>CP092863.1:158549546-159094083 GCA_030710605.1 Cordylochernes scorpioides
AAGACTTCGATGGAATCCTTGGCAGAAGCACGTCAGATCCATGTCAGTAACTACAATAATTGCTAGCTGTGGGTCTCAGCTCCCTTAGGGAAGGAGCTATGTAACAAATTGTTCATTATTTTATCAGCAGATTATTATTATGTTTATATTTTACTACTCTGTAAACTTCCCTCTTTGCTTATATTTTGTTTATCACTCATAGTTTGTTCTTGCCTGAAATGAATTGCTGTATCATCCCGAAGTTGATCTTCCCTAATTTTCTACGTGGCAATATATTTAATATTAGGTATTTTTGGAAGAGAGAGAAAGAATTTAAGTGAAAAAAAAATTTCAAAAGTTATCCTCGTTCGTTAAAAGCGGGTTGAATATCTAACTAGCCATATAAAACGGGACATATATGCAGTATTTGATACATAGAGAGACAAAAGAAAAATAAGCAATGAAATGTCAAAGTCTATAGAATCAAAAGATATAATGAACGATATCATTCCATGCTGTGAGAGCTAGTTTATCTGAAAATAAGAAAAGTTTGTCCCAGGGTTTACCTCTAATAACCAACAATCCAGCTAAATCCCACCACGGGCTTACAGAAGCCCAATTAACTGGCGACCAGGTATTGTTTTACCCTGTATAGTAGAAGGTAATTTCTTCATAGAATCCAATCGGCTTTTTAAAAAATCTATAGATAGGGGGTCGGTGGAAGGATGGTCTAAACCATTGGTTTTCGATCGATTACGACCCGGGTTCGATTCCCGCATTGGGAACTTTTTTTTCACATTTAAAAAAGAAAATTCTTCAATTGCTCCCGATTCTTGCAAAATGCTAACCCCACCAACGAGTGCAAGTAACCAAACGGGGCTCTGAAACATTTGTTAATACAAATTCGAAATGCTTTTCATATGTGTAGATATGTGGTGCACTTACAGTAAAAGAAGTCGCCTACTTCTACCCACCATGATTATTATGGCCTGTATCACATGTACTAAGGATAAGTAAAAATATATCTGTAGATAAATTATATATAGAGGGAATGTATAGAGATATATAGTTGAGGGCAAAAATCTATATAATTTTATCTCTTAGAATATATTTGAAAACGATTTTCTTTAAAAGGATATAGCAGAATCAAATAATAACAATTTTAATAACAAAGCTTATTACTGGTATTTTTACTGTTACTCCTGCATGTACCCTACATTTCTACTCGGAGAATCTGTATAAGACTGAAAGGTCTTAAAAAAAGCTTTTTGCTGTTGATATACAGCCGAATCCTCCAAAAGAGACAGCCAATATAATAGACCTTCCTGACCTGATTGGATGTTGCAGTTTGTAAGTTGGATTCGATGGGTACAAAGAAATTTTAATTTTACTAAAGTGGTCGCTTAGGGAGGTAGTTTCTGTGTGTGTTCATATAGATTACTTAGGGAGAAAAGAAACCTTCAAGGAAAGGGAAAGGTGGGTGTACTTACTGTTGGTAAGGGAACCTGGAAGTACTATTCGGTAGCTGTAAATATTCTCGTCTTAATGTCTTCATTGTCATATATAGATGGCGCGTTATTGCTTTGTATTAATAAATCTGTATTCTGCTTCTTTGGTAAATGTGAACGTTCGAGTAATTTTCTATAGTAAATAAATGTTACATGAATCTTTTATATAACATTTCCATTTTGTGAAGGATAAAAGTTAGAAAATACGTATGTTATTTCAACAATGTATACTCGGGAGAGTTCTGTATGAAGCTGTGTCGAGGAGACAACTCCAGAACATTGTGTAATCGTCTCTCGACTTCAAAGGAGTTCTCATTTAAATTTACCTTGGTTCTGATTGGTCGACGCTGGAGACCAATTTGGAACATGGAGTGGGATTCTGTCTCTGTAGAATTTATATATATTTATCTCTGTCGAGTTTATCTCTTTCATAGCTTATATAACCTAATTATATTGCTATTTATTAGTGCCGGGCAAAGTATCGCATCTTCGCTCGGGTACTGCCCGAGTAGATGTTTCTACAACGAATATTGTTTTGACTAATTTCATTTATTTTATACAACAACTACAACAACAAAGCTTTTATTAGGGAAACCCGTCCAATACAGGAGTATCCTAGATGGGTAAACAGAAGTAACATAATATGTATCTTATATAAATAAAAAAAGAGATTTTCTGTTGATTTTGGAATTAATTACTTGCAAAGGAATTATTGATCATTTGCTTGATTTTGGTATGCAGTCGTGGAAGAGATTATAATAAAATTAGTTATTAAAAAGAGCTTTAATTGCACTAAAGGAATATATATGAATAACATAATTTGGTAAAAGTACTGCCTGGCTTAAGGCGAGTAGAACGAGGAAAACAAAATATTATTTACATAATGTTCAAAAGGTTTGAGCCGGCCAACGGGGAAGACCAACAACGAGTTTTTATAGGGGAAGCATGACCTCTGGCGGCCGATTTAGCAGTATTTGTAACTATGAAATATATGATTTTAAATATAACAATATTTCAATATAACATGTATATGCAGAAAGTTGATAATAACATCAATATTTCCTCACGCTGGGACCCTCTTCTGTATTAGGCCTTTTGACTGTACTGTTCTCCAGAATTTGTGAAAAGCAAATGCATTGGTCCCGAATTCTACTACTTTTGCCAATAAAACTTATGGATACTTGTTTTCATAAGCAATCTTCTGGCGGAGAATTACTCTCTCATCCTCTCCAAAGCCGGACAGTAAAAGATGTAGTGTGGAAATTCCTGTCTGAATTCACTATTACACAGAGTGCACTTTGAGTTCTTGGATTTCAATATTAAAACTTGAATTATTTTATACACAGCAAGGGGTATTTATACAGTAGAATATTCTATGAAAAAAACACCTGAAAATAAACAGAGTGTTTCTTATCAAATAAGAGTCAGTGGACGAGTGGGTAACACCCTCGATTCCCGACAGCCATGAACCGGGATTGAATCCCGCGTTAACATTTTGTTCAATATGTAAATAACAATCACATATTATTCATTGATGCAAATATCATAAACTAGGTTTCTCTTTCTGAGCGGTACCTAATATATAGCATTATATCAAATGACACCAGACCGCTTCTTTTAAGCTCTAATAGTGTATTGGACGATTCTGCTTATATACGCTGTTCTGAAGGGTGGAATCTTAGAAATGGTTTTCAAGAAAACTATGGACATAAGCTTTTAGGACACTAGAATCACATATAAATTTTTGCATCGAGCAATGCTCTTCCATAAACAATAAGGACAAGGCCAGTTATACATAATTAATTATAATGAGCCAAGCCCTCATAATATATTTTCTTCGCAGTAAGGGCAGTAGAAGTTTGTTTTATGTTTAAAAGAAACATTCGTGTTTTGATGTTTCCGTTTCTTATATATAGTTGGCACATTATCGCCGTTTAATTAATTTTTATAATAATTATTTACACGTACATAAAACCCCCCTCCTCCCCTTTGTGTATATGTAAAATATTTAAATTGTAATATAATGACCCTATGCTACCCTGAGTTTGTTTGTACAAAATACAATGCCTTGGCAAAGATTGGCGTTCAGCAAACCGACAATATTTTGGCAAAAATATTTATATTTAATCCAATATATTCCTTTATCGTAAAGATAGAGGTTGCCTTACAGGCATTCATAGTCATTAAAATTAAAGATAATTTGGCCAGTAAATCTTTTTATTACCTCGACGTTTCGACAAAAAGCTTTTGTCCTCGTTAGGAGCGAAAAAAAAAAATAAACATTTGGCAAAGCGTTAAAAAGTATTCTCTTTTTGTTCGCTCCTGACGAGGACAAAATATTTTTGTCGAAATGTCGAGAAAATAAAAATATTTATTAGCCGAAATATTCCTTTATATTATATAATTTTATTATTAATATATTGTTAATCTTTTAATGCATCTTTTGTTTGTTGTTAATAGTTGTTTTTTTTTTTATGACAAATTGCTTTGATTCCATTATTTTTCTATATATCATACTAGATAATTTTAAATGACAATATTTCGACAAGGCTGAATATTCACACATCTTATTCTGGAATTCAACTCTTGTAAGCCTATCATTCACGTGAAGATGCGAGACGTGATTATTTATATTTTATCAATTTAAGATATTCTATTTAATATACAATATATTAACAGAGAATTAACAACAACAATATCAAGAATCAGAATAGAATATTTCAAAGGGATGAAGATAAACCCAGACATGACTAGATCCTACAGGAACTGATATAACTGTTACAACACCCAACTCACTCCAGACCATATATACAGTTGCCCGCCCATCCTTGCAGCCTTGATATGGCAGATATCAATCCAGAAGAGGACATACATATGGACAAGACACCACCACCACCTCAGTTGGCCGGTATTGTGATCAAGGTGCACGGACCGATCTGATCTGCTCCATGGACAAGACACCACCACCACCACCACCTCAGTTGGCCGGCATTGTGATCAGGGTGTATGGACCGATCTTATTTGCTCCATGGACAAGACACCACCACCACCTCAGTTGGCCGGTATTGTGATCAAGGTGCACGGACCGATCTGATCTGCTCCATGGACAAGACACCACCACCACCACCTCAGTTGGCCGGTATTGTGATCAGGGTGTATGGACCGATCTTATTTGTTCCATGGACAAGACACCACCACCACCTCAGTTGGCCGGTATTGTGATCAAGGTGCACGGACCGATCTGATCTACTCCATGGACAAGACACCACCACCTCAGTTGGCCGGTATTGTGATCAGGATTCATGGACCGATCTTATTTGCTCCATGGACAAGACACCCCACCACCTCAGTTGGCCGGTATTGTGATCAGGGTGCATGGACCGAACTGATCATGGACAAGACATCACCACCAACAACTACAATATCTATATGGCAGATATCAATCCAGAAGAGGACATCCATACGGACAAGGCACCTCAGTTGGTCGGTATTGTGATCAGGATTTATGGACCGATCTGATCTGCTCCATGGACAAGACACCACCACCACCACCTCAGTTGGCCGGTATTGTGATCAGGATGTATGGACCGAACTGATCGGCTCTACGGACAAGGCACCTCGGTTGGCCAGTATTGTAATCAGGATACATGGACCGATCTGATCTGCTCCATGGACAAGACACCACCACCACCATATATTGAAAGTAGATTGCTTTATTTTCAATAATTACAAAATCATTATTAATATTACCACGTGGAAAATTAGTAAAGACAAACTTTGGGCTGGCACAGCAATGAGGGAAGATTACAGAGTAGCAAAACATAAACTTTATTAAAAATGATACTCTGTTAATAAAATAATAAATACTTCGCTACAATATTTTTTCATTTCGCAAAAATTCACACAGCAAAAATTCTGACGAAATACAAGCCTTCATTTACTATTTATAAATAATTTAAAGAGAAGAATATTTTAATTCATCAAAATTCTTGATATCAGTGAAAATTTATGAATAAAATAGAGAACTTAATAAATCAACATTTGGTATAAGTGAAGGATTTGAGAAAATAAAGAGAAAGTAGCATTCTGAGAAGTTTACATCTAATTTAGAAATATATTCCATTGAAACGATCCTAATTATACCTAAGGATTTAGTCCTTTAGGAGGAGCGCCATTTAATCCAGCTTTAATGAGGAGCAGGCGTGTAAACAGACCGGCTTTAAATGGGAAAATCCTCATTCTCCCATTCCAATATTGAATCCAATGACAAAACGATCCATTCCTTCAAATACCATGTTGTCATTTTAAGTAAACACATACCATAGGCAAAATTGGGGAACATGCATTATATTCAGAATATAGGCCAAATTGGATTGATATTGAGATATTTCACAGGAATATAGAATTTAAAAAAGAAAGATTATTTTTAGAGGGATGGTTATCACGAGAAATGGGGAAAATATCTATAAATATATTCAAAGATATTCCGCAACAATACAATTCGGTTTAAAATTTTAAAAAGTAGTTAAAAATGGTAGGTATAAATTGTACATAGTAGAAATAGATTTTTTTTTATACTATTGTGAAATATTTGTAAATATTATTAGTATTTTTATACTTATATTTGTTTTATAATTTCTCATTAAATATATATTTAAATTATAAAACTATTTTAGAGGCGTAATATTCTTTTTAAAATAAAGCAATTTCTACTGTCCTTACTGCGATGGAAAAATTAAAGGGAGGGCCTGGCTCATCAGTGGTGAACCCTCCCAGCGGTTATGAGCCAGGCCCTCCCTTTAATTTTTCCATCGCAGTAAGGACAGTAGAAATTGCTTTATTTTAAAAAGAATATTACGCCTCTAAAATAGTTTTATAATTTGATAACAGATGGCGCTCTAGTACATCGTAAAATATATATTTATTATAATTTATTTAAAAGATCATAGTCTTTTGTGAGTTAAATATTTATTTTTTGACTCGTGCTTTAGATGTTGTACAAAATTTGAAATATCGCGTGAGAACGCCCTTGCAACCTTAGAATAATTTTTGTCACCTTGCAAAATGTGTTTAATTTTTGTTTGCTCCTGACGAGGACAAAAGATTTTTGTCAAAATGTCGAGATAATAAAAAGATTTACTGACCGAAGTATCTTTAATTTTTGAAGAACTATGAATGCCGGCCAGGCAACCTCTATCTTTACGACACATCATCTTCATTAAATAACTTTCAGATATTATTTGTATGTATTTGTAGATAAATAATTCTATTTTTCTATCTTTAAATAAATATTTATTTATATACAAGTTTATTTTATGTATTTATAGGAGTGAAGGGACAAACATGTAGTGTGACCTGCTTTATTAGAAGGGCCAAGTTACTTCTTCAGCACGTGCTACGTATTTCTTTATATAGTTTTAGTTATTTAAAAAAAAATCTTTATACAAATTCCAAATCTCTATTAAAAGTGTGTTATTACTTTTATTTTTTCAAAGTTGTTAAGCTTATATTAATAAATACGTGTTTTTAATGAGATATTGCAAAATATTTATTTAAAATTTGACTAGATGAAATTGTAACTTCTACGAACGAATCTGTGGGACTTCAAACAATACGAAACTTCATTCAAATTTGATCTTAATATTGATTTTTATCGTCATTTAAAAAAAAAATAGTATCCCTAGTACACGTGATACAGGCCATAATAATCATGGTTGGTAGAAGTTGGCGACTGCTTTTACTGTAAGTGCACCACATTTTTACGCATGTAAAAAGCAGTTCGACTTTTGCACTTATAAATGTGCCAGGGCCCCATTTGGTTACTTGCACTCGCTGTTAAGGTTGAAATTTTCTAGAATTGGGATTCATTGGAGCATTCTTTTTTAATTAGAAAAAAATATCCAATGCGGGTTTCTATCCTGGGTCGTAGCAGTCGAAAACCAACGGTTTAGACCATTCTTCCACCGACTCCCTTTTTATCATCATTTTATATCAATCAATCAATAAAAACCATTTTTATCACTTTTAGTCATATATACAGATTCTGTTGAATGATCTAGAGAAAGATTGGAAAAAGAGCTAGAAATAAATGTGAATATGCCAAGTGATATGGCAAATATGTAAATATAGACCTAGAGGAATTTTGATATTACATTACAAAATGGACGAATGGTATAAACGGTCGATTTTCAACAGCCAGGACTCGGGTTCGAATCCCGCATTAGATACTTTTTGTAAAAAAAAAGAATTTAAAATAGTTATATTTATATAGTTAAAAACCTTGTTGTCGTGTCCAATGAAGAGCCTAGATATCTTCGTACATCTCTATAACAGCAGTGTCTTCTATCTTGGGTGTGTAAGGTTTTGGGTCCATGTCAATTTTATGTTGTTGTCGTGTCCAATAAAGAGCCTTAGATGTCTCCGTACACCTCTATCACAGCAGTCGCAATGTCCTCTATCTTGGGAGTATAAAGTTCTGATTCCATGTCAATTTTCTGTTGTGTGTTGTTGTCGTGTCCAATGAAGAGCCTCAGATGTCTCCATACATCTCTATCACAGCAGTCGAAATGTTCTCTATCTTGGTTGTGTAAAGCTGCTGCTCTGGGTCCAAGTCAATTTTCTGTTGTTGTTGTTGTTATCGTGTCCAATGAAGAGCCTCAGATGTTCCCATACATCTCTATCACAGCAGTCGCAATGTCCTCTATCTTGGGTGTGTAAAGTTCTGAGTCCAGGTCAATTTTATGTTGTTGTTGTCGTGTCCAATGAAGAGCCTCAGATGTCTCCGTACACCTCTATCACAGCAGTCGCAATAACCATTATCTTAGGTGTGTATAGATAGGTTTGTAGAAAAGAGCAAATACAGAACCATGATAATAATTTTCCAATAATTAAAATTAAACTAAAAGGAGAGAGAGAGAGAGAGAGAGAGACAATGACAATTCACATAATTTATTGACATCTTGTCAATACAATTTTAAAGTGCAAATATCTGCACAAATCAGGGGAAAAATATTTAACAAAAGTTTAAAAAAAAACATCAAAATTAAATATATATGTACATCAGACAGAACCCTCAATGAAGGGACGTCTGGAATTAAGCTTCACAAGCCACCTTAAAATCGGATAGTTTCTGCATTATGTAGTGGTCACTGTCCCCAATACTCGCTATTGCACGGTCGAGCAGCTCCGCGAGAATGATCTTTTCCTCGGGCGTAAGGCTGACCAGGACATCCTCCCTAGTTTCGCTGCTAAATACCGCCCAAACTGCCGTCTCTGTCTCATAATCCAGGGGACGCAGGACTGAGCGAGAGTCCAGTTTATAAAAAAGCTCTTCGACCATATCCACAGCGTACCGGGGAATGCTGGTGGAGGGTGCAGTCTCGGGAGTTTTGTCCTTATGGACTGTTTGTATGAGGGTCCTCTGCACCGGGGCAGCCTCTGGCGCAGGGTGGTCGGATACTGCAGGTGGAGGTGCAGCTGTAGTGATGGTGGGAGCAGGAGCAGGGGTGTTTACGCTGCTCTTCTGACTTGAGTCCGAAGAAGGCGGTTGTAGTGGCGTCAACCGGTTGGCGTTGGGCGCTGAAGCAGAAGGTTCAGTGACCGGAGTCACCTGGGGAGGGTTAGAAAGGCAATGATGTGGCAGGGCTGGAAGGTCCCGAAGGGGTCTGCCTAGTGGTGTCAGGACCCAGTGCAGCCGATGTAGGCGCTGCGGATTTTTGCAAGGACTTGGGCTGGGAGGATAGAATTGTCGACAGCAGTCCATTCTGGTTGTCCCGAAGATGAGCTGGACGACTCTGGGGGGTTCCCAAGGGGCAGGTGGCTCGCCGATGTCCCTGGCGGTGACATTTGCTACACCTTACGCCGTAGGTGATGTAGGCGGGTGTGGATTCTCCCTTGGAGATAATCACCAGTTTAGCAGGGAGTTGGTGGAGTTTCCGTCCTTCGTTCAGAAGGACGAAGGCTTCCCTGCTGCCCGTGGTCCAGGTGTAACCTTCGCAGGTTACTACTTCGTAGGCCATCGAGGCCACTTTGCAGTAAGGCCTTAGCGCCGCAACGATGTCCTCATCTTTTACGGCGATAGGAAGGTTGCCTATAGTGATCTTTTCGGCCTTCTTCCTGTAAGGGAAGGCTCTTAGGAGTGTGCTGCCGATGGTAAGGCCCTCCTCGATTAGGCGTTCGACCTTCTCAGTGCTGGAAAGTGTCACCAGAACATGGCCGGACATCTTCATGAGCTGGTAAACTGAAGATTTTCCCATCATCTGTTCCAGCGCTTTCATGTACTGGACTTGGTGGAAGTCCGGGCACCATTCGATGAAGCAACCCTGATCAAATGTTGCCGCTGCCGACCTCGCTTTAGCTAGTTCTTGTTGCTGTCTGCTACTCTTAATTTGCGTGACAGTATCTTTTCTTTCCTGCCTCGGTTGTAGTGATGGCCTGGCTGCGATGGCTTCAGCCTTTGCCATTTTTGTTGGCTGGGTCGGAGATTCCTGGCCTTTTCTTTTGTTGGATTTAGGAAATTTCCAATCCGATTCCAAAGCAGATTGCTTCTCCGAAGCTTCCACTCTTTCCGCCCAATTTGCATAGGCTTGTTTTTTTTCCGCGGCCTGATTTACATAGTCGCCGTTTGTTTGCTTGATTAAAAATGTATTTTTCAAATCAAGCTTAGAAACTTCTTCCGCCGATTTCTCGGCATTGGTAGGTTTTTTCTGGGTGGGAGTACCACCATCATCCTTGACATCATCCTGGCTCTCCGCCAGTCTAGAAAACATATTGGAAATCTCCATCGCCTCCATCTCAATCTCCCGAAAACGCGGAGCTCGCGCGCCGCGTGGCCGCACGGCCGAGAGAGAGAGACTATTGACTATTGAAACACTTTTATTGACGTCTAGTCAATTTTTACAAAATGATTATGATAGAAGTAATGAATAAATAATGGGAATTTACAATGATTTTAGGAGCTGGGGAGGCTCCACCACCTTGACAAGGTTCTCCTCCAGACAAGGAGGGGGTCTTCTTGGACTCCCCGCATCTCCAGGCCCAGGAAGTGCTTGTAGATGCGGGTCTTGGCGGACGCCATGATGGCCAGGGCGTCGTCCTCCAGGTCATGCCCGAAGATCCAGCTTTGCAGGTCAGGAGGCCGTTGGAGGATGGTGAAGGCCTCCAGGATGACAGGCCTGATCCGACTGCAGGACCAGTAACGGTGGGCCAGTGACAGGTCTCCGGACCCACAGGCGATGCAGGACTCCCGGGCTGAAGCCGGATGTGCTGGATGGGGAAGGGCGTGCAGGGCCAGCCGCACGGCAACGTCAGCATTGTGCCCCGAGAAGGCGCAACGCCGGAGGGAAGACCAGCTGATGGAGATGGGGATGTTGACGTGGGGGAGCCACCGTCCGAACAGCTGGGTAATGGGCAGCGCAGCCAAGCGCGGACGCTCAAGCAAACGGCGGGCTGTGCGGGTGGTTAGGCGCTGGAAGGCGGTGGTCGTCCCGCGCACCACGATTGCGTCCGCCAGGCTGTCGACGCGATAACGTCCCCGGGCATTCTGGGTTATCAGGCGTGTGCAGAAGCTCCCCAGAGCAGCGACGTCCGTGAGGGCGCCACGCGTAGCGATGGTGATGTTTGGAGCAGGCCCGGTCAGTTCTCCGATGCGCCAGCCCAGCCATCTTGTAGGAGCCAGGAGCTCAGGAGGCCGCAGGAAACGGCAGTCGCCCACGACCCGAAGAGCCCGAAGAAGTGCAGGTTGTAAGATCCGGTGGTTTAGATCTAGGATCTCCGCGGCAGGCTCGAAGAGGTGAAGACTCCGACGACGCCGCGGGGGAAGCCAGATGCCAGGAGTGGACGCAGGAGTCAGCCACATCCCGCTCTCAGCGAGCCAAGAGTGAGCGTTACGGCCTCCACGCAGTGCTGCCTGGACACCCTTAAGGCACGACAGCCGGAGCTGAGTGCCCACGTCGAGAAGTCCCATGCCTCCCACAGAGATCGGCCGCGCCAGGATGCTACTGGGAAGCCATGAGGTTCGATCGTGCCCCCACACGAATCGAGCCAATCTTGCCTGCAGTCTTCCGATGGTGGTCTCGCTGGGAAGGTAGGCCTGGAGATGATAGTAGATGGCCGAGAGCACCAGGCTATTGGCCGCTTTTGCTCGACCAGCAAGTGAGAGACCGCGGACAAAGGGGGACCACCTAGCAATGGCTCGCTCCAGCAACTCTTGCAGGTGTTGATCTTGAGCCGAAGTTCCCATTCCAGGAGTCACTAAGGTCCCTAGAATATTGATTTTCTCCCTGTTCCAGGAGATTGCCGACGGGGAGTCAGTGCGGTTCCTCCATCTCCCGCACCAGAGACCCTGGCTCTTGCCGAAGTTGACTCTTATTCCTGACGCACGCCTGAAGTCCTCGAAGATCTTCCTGACGACCTCCAGCTGGCCATCCTCGCGGATAAGCAGGACGATGTCGTCGGCGTACGCCAGGACATTATCCCGGCCAAGTAGCTGTTCCAGGCGTAGCAGGAGGGGCCCGGTGGAGATGGTAAAGAACGCTGCGCTGGCAGCGCATCCCTGCCTCACTCCGTTGAGCATGTGGAACAGAGGAGTTCTCCCAATCCCCTCAATCCTCGCCGCAGCCTCGGCCCCAGCGTAGAGCAGAAGAACCCACCCCACGAAGACTGGCGGCAGACCGACGGAGAGAAGAGTGGACACCAGGAAGCCTCTGTCCAGCGTGTCAAACGCTGACTCCAAGTCGATGGCGACGACTGCCAGTGGGGCTTCATCTCTGCAGGCAGTGGCAACTTCATCAGCTACGCGGGTTATGTTCCAGGCTGGTGTTCTACCTGGAACGGCGTAGCTCTGGCATTCAGGTACGATGTCTCGGAGATGGGGTCGCAGTCGCCAGTAGAGGACCCCGCTGAGGACTCTGTAGTCCGTCGTTGGCAAGGAGAGGGGTCGAAGTCCGGCTAGGCCCGGACCACCGTGCGGTTTTTCTATCAGGGACATTTCGCTGCGCCGCATGGAAGTGGGCAGAGCCCCGCAGAGCTGGGACGCCTCGAAGACCCGACGGAGTGCACTCGCGAAATAATCCTCAAAACCCCTGAAGAGCTCGCAGGGCAAGTCATCCCACCCGGCCGCTTTCCCAGTTGGCAGACGACCGATGGCAGCAACGATCTCTTCCTCGCCGATCCCATAGCGGTGGAGAGGATCGCTTTCCTCAATGGTGACCCTTAGAGTAAAACCCCGCAGGAAGCCATCGATGTCCTCCGGTGAGCACGAAGGATGGGAAAAGCGCTCTTTCAGGTTGACGAAAGCCAGTTCTCTCACCGCTGGTCCCGTAATCATTCGACCTGCGCTGTCGTAGAAAGTATTCGACGACGTTCCCCTGCGACGAAGACGAAGGGCGCGCCCGAGGTCCGGCAGGGAGGGATAGTCCGAGTAGATGGAGACATCTTCGAGCTTGGCTTGAACATATTTTCTCGCCCTCGAGATGTAGTCGTCGTCGTTATTGCGCAGGTCGTGGAGTGACTTGATGGCGGAGGCCAGATGCGCCTTAATATGTCCCCACCTCCTCCAGATTTCCGCATTCCGCATGTCCTCGATGTTTCCCAAGGCCTCGTCAAGAAGCGTTTCTACTGTCCCAACGACTAGCCTCGATCGGAGCATGCTAGCAATGCACGGTGGTCGAGGTTCTGAGGCCTCGCCGGTTTGGAGGAGGACCGCACGGTGGTCGGAGTTCTTGTAGTATAGGCTCCAGTATCGGGTGACGCGGTTGGAGAAGCTTGATGGTATAAGCACTCGATCCAATCTGCTCGCATCCACCCGGCTTCCGCAACTGGAGATCCTTGTTGGTAGGTGCGTGGCGTCGAAGATAGCTGCGGCGTCTACGAGGTTGGCCCGGTCCAGGAGCTCCCCAAGGGCTTCGACGGAACCGGACGCAATGTCGCTCGCAGACTCCTCGGAGATATTGAGGTCCCCAAGGACCCACGCGTCTTCATTGACAGCAGCAGCTGCGATGACCTGTAGCTGCTGTAGCCGCTCATCAGGAGCATGAGAGAGGTGGCAGTTGACAAATGTCGCCTTTGATCCCCGGATGGTAACGTCAAAGGCGGCGATCTTGCCAGGGGACAGGACCTGTTGTCCGATGACCTGGACGCCGGAAGAGAAGATGCAGGCGAGGCCGGATCCTCTGGCGCCAGAAGCTGGAACAACTGCTGCTCTGTATTCCAAGCAGAGGTCCTCAACGCTGTCCAGGGTGGTGACATTGGTTTCTTGAATGAAAGCGATGTCAACTGCGTGCTGTTTCAGGAAACAGCACAATTCAATGCTCCTGTGTCGAGCGGCAATGCCGCGCACATTAAGGCACGCAAGGCGGAAGCTCTTGCGCGCTTCTTGTCTTTGTTCTGATGTCAGATAGCCGCTTGTAAAGGGCTGACTTGGAGCTTCCAAGTCCCTTTATCAACTTTTCATTGAAGGTGTGCAGCCCCAGACTTTGTTCTACGCTGAGCTTTCCCAGGAGCAGCCTTAGATGAGGAAGGGAGACGATGGCCTGTTTCACTTCCTCTTCCTTCAAGCCTAAGAGTGTAACCTCTTCAAAGAATGATCCTGGGAGGCGCTCGAGGAGGGTGTCAAGCTGTAGTTGAGTCGTAGACCCGGCCTTGGGAGACAAGGATCTAGATCTATCCTTGATCTTGTGATGGCTAGAGTTCTCGAGTCTGTTGATGTTGAGGTCTGTCTGGGTGGAGGTTTCCGGGGTCCTGGTGGTGGGCTCAGTCTCGAGAGCTATATCCTCTTGAGCAGGTGGCGCGGAGGATGTCTGTGCCGGGGCAGCCACTGGCGCAGGGTGGGAGAATGTTGCAGGTGGCGAAGCAGCTGCTGTGGTGTTAGGAGCAGGCGCCGTGGTTTTCACGCTGCTCGTCTGGCTCAAGGGTTGGGTGGTGCTTGTCTCCCGGATGATCCGGGGACAGTTCATTCTTTTGTGTCCCATTCTGTAGCACTTGGAGCAACGGAAGCCGTACTCCAAGTAGGCCAGTGCAGAGCCGCCCTTGGCAGTCACAATGATCTTTTTAGGAAGATCTGTGATTTTTTTTCCATTGTTCATGAGAATGAACGCAGTTTTTTTGAGGTCAAGCCAGGTGTAGCCGCCGGAAGAATTCACGGTAGGGGCGATGGAGACTACCTGACAGTAAGGCCTCAGAGTCCTGATGATATCGGCGTCCTCGATTACAAATGGGAGACGGCTGATGGTGATTTTTTCTGCCTTCTTTTGGTAGGGAAGGGCTTTAAGGAGGGCTCCCTTAATCATCAGACCATCCTCTATGATCGTCTCCGCCATATCAGGCCGCTCGAAGCCAACTAGGATCTGTCCGGAAGCTTTTCCTATCTGTACAACGCAGCTTTTCCCCAGTTTATTTTCCAGAGCCTTGATGTAGTCTACTTGGGTGAACTCCGGGGAGAACTCCAGATAGGTCATCTGGTCATAGGTTCCGGCAGCTGCTTTGCTCCGACACTGAGCCAGCATTTGCCTCGAGACCTTTATTTGCTCGATGGTGTTCCTAGGGCACGATGGCTGGCGCGGCGTAGTGCTGTCCCGGGTGGTTTTCGTCTGTCGAGATGGACCAGGCAGAGACTGACTCGCACTTTCCGAAGGAAGCAGACGCTTTCTCTTTTTGGGTTGTTCAAAATTTTCATCGTTTTCGACGATGTCGGCCCAATTCCGGCTTGATTGAGGCGAATTTGCATATCCGCCGCTTGTCACGGGCGATTTTGCATACTTCTCGTTAGTTTCAGAAATTGAAACATTCTTCACTGAATTGTTTTCCGCCGATATTTCGGCATTCGTTGTTGTAACACCGAAAGGAATAGCACCATTCTGTTCCCCGTCATATTGGCTATCCGCCAATACTGAAAACATATTGCTAACTTCCATTCTCTCGCCCTCCATGCCCGAAGAACGCGGAGCTCGCGCACCGCGTGGCCGCACGGCCGAGAGAGAGAGAGAGAGAGAAGTTTTTTCTTATCTTCTCACTTGAAGAGAGATGATAAGATTTTTATTTTATCATTTTTTATCAAATTCATTTGTGATTTTTTTATTATAAAAATCTATTCTAATATCAATCTAGTTTGAAAATGAAGGATGGGGTATAAGAAAAAAACTACCTTGCGATTTCTTCTATCTGCTTATGTTGTTGTTATTTGTCTAATGTATATGTTTATTCAATGTTCTTTTTCTTAATTGTTTATTTTCTTTTTGATAATTCTGTTACCTACTCTACTACAATATGAATTATTGTAAATAGTTTCACGCGCAATTATCCAGATCGGATATAGCGTGTCTTATTTGAAACTGGTATATAAATAAATAATAAAAATAAGAAGAAAAAAAGCCAATCAAATGAACCTAAAATATTTACTCTATAAAATTCGAATAGAGAAAGTACCAAGTGTAGAAGAAAATTTAAGAGAGAAAGATCAGCAAGGAGACGCCCGGATCCAAACTGGTGAATCTAATACAAAATTATAAATACTGTTACACCAAGTTGCAGCTTTGCAGGGTCGTCGACCTTGGTTTCTTCCTTCTTGGTGTTATACACGTTTCCCGAGCGGGTTTCTATATTCAAAACAAATAAATGAAAAGTAAATAAAAATAAATTACCTTTTAAAGTTATAATGTTTATTTATTCGTTGTCTTCCTCGTAGGTCGTGATCTGCAGTCTTCCGCTCCGTCCTCTCTCGCTCCAATAACCAATCAAGATTTATGTACAATAAAATACTACAAAAATAACGAAACTATAAAAACGAATGATGATAATCTAAATAATCTGTTTTAAATAAATATTAAATGTCATAGAATATTTTGAATAAATGTAGGGCGCATTAAAATTGATGCAACAATTAGATATTTATAATTCGAACAAAAGAATTACAAACCAAACATTTAGTTATTTAGTTATCAGACGAGTGTTGGTATATATAGGATTATAACCCTACTTAGATTGTACTACGTTCAACACAACCTCCCGTGTAATTAACCATACAACACTCTGTGTAATTTATTAACGCGGTGTAATTTACAAATTGTTGCCTTGTCAGGAGTTTTTATTCTCTTAATTTGCTGATTACTTTACAGTAATGATCCCCAGAGTCTGTGGAATACTTCAGTCTGGGAACGCTTAGTTCTCACATCACTTCTCACTTGCTCTGATATAGATATTATTGCATCAATTTTAATGCGCCCTACATTTATTTAAAATATTCTATGATATTTAATATTTATATAAAACAGATTATTTAGATTATCATCATTCCTTTTTATAGCTTCTTTCCTTTTGTAATATTTTATTGTACATATATCTTGATTGGTTATTGGAACGAGAGAGGACCTAGCCTAAGACTGCGGATCGCGACCTACAAGAAAGACAACGAATAAATAAACGCAATAACCTTTAATGGTCATTTATTTTTATTTACTTTGATTTATTTGCTTTGAATATGGAAACCCGCTCGGGAAACGTGTATAACACCAAGAAGGAAAAAACCAAGTTCGACGACCCTGCCAAGCTGCAACTTGGTGCAACAATATTCAAATATATATAAGCACTTGTATAAATTTATAAATTTCACAAAACTTCATAAAATATTTTGAAAATATATATTAAAAAGTTCACTTTTTAGATTACCTTTTTTCTATTTGATTGGAAAATATCCGTAGTTCGTTATCCCAGTTTTTTTTTTTTTTTTTGGACAAGCTCATGACGTGTAAAAGCCGAATTAAATGCTTTGTTCCATTGTTAAATCTTGCCGTTAAACAACACTGATAGACAAAACTTAAGGAAGTTGTACCTTATAGAATATATATATCGGGATTTAGAAAATATCTCTCAGAGTTATTTTCTGAATCCCGATATATATATGCTATAAGGTACAACTTCCTTAAGTTTTGTCTATCAGTGCAATTTATATATTTATAATGATACATTCTTAATATTCATCTCAAAAATAATAATATAAACTTATCTTACTCACACACACACAAGACTTTATTAAGACATTCCGTTTTATACAGACGATTCTCCTGTTAGAAATGAATCTAAAAAGAAATGAGAAGCGGGAGAAGAAACTGAATCCTCGCTCAGAAAAGAGAAAAAGAAGAAAAGGAAAGAATATCTATGTACAAAAGTTGAGACAATATACATCGTTTTTCGTTAATAAAACACAGTGAAACTTATCTTACTCTTTATATTTCTCTTTTTCTTCACTATTATATATATATATGAAAATAAATAGTTTACTAAGTGAATATAGGGAGGTCAATATTACAAAATATTTTACGAAAAGGAATACTATATATATTTTAAAGTTCATCTTTACTAAAAATATTGTCAAAGAATAATCTGTGGTGGTCTACTCGGCGAATCATCATCAGTTACGTGATGTTAGTCATCGTTTTGTTTGTAAATAGTTTGTTTATATTAACCAGTATATTGGCCTTTCATAAATTCTGGAGAAAAGCACAGTTAAAAGATGTAACACAGAAGAGCGACCCAACTCGAGGAAAGATTGATGTTATTCTCCACTCTCTCTAGATAGCTGCTTTGTTTACTTCTGTTTACCTATATGGGAGAATCCAGTATGGGACGAATGTCCTTTATGCATTTACAGGCTTTGTGGTTATTTGTTTTTATTAACTCTCGGTTGTATATTTTAATATCTGATGAGGTTTGTGAATTCTTTTCTTGTTAGAATAAATTTGTTTTATGATCATTCGTTCTGTTCTGACATATAATCTTGATATGGACCAATCGAATATTGACATAAATTCAACCCCCTTGGACGATGCAAAAAAATAAAAATTTCATTAAACCTCCAATATGTGACCCATCCTATCAGTGACCACCTCAGCTCATCAGTTCCCTTCTCAGCAAATTCACTAACTTAATCTATCAAAGCGCTGCAACTTTTTATACAACAACAAGATTTTTATTAGGTACCTATGCCCTAAACAGAATTCAACCAGGTGCATAATCATCTCCCGACAATGACTTTCCAGAATGAGTGCATGGTTTTCTCACTATGCACTAAGTGCAATTCTCAAACTGCAACCTCAAAACACATTATTGACTGTATTGACTCATCAATTGATGATCTCTACTCATCTCCAGCAGACACCATCATTATTTACAGGTGATAGTTCAATCTAGATATCCATTAACACACGGCTCTCTTTTCTCAATGTTTCTTCTCTTGCTCAGTCCTGTAAAATTTGTAGAGGGCTAATGCATTGAATTTATTCTTTGTCATCCTAGACAACAGAGCCTCCAGAACAAGATGATTTGATCCAATTTTATGTAAAAAAAAGTTATCTTTCACTTTTCAACTTTAAACAGAAAACATGTGGTGCTCCAGTTCCCAGAGTCATTTTTTTCCACATTATAGACATATTTTCTCCGTTGAGATAAATATTTTAGTGTGGTTTTCTTCAAACAGTGAAAAGGGCATTCTTACTTTGCGATACATTTTTTGACTGGTAATGGGAAATCTTTGATCAAATATTGTTTTGCTGTTATAGAAGGGTGTGTAGATTCGTATAGTGCGAATAAAGTGTAATTATTTGTATTGTTGAGATGACGTTGAGAATACTTTAATGGCCAACCGAATCAAACACAACTCAAACCCAAACAGTGAGTACAATCAACTAAACAGGACACTCTGATAAGTTTTATAAAGTACTATATATATATATATATATATATATAGTGTAGAAACTATATAACAAAATTATAACAGTGATTCTAATTTTAAAACTTAAGGAGCAAACTGATAATAATGATAACTTATATCAGTTAGATTTGATTAGATTAGCAATTATAATTATAAATAAATTAACTAATAAATATAATTATAAATTTATCGACTCAAATAAAAAAATCATTAATTATTTAATGAACAATTGGACAAACATTGAAACAGTACACACATTTGACTTTGAGGACCTATATTCTAAAATAAATTTAAGAGATATAAATAATAAAATAACCAATTTATTTAATGAATTCATTAATGACAAAACTTTCTACATTAAAATTATTCATAACAGATATAAAACATTTAAATTAGATCTTAAAACAGCAAAAACTCTACTGGAAACATTTTTAAATTTTAACTATATAGAATTTAAAAATAAAATATATATTCAATCAGAAGGCGTTCCCATGGGTACTTCTTCTAGTCCGTTATTAGCAAATCTAATATTGTTCTGGTACGAAAGAGAATACTTTCTACAAAATAATATTAATTGGCAAATATTCCGATATGTAGATGACATAATAATATTTAATAATCCACTGTTTAAAAAATTAATACCTGAAATATATCCTAAATACTTGAAACTTAAGAACAATGAAAAAATTTATAGAAACAAAAAAGTTAACTTTTTAGACTTGAATATAGACCTTACAAATAGTGCTGTTAGAGTTTATAATAAAAAGAGTAATTATAATTTCAATATTATAAAATACTGTAATATGAATTCTAATATATCATTAAATTGCTGTAAAGGTATATATTATGGTCAGTTTCTAAGATTTTATAGAATAAATAATATATTAGATAATTTCATAGAAGATGTTAAAAATTTAAACATGGAATTTATTAAAAACAAATTTAGTATCAAACAAGTAAAATATTTCAACAGTATATCAATTATAAAATATTTAAAAATAAATAAATGGAAATATCCATTTATGAAATCAACTTTCTATAATTTCTCTTAATATTAACTAATACAAATTTATAATCTTTAACAGTTAATTAAACTTTGATTAAATAACTGATTAAAAGATTTTTTCACAAGATTTTTAAAGTGTTAAAGTATATAGTTCATTTTTGTTTAATCTCCAATTTCTGGGGAGGAAAATGGAAGTTAAATAAGGGTGAATTTGCATAATTAATAGCTTTATTAAACTCTTATAATTTGCCTTTTTAAAGGAATATTAAAAGATGAATAAGTGTTAAATCAGTTATTTTGATATAACTAGCTGTAAAGATTATAAAATTTAGCTTTCTTCCTTTAACTATTTTTCCTTTCTTCTTTAATTTTCTTGTTGTTCAAAAAAATTCTGAATAAATGGTCTAAATTTGAAATGTGGGGGGACATTCCCCTCCCGCGACATGTGTCAGCCAGAAATAGATATTCACAATGGAGGACGCCGTGGCCGAGGTAGGTTTACAGTTTGAATTTGTTAACACTTGTATCTGTTATATATGTTCATTTAAATATTTCACTGAAACAACTTAATATTAACACATAAAATCCGGTTTAAAAGAGATCTATGACATAATAAAGAAGGGGTGAAATGTCGCTGGAATTTTATCTGAAGATCCCCGTTCCAGCAGATCTCTTTTTCCAATTCATTTCAATTTAAAGTCTTTTGTGTATGTCTGGTCTACCATTAGGGTTTCAAAACATAATATCCAAACTTATAACAAATGTTAATTCATACTATAGATATATTACTAAATACAACTATTTATAATCATATTATAAAATAAAAAAACCTTTAAAAATCTTTAAAAAAAAAAAGGATAAAATATAAAATCATAAAAAAAATATATATATATATACTAACAATCTTATCTACCTTCTTTATAAAACTCTTTTTTTTTTTCCTTATTATTAGTTTGATTAAAAGTGCATGGTTCTGTCTTTCTCTCTTTTTTCTAACTATTATATATATTCTCTCTTCGATTATTCTATATATAGGATTAGAGTATGTCTGAATGACGTGTAAAAGCCGATGTAATAGACGTTACTTTGTTAATTTTTATTGTTATTAATTATAAATATATAATTAACTTGAGGATGTAGTAGAAGTAAAGGATTTTTTTTTTCTCTCTCTATCTACAAATTAATAACATTTTACAAATTTTATAATTTGAATTTAAATGATCATAATAGTGAAGATAATCTTAATACAAAACTGGACTATAAAATTAAATAACTATTTATTATATATATATATATATATATATAGAAAAAATTCATTAATTAAATTCAATAGATTTTGTAAATATACAAGGCTGCAGTCACCGTTCGGAGGAGATTAATAGAAGTGCTGAATGTCGTGGTCCATTTGAATGAGGAAAGTGAAGACTAGAACGTGGCTGATTCCATACTCACCTTTTCAGTGATACGCTAACCTTGACGTATGCACGAAGGAACGTGTGGCCATTGGACTTGTGTCGGACCTGGAGGCTGATGTTGGGTGCTGCTCTGCCTGGAGTATAGGAACTCCAGTTATTATTTCTTCCTGTGGTGAATTTGTATAAGACCGGTGGTCTTAATAAAGCTGTGTGTATCAAATATTGTTGGGTTCTGTGCTGCCTGGAGTATAGGAGCTCTATCTATGCTTCCTTTCTTCCTTTGGTGAATCTGTATAAGACCGGTGGTCTTAATTAATCTGTGTGTATAAATATATATCAGATTTTTAAAATAATCTTTAAGCTTAGGAATCTTTGTTGTTAATATAATCCCTTTGGTATAATCTATATATATATATATAAATGAATGTGGGTGTGTTTGTTTGTATATGTCCGGTATACAAATTCGCAGTAGTTCACTAATTCAAACCAAAATTTCCATACATAGGTAAAAAATAACGGGGAAGACGATAGGGTATTTTAAAAATATATATAAATCAATTATTAAAACTATATATTCAAATTATTCTACTTAGCTCACGAACAGCGCCCTCTATCAATTACTAAAAGGGAATAAATACGTTTAAAATCAAAATCTTCTCAATATTTTATTAATAATAGTTCGCTTAATAACACATATAATATAAATATTTATATAATAACTGCTCTAATTTGAAATATTTGTTAGGTTTTATTTATTTATATATTTTCATTTTTAGATATAACTGATCTAATTCGCCGTTTAAAATAACTGCTCTTGAAATATTTGGTATGTTTTATTTATTTATATATTTTCATTTTTAGATATAACTGATCTAATTCGCAGTTTAAAATAACTGCTCTAATTCGAAAAATTTGGTATGTTTTATTTGTGTTCACTCTATTTCTATTTATTTGAAGTATTATAATTTCCATGTTTCAAAAACCTATTTCAAAAAGGTCGTTAGAAATATGTAAGGCCTGAAATAGCTTTACATGCGAATATTTATGATGCCAAGCGTAGCTTAATGGTTAAGTGTGCGGCTTCGTATTTCCACACTTTGGTTCGAAACTTAGCCTGGGTGTTTTTTTTTTTAATATTATTGAAGCAAAGTTTTTTTTACAGTACCAAAATTTCCATACATAGGTTAAAAAAAAAAATACGAGGAAAACGATAGGCTATTTTAAATTATATAGAAATTAAATATTAAAACTATATATTCAAATTATTATGTTCAGCTCACGAACAGCGCCCTCTATCAAGGTTATAAATACGTTTAAAATCGAAATCTTCTCAAAATTTTATTAATAATAGTTCGCTTAATAATTAGAATACTTGATCTAAATCGAAATATTTATAGACGCTCGCTCGATTTGAAGATTTATACCGTAAATAATCTGACTGATATTTTAACAGTATATAGAGTAGAATCTGGAAAAACTTATAGTGAAATTTTCAGGTCTCTATCCCGAATATTCGTCGAGTTTGCCTTTTTGCTCGCGAGCAGCGCCTCTAGCGGGGAAGATGGGAGGTAATATCAGCTGACCTAATCTACATGTAAAGTTTGGAGCGGGACGTTTCACAAGAGTGACATCCACGGCGCCAATTTATAATAGTGTTTGAATAAAACATTTAATCGGGTAAACCCGGGCGTTGCCCGGGTCATTCGTCTAGTTATTAATAAAAGAGAATTCGCTGAGGGAAAAGTTGCTTTTATATATATCAGAAATACAAGTTTTCGGTCTCAACAGCCCTTCGACACAGTAGCGTAGTTATACCTGTCGAAGGGCTGTTGAGCCAGAAAACTTGTTATTACCGTTATATATAAAAGAAACTTTTCCTTCGGCGAATTGTCTTTTATTAGGAACTAGACGAATGGCCCGGGCAACGCCCGGGTTTTACCCGAGTGCGTATATATTTTTAAAACGTTTTAATTCGAATACTATTCGTTACAATTATAAATTGGCGCCATGGATGTCACTCTTGTGAAACGTCCCGTTCCAAACTGTGTGTTTTTAAAATGTTTTAATTAAAATACTATTCGTTACAATTATAAATTGGCGCCGTGGATGTC
Organism: Cordylochernes scorpioides; assembly: GCA_030710605.1. Classification (NCBI taxonomy): domain Eukaryota; kingdom Metazoa; phylum Arthropoda; class Arachnida; order Pseudoscorpiones; family Chernetidae; genus Cordylochernes; species Cordylochernes scorpioides. The sequence continues at coordinate 158,573,267 of CP092863.1, forward strand.
TCTCTTGTGAAACGTCCTGCCCCAAACTGTGTGTGTCTTGAAAATATAAAAATAAAAATGTGAATTTTCATAAAGATTTCATCATGTCGATTTTTTTTTTTTTTGCATTTTACCTACTAAATCGATAGAGATAATTACATTTGCAACATGAACTTAGGTATATTGACTAAATAGAAAACTGCATAGTAATAAAGATCATTTTTTAAAGGCACCATATCGTTTTTTTTTTCAATAAAATCGAAACAAAAATTAACGATAAATAACGATAATTGCCTTAAAAAGAAATTGCCTTAAAAAAAAAAGAAACATTCGCGGTGATTTGTCTTGCATTCGTTTATACAATTATTATATACGAATGACCCGGGCAACGCCCGGGTTTTACCCGATTAAATGCTTTTATTCAAATACTATTCGTTACAATTATAAATTGGCGCCGTGGGTGTCATTCTTGTATAATATATAAATGAGTTTTAAAAATTGTAAAAAAAAAAAAAATGCATCGGCCGGGAATCGAACCCGGGCCGCCCGCGTAGCAGGCGAGCATTCTACCACTGAACCACCGATGGTTATGAAAATTCCCATCCGTGAGCTTCAGACAAACAAACAGACAGAATAAGGCAAATATATAAGTAGATACGAATGACCCGGGCAACGCCCGGGTTTTACCCGATTAAATGCTTTTATTCAAATACTATTCGTTACAATTATAAATTGGCGCCGTGGATGTCATTCTTGTATAATATATAAATGAGTTTTAAAAATTGTAAAAAAAAAATGCATGTGCCGGGAATCGAACCCGGGCCGCCCGCGTGGCAGGCGAGCATTCTGCCACTGAACCACCGATGGTTATGAAAAATCCCATCCGTGAGCTTCAGACAGACAAACAAACAGACAGAATAAGGCAAATATATAAGTAGATCTTTATTATGACAAAAAAAAAATCAGTAAAGGCTTATGTATCATATATAAATGCCAGTGTTTTTTTATTCTTTTGTTTATTTATATAATATACTGGCGGATGTACCCGGCTTCGCCCGGGTTTTACCCGAGTAAAGGTTTGTCTAACGAATCTCTCGATAAAGTGAGCATTTTTTCCCGGTCCCTTGAAAAATACTCGATAAGTTGAATAAAATCAATATTAATTGGTTCCCTCGGTAATTGGAAGTTAAAGGAATAGTATCTTGCCTTGGAATTGTATCATTATTCTTGTCTCATTTTGTCTTTCCTAATTTTCTACATTACAAAATTATCGTATCATCATGATAATATTTAGAGCAGATTGTTGAATTATAACAGATAAATTAGAATATTTATCTTGATTATTTTTAGGCGAAAAGTTATTTCAAAAATGTTATTTGCTAGAAACCTTCCCAGTACTATACTAAATAACTTCCCAAAGTTTCATGGCGTTCCAATGAGTAGTTTGGTCAGGCATAAAGGACACACACACACACATACATTCATTTTTTTATATATAGATATACAGCTAAACCTGTCTATAGCGCACCTCTTGAGACTCACCAAAATAGGGTGCTATAAAGAGGGGTTACTATAGACAGGTCACTTTGAATGTAAATCGCATCGTATTACGTATTTAAAATCGGGCGCTATAGAGAGGGATGCGCTATTTAGAAGGGGTGCTATAGACAGGTTCAACTCTCTATATATATATTTGTATTTATTCTTTCCATGGGATTTACCCAGACCATTCTGTTGAGCTTTATTGTTTCAATTAGGTTTTTCTTGTATATATAACTTTCACCCAGCAATTTGGACTAATTCCACTATACACCCAATCTTTAAAAATGGTTATAAGAACAGCCCCTCCAACTACCGAGGTATTGCACTGATTAGCAATGTATCAAAGCTTTTCACATCAATCCTAAGATCACGACTGGAGGAATGGGTCGAAGGAAGAAGGGTTATACCCGAAAACCAAGCGGGATTTAGAAAAGGAAGATCATGTATTGACCACATATTTACACTAACTACTTTAATCCAACTATCATTAAGAAAAAAGAGGGGAAAACTATATGTCTTTTTTGTCGATCTAAGGAAGGCATTTGATACTGTACCTCACTCAATACTTTGGAAAAAACTTTACAACCTAGGCATAAGTTACCAATTCATAAGTACGATCAGAAGTTACTACGAACAAGCAACTATAGCTATCAGATGGAAGGGATCATTTACGGAAAGTATTAAAACAAACTCGGGAGTCCTCCAGGGAGAACTACTTTCCCCACTGCTATTTATATTATTTATCACGGACACTTAATCGAAATTTATAATAACTCAGACCTGCCGAGTGTAAATTTGCCAGAATTTGGAGATATCCATTTATTGCTGTACGCCGACGACATAGCAATTATAGGTGAGTCCAGGATGAACCTCCAAAAGAAGATCAAAATACTGAAAGAATATCTCGATGAGAACTTGATGACACTAAATGAGTCCAAGTCAAAGATTATGGTGTTCCGTAATGGAGGTAAACCCTCAAATAAGGATAGATGGTTCTGGAATGATAAACCCATAACAATAACTTCAAGATATACATACTTGGGATTCCCTCTGACACCAACAATAACAACTACTCACCCGACAAATTACTTTAAAGGAAAAGCACTTACAGCAATTAACGCCACACACCCAATATTAATAAAATCAAAAGCAAAGTCAATAAATTTATCAATCAAACTATTTGATACAATAGTGAGAGCTGTCCTGATGTATGCCGCTCCATTGTGGGCAACAGAGCATAAATACTTACTGGACAATATACAAGACATATTTATCCGTAGGTTCCTGAATCTGCCCAGATACACTCCAGGTTACCTAATCAGATTAGAAACCGGTCGTATCTCATTGAGTGTAACAGCCTTAAAATTAACCTTGAAGTATTGGCTGCGGGTGTTGAATATGAGCAGTGACAGATTGCCACGTATATGTTTTAATAGAACACGGGAACTGTCTAATGCTTCGGGCACACCCATCGGTTTCATTAAAAAGCTCACCAATCTGCTTAACAATAATGGATCCTCTGCACTTGTTTCCTGTGATGACCCTGAAACGCTGAGGAGCGCGATTACAGGGCTCTTAAAAACAGCGGCAGACCAATCTATACAAAACGACCTTACAAGAATGGATAAATCTAAGCTATACTCTCACTACAAAGACATTCACATATCTTTCATGACGGAGGGATACCTTTTAGGGGATTTTCCTTTCCCGGTTGTAAGACTACTCGCTCAAGTTAGAATACTTTCAAGTTTTTTTAGAGAAAACCACACCAAGATGCTCTGCGGTGAGGACCCGACTTGTACCTTCTGTAATTCAAAACTAAAAAATGAAATCACTCACTATAATTTTGATTGCTCTTCTCTGAAAGAAGAACCCTTATGCTCAAAACTGGGCAACTCTGTGCTTCACTTCCATCAATAATTGACAATATGACCCAAAATAAGTATATTGCTACGGCGTTTTATGGTTTCCACAAGTCCATATCTCAGAAGAAGGCCAAGTGATACTCACTCCTCACTTTCTTACTGCTACTCTTTTTGTGTTGATTTCTTGCTTCCCTCTTTCTTCTTCTTCTTATTTTTTTTTCCTTTTCTTGTTTTTTTTTCTTTCTCTTTTTACTCTGTATATATCGTTACTTCCTTTGTCTCACTGTTTTGTTCTTATGCATACCTCTGGTGAATCCTGTATAGGGTCAGTGACCCTAAATAAAGACTTTTTCGTTGTTGTTGTTGTTGTATATATAACTTTCACTATTATTATTGAATATATAATTAGGTTTTACTTTTTTTTTTCACTTGCAGAGACGCTGTAGTAAATCCAGGTATAAGAAATTTCTTTCTCTTCGATTTACCCAAACTAATCTATTTATTAGCCTGATCGTCTTAATTATGTTTTCCTATATATAAATTTCATATTACCATTAAATGTGATTAGCTTTAAGAATTATAATAATAGCAATGATTTATTATGGTACACTGCGTGACATTGAAAATGGAACACCAAGAAATAGTGGCCAGAAAATTATGCAAATTTCAGGGTAGACGCGCCTAACCGAGTTATGCAAATGGTGTAAAATGCGCAGCTCTCGTGCGCACATGGAGTAAGATATAAGGGAAGGAACTTTCAGAAAGGACAGTATTCGTGTCGTTATTTCTTCAAGGAAAATCATTGTAGAAATTTAGTTCTTGTGTCAAAAGACACGTGTAATAACAGAGAATGCCAGGTCATCGTAAACGGAGGCAGTTCAAGCAGACAGACGCTTTTACGAGGGGCATGGTGATCGGACTGAAAAGGGCAGGTTGGTCCATACGTCAAATCGCAGCTGATACACACCTTGGTGCGTCCACGGTGCACCAACTGTGGAGAAGATGGTTGGAACAAGGAAATGTGGCAATTTATAGGAATGCCGGTGCAACCAGAGTGACGTCAGCACGTGTGGATCGGCGTATCCTTCGACAAGCAGTGGCGGCCCCACAAGCCACTTGTACCGCCATCCTGCAACATGTGCAAGACACCCTAGATCATTCCATCTCGACCAGAACCATTTCCCGTCGATTGGTTGCTAATGGCTTGCACTCATGCCGTCCGCTAAGAAGACTGCCATTGACCCCACCGAATAGGCGCCAACGTTTGGAATGATGCCGGGCTAGATCGACGTGGATGACGGAATGGCACAGGGTCGTGTTCTCAGATGAGTCGCGTTTCTGCTTGTCCAGTGATAGTCGCCGTGTACGCGTGTGGCGTCGACGTGGATAAAGGTCCAATCCGGCAGCAATTGTGGAACGCCCCACCGTGCGACAACGTGGAATCATGGTTTGAGGCGCAATCGCGTATGATTCCAGGTCACCTTTACTTCGTATTCAGGGCACTATGACGGCCCAACGATACGTTGATGATGTGCTGCGACCGGTGACACTCCCCTACCTTCAGGGGGTACCCAATGCCCTTTATCAGCAGGATAACGCCCGACCGCACACTGCTCGCATTAGCCAACAAGCTCTGCAAGATGTACAGATGCTTCCCTGGCCACCGTACTCTCCTGATCTCTCACCAATCGAGCACGTCTGGGACATCATTGGACGCCGTTTGCATGCCTTGCCACAGCCGCGTTCAGAAGACGAACTGTGGCAAATGGTTGAGAGGGAATGGAGAGCCATCCCTCAGGACGCCATCCGTACTCTGATTGACTCTCTACCTAGACGTGTTGCTGCGTGCATCGCCGTCCGCGGTGGTCCTACTTGCTACTAAACCGACGCCGTTCTCGCTCTGTATTATGACTATCATTTTGAAATAAAGATCACTTATTGTTCGTCCCTGTCTCTCTCTGTCTGCCGAGTTTCATCACTTTCTGGCCACTATTTCTTGGTGTTCCATTTTCAATGTCACGCAGTGTATTATTATTGTTTTTCCTTCATGTATCTTACATTTCTACTTGGAGAATCTTTAAAAGACTAAAAGGTCTTAATAAAGCTTTTTGTTGTTGTTTTTAAATAATCATATGTGTTAAGCGTAATTGATTGTATGATATATGCTATATTATAGTCTTCTTCATTTTTTGGTTTTTGTTTAAATTAAAATTGATTTTATTGCATGATTATATATATTAGAAACCTATTTCAAGAACATTGTAGTTTCCTTTGTGTATATATGTTTGGATATATTAATATATATTTCTCTTTTTATTTATTTTTTCTCTCTTTCTCTTGTTTTCTTTTTCATTGGTCGCCAGTGTCTTTACCGGGTCATCGCGCTTTGATTTTATAGTTAAATAAAGTTGCTAAATATTAATTATAACCTGTACCATATGTATTTAGAGTAGTGCTGAAAATAAATAAGTAAATAATTCATTTATTCTCTCACAAAGCATTTTATACCATCGAAGAAATATGCGAATTGGTATATAACAAATACAACTATGTAAAATTCAATAATATTTGTAAATTCATTTTAGATTTTCTTTTCTGTTTGAGAAAACCAACCTTTCAGTTTTAATTTTGTTTTAGTCTTGTTTATTGAATTGTATATAAGCTGCTAAAATGTATTTGGGCGCAAGTATCCCAAGCTGGGAAATAGCGTCCGATATGTAAAATAAAATAAATAAAACAAGAATTCTCCTATATAAAGAACTTCGATCTTATACTCGGCAGAAGAGTCCCATTCTTAATCTCATAAGAATACTTTTCTTTGTCATAAGATCGAAACCAAAAATTTTATCAGACAAAATGCACTTATCTTATGAAATGCATATTCAAATTTAAATTATACAAAAAGAATATCTCAATTTATAACTAGGTAATTTCGTTTGATAAAAGTCCAAATAATGATATAAAATTGGGATGCAAATATGATTTATTTTCAAAGAAAATTCACATCAAAATAGCGGAATATTTTAAAATGATGTGTAAAGTTGTTGGGGGCTTGATTGGCTACTTGAATCTAATCTTCTGGAAAGAAAAAAAAGAACAAGATTTTTCTCCCACAGAGGAAGGAAGTTCCTTTTTTTTTCTTTGAGAAACAATCTCTTTCTTCCAGATTAGCTAACTTCAAAGCCGTCGACTTTTTAAAGATTATAAAATTGTTTCGTAGTCGAAAGATAGTTAATAAAAGGGAAATAGCTTCAAGAATTTTTTAACCATCTCTAGATTATTTTTTGTTAGATTTGGTAGAAATTTTTAGAGAAATTAAATTCTTTCTTTAAAAAAAAAAGGTTATAATGAATCACAGTTTTTTTTTTGTATAGAAATACGTTTTAAATTCCTTCTACCCATATGATTAAATTTTTTGTATTTGTGTTTGTTTTTTTTTTATTTAATTATGCATTCTATTAAAAATGGCTATAGGAAAATAGATTTTACTTATAGATTAAAAAATTTCTCTCAGTATATATATATTTTTAAAAGTGTATATATACACACAAAGCTTTATAAAGACCACCAGTCTTATACAGATAAACCACAGGAAGAAATAATAGATGGAGCTCCTATACTCCAGGCAGCGCAGAACCCAACAACAGCCTCCTTGTCCGACGCATGTCCAGTGGCCACACGTTCCTTCGTTTATACGTCATGGTTAGCCTATCACTGAACAGGCTAGTGTGGAATCAGCCGCCTTCTAGTCAAAATTAATTATGTGTATAAAAATCATATTATTACTTTATTAACATTCTATAACACGATATCCGAACTCAGGGATATTTGCGTCAAAACATTTCTTTACATCATAACAAATTAGCTATATACAAGCTTATACAATTAAATTGTTTAACATAATTTTCCAAAGAAAATTTGTTAAGGAGAAAAAAGACGAACATACAAAAACAATTTCTTCAAAATGTCTTTCCTTCTCTTTCCCAGTTCAAAATATAGTTGTATATCGTTTTGAAAATAAAGCAATCCATAAATAAATCTTTAATTAAAAAGGCATATATTGGATTAAAATATCATTAATTTTACCAATATTTCATTTGGCTGAACGCCAACCTTTATCAAGGTGTTATAACATTTTAAAGTGTGTCAACAACAAACTCAGCGCCACATAACGTCAATAGGATTTTTTTAAACTTAATTCTATTGACGTTATGTGGCGTTGAGTTTGTTGTTGACACACATTAATATGTTTTAATACTTTGATAAAGGTTAGCATTCAGCCAACTGAAATATCGGTAAAATAAATGATATTTTGATCCAATATATGACTTTTTAATTGAATAGTTGTATATATTTCTACAAAATATATGTTCTTTTCTCATCTACGAATTCATATAGCTGTCCAATGCCACCAATTTTCTTCCCCTATAATCTCGAAAATTGGACATTCCAGAAGTAGATATTTCGAGTCTTGAATTTCTCCTCCGCAGATGCATCCTGGTTTCTTATATTGCTAATATTATTAATAAATAAAAAGAAGATCATTTGAAGAGGGAAATGTGCATTCGTGTTCTGTTTTATATAAATTGAAAAAATGAAAAGTAGGTAGAAGAAATAAAGAGTAGAAGAAAATTTGTTAGCGTGATAATTCTGTTGAAGGACTGACAAGTCTGAAAGCTTGAAAATAAAAAGTTTGTACAAGAAACTTAGCCCTGAAAGCTTTATATATTCTATAATCTAAATTTTATTCACACAAAGAAGTTTTTATTATAAAATAATTTTGCAAGAATGTGTGAAACAATAGTATAAAATTAAGAAAAAAAAAAAGGCATCTCCTGATGTGAAACTAAAAGTTTAAAATGGTTAGTTGATATTTATTTCGACAGCAACTTTTAGTTGTACCATCAGGAGATGCCTTTTTTTAATCTATCCATCTGATGCCCCAGTACAATATATCTTTTATACTATAAGGTTGTCCTAAAATTTCGTGTTTTTCTTAAAACGTTGTTTTTCTTATTACTTGGCGAATAATATTATTACGGCGAATATATAATAATAATACAATTACTTTAAACATAATACAAAGACATTATACATAACGGCGAATAATTTGAATTTATAATTTAATAAATATGAGATGAACCTTCTTAATGTTAAAATGTCTGACATCAAGATTTAACAACAGAACCAAGCTTATGTATCGGCTTTAAGGACATCATACACTTGTTCTGAAGACAAAAAGACAAAAAAAAAAAAAAAAACGGAGGTAACGAACCTAATATTCTTCAATCAATATATATTTTTACCTAATTAGTAAATTGGACAATTAAAATCTAATTTAAAGTTTATTTGCTTTTCCTCATATTTTTTGAATATATATTTTTGTTGTTTTGTAATCAAGAAAAGCCAACAGACCAAAACGCGTACGTGGTTGACTTTTCTTGATTTTTTTTTTTCAAGAAAATTGGTTGGTTAAATATCACAGAACAATTTAAATCAACGTTTAGTTGATTTTTGTTCCACTAGATGGCGCTCTGCCATCTAAAATGCTCATGTGGGAGTTCAGGAGATATATTGCCTTTTTAATTATATTATATACTAGCGGATATACCCGGCTTCGCCCAGGTTTTTCTCGAGGGAATGTTTGTAGTCTAGTAATAAGAAAATATACTACACCTAAAAACTATCAGAGAAAAGAGAAACCACGGAAGGTGAACAGAAAAATGCTTACAATGGATGTTATGTTTACGATATCAAGTTAAATAAAAACAAAGATAAAATTTGCATATGTTGGTCACTATAAATTTGTATATTTGTTAGGCGAAATTAGAAACATGATAAAACAATTGGGTATTTAAAAACAAATGTAGAAATAAAAGTTGAAGTATAATAAACAATGTTAAAGATTAGTTTTAATTATTAATCAAGATTGTGTGTGAATATGTGAGAAAGATGTAATATCGTTGTTGTTTTCTTGGCCGACTGTTTTACATGTGGTCTTATCTTAAAATTGCTTGTTTTGAATACTTTTTAGATTGAGATTATTAGCTAGTATGTAAAAAAATTAACTCTGTTGAAATTTAATTTTGTATTCATATATAAATAAAATTAACTCTGTTGATTTTTTTTTGTATTTAATCGATAACAGCGAAGTTACGCATGTTAATATTAGGAAATATATTTTGATGTTAAGCAAAACCTGCTCCATCTCGTTTTACATAAATGTTGAAAATTTGGTTGAAATTGATGCATTGTAACGAAAGTTTTTAGTGATGTCCACTTATGAAATTTCCATTTTATTAATATACAGGGTGATCCAAAAGTCCCGCACAACTTTAAAAATTAATAACTCCGCGAATATTTGCGCTATAGCAATGCGGTAAACACCATTGTGTTCAGGATGCAATGGGATTTTTTATGGCAAATAATGAAAATTTCGAAATTGATTTTAATTACAACTTTATTCGCTAGATGGCGTTCTACCAGAATCAGAGATTCAGCGGCCAAATTGTTTGATAAATTGAAAAATATAACTGAACGACACGTATTTTTCCTTTTTGAATACCAGGAAAGAACCCTAATAATATCAAATGATAAATTAATAAAACACCATTTCGCAAAAGTTAGAAGAATTGGTTGACGATTTTTAAATACAATCTGAGATATGTAAAATAGGTATATGCAAATTAAAACATGTAGCAAAAATATTTATATTTTAGATGGAGTTTTGTGAAATAGATTGAATGTTTGAAATTAACTACTGATATCAATACACGATTTTTGAAATGTTAATATAGTACCAAATATTATGATGGCACTACTAATAGGATTTCGTGCTAAAAGGAATGTATAGTTTCCTGACTAATTGGCGACACTTGACTATTTAACTGTATATTTGTCATGATTCAACAAATGAAATATAGAGGGAAGTGACAAAATATATTTGTCGTACCTTATTCCAAATATCCTATGGGCTTGTCAAATGTTATCATTGTTTATTATACTGTACATAATTTTGAAAATGTATCCCCTAAAAAAAGGCATTTTTAAATCGACCTTTTGCGTTGAAAAACGTGGTAGTAAAATCATTTTGTGTTATTTTTTGCGCAAAATTTCTAAAGTTGGGGGGGGGGGGGGGGGGATACAGAGAATATTCCTTATGCTATTTCTTCTAATGAGCGAAAAGCGATAAACTAAACATAAGGGGTAAAATTGTGTATACCAGTGTTATTCGGGAAGTTATAACACTTTGGCCTGCACGACATAATATAAGATGTGGGCGAATGACAAACAGAAAAATTACTGTTCACAGAAAAAAAAAAGAGTCAAGATGTGGGGACAGCATTTATTATTCCCATAACCCAAAACAAAGAGCTGCAAAACATAACACATGAGGTAACTGCCTTCTCTCTTGTATTAGGTCACAATCCTTGCTCAAGTTGCGCCCTTCATTCTCAAACACCGCCTGCAGACGATAGATGACAGAATGGTCACTATTAAATAGTTAAAATTTATAAAACGTGCCATCTGATAGAAACCTTCAACATGGCCAATGTGGTAGGCCGGCATCGATAAAAACGCGACTTAATGTTCCCCCATAACCGAAATTGTAAGGCGTCAAGTCTGGTGATATTGGAGGCCACTGGTATATAAAGTGGCGACTTATCAACGAATTTCATCGAACGTATCCTTCAGCAATTGTTTGGCACCGCGGGAGATATGAGGAGGTCCTCCATCTTGCATGAATGTTATTTCGCTTAGTGCTTGTCTGTCCTGCAATATGGGAATAACCTTTTCTCTCAAAAGTTGAACATAACGTTCACCAGTTACAAAAACGGTTTTAAAAGTTCTTCCATTGATTTTTTCAAAGAAAAATGGCCCAATAATAAAAGAAGAAGTGAACCCACACAAAACTATAACTCTGGGCTGATGAAGTGGTATTTCTGTAAAAATCCTAGGGTTTTCTGTTGCCAAAATGAGGCAGTTTTGAATGTTAAATTCTCCCTTTAGATGAAAGTGAGCATCATCTGTTCTTGGAACATTTGACAGCCAGTTCTCATCAATATCAATTTGCCGAAAAACCCATGCAGCGAATTCTTGACGCTTCTCAAAATCGCTGACCTTCAACTCGTGAAAACTTTGAATTTTGTTAGGGTATTTTTATAGAAAAATTCTAAATGTGTGTTCTCTCCAAACTGTTCCATACGAATTAGTTCCATTACTTCTCCATACGTGGATAACGTTTCAATAGCTTCAGCATTCTGCAAAACCGTAACATCCACTGACTTGCATATCGATGGTCTTCCACTCCGAGGTTTTGCTTCCAGAGATCCAGTTTCCTCAAAACTTTTAATCAATCGCTTTAGAGAGTAGCAACTCATTGGTCCTTTACCGCTCTGAATATCTTTAAAGGAACGAAACGCTCGTAAACCTTCAGTGGCAGATTCTGAATCACAATCAAAAAAATTCACCAAGAGTGCTTTATCCTCTAGTGACGGCATTCCAGGGGGAAGGGGAGAAGTCCGACCACACCTCCTTGCGGTCCCCCCTGGACCCTTGGAATATTTGACCAAATTCTGGTTGGTTTCCAAGGTGACTAACGTTGCAACGGCACCCATTTTCAAATGAAGAGCAAAACTGATATCTACAGTAATGCTACCGCGTCCGGGGTAACCGCCGCGTCAGGAGCTGCAGCTCGAGCTCATGATGAGAAATCTACTACGAGGACACAATTCAATCTACTACAACTCAATATAAATGGTACCCAGAGGAAAATAAAGAGCCGACTTGTCTTCTCTGTGACAACAATGTACATATTACTTGTCCTCAGGAGACAAAATTGAATCAGAATCTGAGATTCAATATCAAAGGTTATACAACACTACGAAAGGACAGACCGGGAAAATTCGGAGGAGGACTTGCCGTTTTGATAAAAACACCAGAAATCAAATTTAAGGAAATCGCCTATTATCAGAGTAAGCCTAGAGAAAGCACGACAGAAGCTCAGGCAATAGAAATCTATCTTACAGATAAAACAATTTCAATCATAAATATTTATCACCACGATAATACTAGCATCAATATAGGCCTGATAGAGACATTAAGTGAAGCGTCTTCGGATATCGCAATCATACTTGGTGATTTTAACGCCGAAAGACCAACTTGTGGATCACCTGTCCAGGATAACAAAGGTCAGCAGGTTGAGGACAGGCTAACCGACCTCGACCTTATACCGTTAAATAACGAAAAGAACACCTATCTATCCAAGTCCACAGGCACAGAATCCGCAATAGACATCGCAGCGATAAATTACAGCATCGCACCCACAACACAATGGAAAAAATCTGAAAGTGCAATCAGTGACCACAGGCCAATTTTAACAACCCTAAAATTCAAAATTGAATTTCCAACAGAATAAAAAAACACTGGAAAAAATTCACAAAAAAGCTTGAAGAACTGTGCAACGAAGAATTAAATCACAGAACGATTGACAAAAAAAATGGAGAAATTCTCATCGAACATATCCAAAGCTGCAAAAGTATCGATACCTAGAGGTAGACGTAAAGACCTGTGGATACCTTACTGGAAGGACCACAACATCGAGGCAATGATTGCAGAGAGAGACAATATCAATGAACTTCTTAAAACAAATAAAACAGAAGAAATCATAAAGGAACTCATTGAAATTAGTCACAAAATAGAACAAAAAAATTGGATATTCAAACAAGAGAGAAAAATGGGCAGAATTCTGGGAAAAAATGGATCCAAAAAAGGAAAGCCATCACTGGAATATAATTAGTGTTATAAAACAATCAAAACCAACACTAATCCTCCAATACTCAAACCGATATGAATAGCGAGAAGGAACAAAAAGATGGCTGAAATAATTGCTGAATATCTTTCAAGCACTTCCAGACTCAGCTAAACGAATGAAGGCAGGACTCTAAAAAATAATATAAACAGGTTAGTTAAACAAGCAAGAAATTACCATCAACAAGATATTTACTCGAGAGACTTCACACTGAATGATCTAAACTCATCAATAGGAAAGTTGTATCCAAGATGTCACCTGGAGATGCTCTAAACTTTGGTCAAATGATTAAACACTTTGGAGACAAAGCTAAAAATCAACTCCTACGAATACTGAAGATTTTATGGCAAACTGGTGAACTACCAAAGAATTGGAAGATATCAATTATAGTGCCAATACTGAAGCTAAACAAAGATGCCAAGGAATGCAAGAACTATCGGGGAATTGCTCTTACCAGCATACTTTGTAAAATAACAGAATGAATTATTCACTCAAGGCTCATAGTCTGGCTCACTAACAATAATAAAATAAACCTCTACCAAACTGCCTAAAGATCCAGACACTGTACAACTGATAAACTGTTCTACTTCTGTCAATCAATAATAGATTTCTAGGAAAAATCGCCAAAGAAGACAACGGCCTTATTTCCTGGATATGACCTCAGCTTTTGATCGAGTGTAGAAATTATTTGAAAGGCTGAAAGCAGGAGACAATTAAAAACAATAAAATTCACCAATAGCTTAAAAACTAAAGAAACCGAACACATATCCCATAGAACCTATTTAAACTGGACACAAAAAGAAAGGCTCAAAAGATCTTCAACACTTCAGTACGACAACAATATTAGAAAGAGCATAAATATGAAACATAATGAATTTCAAATTCGAGAATAACCAATATTTCCTACCCCATTGCCATCAAATGTAATCATCAATCTTAACCTGAATGAACCCTGCAATAAAAAAAAAGATAACAAATCATACTTAAAAAGAAAGGACTTGACACAATTGGTTCATGCGATCAGATAAATTATTTAACAGCATATACAGATGGATCATCAGCCCTTACCATAAGTAATGGAGGGGCTGGAATTAACATAATACTGCAAGATGGAACATACATCAAAATCAAAGAAGGAGCAAGAAAGATTTCGTCAAACTTCACTTGTGAACTGACAGCTATCTGGAAAGCTCTTGATGTATGCCTTAACCAACCATCCCTGCATCAAGCAGAAGGAATTATAATATACAGCGACTCCAGATCCGCTCTAAAGGCAATTCAGAAGGGCAATACTAGAATCACGTAGAAAATACACTCATTACTTACTCAACTGATATCATTGGAGAATAACTGCATTCTACAATGGATTCATGCCAGTGTTTGGATCGGGGGTAATGAAATGGCAGTTGAATTTGCAAAGGAAGCCAGAAAGTTGAGCCAAAGGAAAGAACAAATGTCATTATTTGACGCTAATGCTTTTGCAAAATACAAGATAATTAAACAAAAAATAAGAAAAGATCGAAATGTGAAATAAACTCCGAGAGAAAAATTACAAACCTATAACAAGATTTAGAACAAAACATTATAAAGGATGACAATACATCCAGATGGCACAAGAACCTATAGAACATGCAACAACTGTCCTGATGTGGAACTAACACCTACCCACATATTCTCATGCCCGCAGCCTTGCAGAAAATTGACATAGACCCAGAGCAGCTGCTTTACAAGTACACACCCAAGAAAGTGGACAATGCTGCTGCTGCTGTGATAGAGATGCATGGAGACATCTGAGGCTCTTTATTGGACACGACAAAAACAACAACGGCATTCCAGAGTAAAATAAATCATCAGAGATAGATAAATATTTTTCGAATGAATTAAAATAAATATAATCGATACTGAGAGAGAGTTGAATTAAAAAAATTAGAAAATTATTATTTTTGAAATTCAAATAGCTGAGAGGATTCCAGCATCTAAAATATCAGTTTTTTTTTTTGCTACATGTTTTAATTTGCATATACCTATTTTACATATCTCAGATTGTATTTAAAAATCGTTAACCATTTCTTCTAACTTTTGGCGAAATGGTGTTTTATTAATTTATCATTTGATATTATTAGGGTTCTTTCCTGGTATTCAAAAAGGAAAAATTCGTGTAGTTCAGTTATATTTTTCAATTTATCAAACAATTTGCCCGCTGAATCTCTGATTCTGGTAGAGCGCCATCTAGCGAATAAAGTTGTAACTAAATTCAATTTCGAATTTTTCATTATTTGCCATAAAAAATCCCATTGCATCCTGAACACAATGGTGTTTACCGCATTGCTATAGCGCAAATATTCGCGGAGTTATTAATTTTTAAAGTTGTGCGGGACTTTTGGATCACCCTGTATATATATATTGAACTATTTATGACACGTATAATATTTTTTTTCTTTAAGATAAATTTTTCTACTGCCCTAACTGCAAGTCTTCAACCAGCTCTCGACGAGTAAACACCTATCAAGACCTGCTCCTGGAAGAAGGTAAATCTTCTATACTTTAACTTTGAAACCTACCCCAGAACATAGAAGAATTTATTCGCTCAATAGCGACTACTAATATACTTATATTTTATTTACTATATATTTGCCAAATTTTTAAAATGGACAAGCGCCTTCTCAACAAGGTCCAATCGGTATTTCCTTCTTTTTGCCTCTTCATGGAGAACTTAGAAGACATCGTGGCCTTGAAACCTAAAATGCTGGAAGATGCGAACATTAAAAAACTGTTTAAATCTACTGTTACTAATGCGAAAGCCCTCCTAGAGTCCATGCCCCAGGATATAGGACAACTCGTCATTCATGAGCGCATTGACAGAACGTCAAAGAACATGCAAACCATAGAAAACAATGTAAAAACCACCTTTTTAGAGGTGAAGCAACTAGGCGAAAAGTGCGATAGGTTCGAAAAGACCCTAAATGAAGGTTTTGGGTCTCAAAACGCCGAGGTAGCCAATTTGATTCAAGAATCGGTACAGGGCGGGATCGTTGAAACAGTGGTGCCACTGCTTAAAGAGACAGAAAAGAAATGCAAGAGCAAGATAGAAAAAGTATTTTCTTCTAAAGTTTTAGAAATAGATTCGCTGATTGAATAAAAAAATGAAACCATTATGTCCCGTCTGGAGAGCCTCGCTATGGAGGTCTCCAACATAAAAGGAGTTATGTCGTCTTGTTCAGCGGAGATTTTGGAGAATTGCTCCAAAATAGTTAGTTTACCGGACCAGTCAGGTATAAAGGAATCCATAAAAGAATTAGAAGAAAAGACGATTTCTAACCTCGCGAAGGAGCTTAAACAAAATAACCCTACAACTTCATCCAGGACCATACAGCACAACGAACGGCCCCATCGCAATGTTATGAAAGGAAGGGTCACTGTGGATGCAAAACATCCTGACCATACCGACCTGCAGGCAATAATAAAGAAACGTGTCCCCCTAGTTGAACTAGGGATAAGTAGGGCCAAACTATCGACCCTCAAAAACAAAGGGTGCCTAATTGAGGTCCCTGAGTTGAAGGATGCGCAAAAAATTGGAGACATTCTTATGAAATCTGTAGACGCCTCAAAATTGATAGTCAAGATACCAAAAGGACCAGTTCCGGTCATAAAATTGATCGGAATTAACAAGGATATGAACAGGGAAGATTTAATTGATTACGTTAAAAAAATGAGCAGCCTCCCGAATATCGACATCAGACCTTTCAGGCACCACGAAGATAGGTTCAACAGGAACACCTGGTTCGCCACAATTGATGGAGATTCCTTCACCTCACTGAAGACTGCCTCAACCCTGGAAAATGGCCTGCTTAGGCTACATGGGAACTGGACCTCCCTTAGCTGGACGGAAGACTTCTCTCCACGGAGATGTGGTAAATGCGCTGGCTTTCACGGAACGAAGGTCTGTCAAAAAGAGGAAACATTATGCCTGAACTGCGGGGCTTCAGACCATCAGAGCGCCAATTGTAAAGAGGCACCCAAGTGCGTCAACTGCACCAAGGCCAACATTGCCAACCCAGCTCTGAAACTTGACACTAACCACCACTCAATGGCATATAAATGTCAATGCTACAAGAACAAGGTCTCGGCACTAAAACACTTTAGACTTTAACATATAGGAACGAATTAAGAACAAAATGAAGAATACCCCACAGAATGCCAGGACTTAATAATATGAAAGTAAATAAAAAGGCACAAAAACTTAATAATAAAGCCATGTCTAGCCTAAACATCTTTTCTCAAAACCTGGGCAGGAGCTATATCAGTATGGATAATCTCCTGCATCACGCCGCCCTTGGTGACGCAGATATAATCTTGATACAAGAACCTCCACCTAATGATGACCGATACAAAATGACGTGGCAGAGGATTTCAAGCCATGATAAGAAGTCGCTGATTTTTATCAACCCCATGGTACGCAGTTTCTGCGTTCATACTTCCACACATACTTCCACCATCCAAATCCTAAAAGAGGGAAGATCCACCTTCATCACCAACTGCTACGTGCCCCCTGTGGACCCCACGCAAGAGGACAGCGCCTTCTCCACTCTCTTAGATGACCTGGAGGCTGCATGTAACAAGGTAGGCCTAGATAACCACATAATAATGGGAGACTTCAATGCTCACAACAGTCTTCTTGGTGGCAATCACAACGACCTTAGAGGAGAAAAACTTCTCGACTTTGTTTACACAAAACAATTAGAAATAATTTCGGATATATCTCGCCCTACCTTTGACAATACGAGACATTTGTCTCATATTGACCACACATTCTCCTCCTTCAACATCTCACAGTCCCTCTCGTGGACAGCAGAACCATTTTTAAGCACTAGCGATCATATTAGCATTCTCTTAAAACTCACTACACCAGACAGCCAAGAAACACCCTCCCTGGATAGACCCAGGTTTAACGTTAATTACGCTAAGAGACAACGTTTCATGAACCTACTTAATACACAAATCAATAACCTACCCATAATTAACCCACAGAACTGCAATACTGGCAACCTAGATGTATACATAGATTTACTAACAAACATCATTGGTTCCTCTTGTAAAAAAATAAATAAACAAACTCTCAACCCTCCAAGATACAAAGAAAGACACAACCCTTGGTGGAATGAGAATCTCCAAACATTAAAAAATAAGGCAATGGCTCTTAAAAGATTATACAAAGCCACAGATAATGACGCAACACTAAGACTTAACAGGGTCCAAAGGTTTAGGGTAGCTCTGGCCATATATAAAAAAGCAATCAGGAGGGCCAAAAATTCATTTTACAAAAAACATTTTGAAACTATCACAACATCCAATCCGTTTACAGGTCCATACAAAATCATCAGTGGGAAGAAGCTTAGGCCAACAACCTTTCACTCTTTTAGAAAAACCAACGGGGAATTAACCAAAACAGCTGACGAAACTTTTGCATACTTTATCTCCCAAAAGTATCTGGACACAACATCTGACACAGATACGACACCCTTTGAGTTACAAGACTCAGGCCAGCGACACTACTATCCCCTCATCTCCATGGTGGAAATATCCAGTGCCATCAGAACAATGGGTCACAAAAAGGCCCCTGGGCCTGACGGTATTATGAGAAACCCCATACTATTCCTTAATGACGAACACCCCGTGATACTTAATAACCTATATAACGCCTGCCTGTTTCTGGGTTACTTCCCACAAGCCTGGAAAATTGGTCACATGATATTTCTACAGAAAAAAGTCAAAGACCCTCGCGACATAACCTCCCTGAGACCTATCACCCTCCTGAACATATTTGGGAAAATCCTCGACAAAATTATTGTCAACAGGATTACATATCATC
Source organism: Cordylochernes scorpioides (assembly GCA_030710605.1). Classification (NCBI taxonomy): domain Eukaryota; kingdom Metazoa; phylum Arthropoda; class Arachnida; order Pseudoscorpiones; family Chernetidae; genus Cordylochernes; species Cordylochernes scorpioides. The sequence continues at coordinate 158,592,333 of CP092863.1, forward strand.
TACAGGTCACGAACCGTCTAAACGACTCTCAGTTTGGATTTAGGTGGGGTAAATCGTGTGAAGAGGCCCTTAGGAAAGTTAAGGACATCCTACACAAATCTAGGTTGGCTAATAACCACTCGATAGTCATCTCTATGGATATCGAAGGAGCGTTTGACAACGCCTCTTGGGATATCATCAGAGAATCTCTAAAGGAAAAGGAAGTCCCCCCTTATCTCAGGACTATGATACACAGCTACCTGTGCTCCAGAAAGGTATCCTCAGACACTAGCCCACAGAGTCTTATTGACCCATTACAAATCACAAGAGGCTGTTCACAGGGCAGCAATAGTGGCCCTCTGTTCTGGATCCTATATATGGACCCGATCTTTAGTATCCTTAAAGACGAAAACGTCCATACAATAGCATATGCGGATGACCTGCTTCTCATTTGCACAAGCACAAGCCGCGTTAAGGTCGAAAATATTACCAACAGAGCTCTGGAGACCCTCCATACCTGGATAACCTCGAGAAAACTAAATATCGCCCCGAAAAAAAGCGCTGCCTTATATGTCGCTCCAGCAGGCCGAAACAAAGGTGCGGGAAAAGGAGGCGTCAGAAATCCAGCTATAAGAATGGACGGCAACCGTATTCTCTTTAAAAATACCCTGAAATTCCTCGGGGTAACATTTAATAGACACCTAACATGGGTCGATCACGCAAAATCCATAAGGGATAAGGTTCTATCCAAGGGAATGGAATTGAGGAGACTGACGAGGGAGAACCGCGGCCTGGCGCCTTTGGTCACAAAAAGACTCTATAAAGCAGGCTTCGAAAGAATCATCTGCTATGCCGCCTCGGTTTGGTGGAGACAGGAAAACAACAGCTTGACGCACAAGATCCTTAGCTCAGCGCAGAGACCATTCGCTCTTGCTATATGCAGGGGCTACAACACTCTTAGTACTGACGCCGCACTGGTCCTATCAGGCCTGGTACCTATTAACAATATCCTAACGCTCGAATCCAAGAGGGCGGAATTAATACGCCCAGGCTCTGATATGGATACAGATCCCACCCCAGAACAGGTTGACTTACCCCCTCTACAATGGTACTGCCATCCAGCAGAGGTCCACCTCATTACCTATGATAAATCCATTCCAGACTCATCATCTCTTACCATCTACACTGACGGCTCAAAGTCTGATGATGGGGTGGGTGCTGGTTGGTGCCTATATTCCAGAAATATCCCTCTACTGAAAAAATCGTACATTCTCAGAGAAGAAAATTCGGTTTTTCAAGCAGAATGCTTGGCAATATTCAAGGCTCTTGAATGGTTTTTAGAACAACCACACCAATCAATCACGTTAGCGTCAGATAGCCTATCTTCCCTTGAATCACTGGCTAGTCCATACACTAAAAGCTGGTCGGTAATGAGAAATAAGATTCTTGTTAATAATATTATTAACTCGGGCAAAACAGTCTCTTTCCACTGGGTCAAGGCACATGTGGGACTGGAGGGCAATGAAATGGCGGATTCCCTGGCTAGATTTGCATTTAAATATCCCGCCCCATACGTCCCTATCCCCACCCCTAAATCATGGTTTAATTACTCCGCCCGCAAAAAAGCGATCTCAGATTGGCAAACATCTTGGGATGCCTCCCTCAAGGGTAGATCCCTGTACAATTGGATCAAATTCGTCAGGGCGGACAGAATCTACTCTTCCAGCGCCCTTAACTCCATCCTAACAGGCCATGGCCCCTTCTCTAACTACTTTCAACGCTTTAAAATAAAAACCCCATCCCCCTGCAGGTGCGGATACGCGAACCCTGACTCTGACCATTTCCTTTTAGCGTGTCCTCTTCTGGACTCGAGCAGACCAAGGTGCCTTAAGAAGCCTAATCCAAACAAACCACATCTACTATCAGATCATAGGAAGGCTCTCACAACCTTCTCAGAAATCACCGTAGCATTCTCAAAGGATCTATACCCCCCTACTCATCATTGAACACTTTCATCGTAATATAAGGAAGGTCCATCTGCGTCTTTATCATCATTAACCTACTCTATCCCGCAAAATATTTAAACCCCTTCAAATATACCAGATGTATATATCAGGAGTATTCACGTGCAATTTAATAAATTCCCATGTACTCAACCAGATTCGGAATTAATAGGACACGTTCTTTCCGGTTTTATAACTATGGTACAGTTGAATTCTCTTTTTCAAATTCCCTATAGTTCGTGTGTACCGTTTTATAAACATATAAATAACACATCTTTAAAACGTTTTAGTATTTCGACATTAAAAAAAAAAAAAAAGTTCAAACGCACTTATTAAATAACAAGTCACTTGTTATGATGACGCGGCCGTTTCTGATGACTCGATAAGAATCGAAACCGCCTACCCCATGATTTGCATATTACATATTCTGCGTCTTTGTATCGACCATATTCAACATATACATATACTTCAAGACACAGTATATGAGAATTTAAATAATAGACCTTTAATAATAGATAGTTCACGCATTTGCGTCAGGAAACCATAAAAACATGACCAAAACACAAAGGTTTACACATTGATGCTGCATGATCACCTAGCATCCTCCAGCTTTAGGTTCTACATATACTATTTAAAATACATACTTTCAATAAGAATACACCTGTTGGGAATATGGTTTTCCACTATGCTACCACATATACTGCTATTAACCACATTAAATTCTCTCCCATTATCATGGAGTTGTCTAGACCTTTCATGTTTAGTTTAGTTTACCTGATACATCCTAGAATAAGATCCTCCTTACATGTACAAATCCTCTATACCTATATAGCTGCTCTCTCTTATATGTCTTTGTTATTTGTACTCTGTATATACCACAATAGTTAGGCAGCCATTAATTAACAGCCCTCCATAGATTTCTACCTCCCTTTTATTATTATTATTTTTTGTTCCATGCTGTCTTTATATATTTCACTTCTTTCATCAACACCCCTCTTAACTTGCCAGTTCAGTATATCTTCACTTTACTACCTATCTTCAATTCTAGATACCTCTTTGCCTTCTGTATATAAAACTTCACTTAGCAATACCCCTCTTAGCTTGCTGCTTTAATATGTTTTCTCTTTTACTATTTATTTATACTTCTAGCTACTGATTTGTGCGGGATGCAAGGACATTACTGTCTATATCATCCCTGGTCTTCGTTGTATGGAGCCTAAATAAATTTATCTGCCCTAACTGCAATAGTACAAATAAACTTCTCTCATTGCTTATCTTTTTTTTTTTTTTATCAATTATAGTTTGTTCTTGCCTTAAATAAATTGCTGTGACATCCAGAAGTTTGTCTTTCCTAATTTTCCACGTAGCTGTATTAATGTAATCTCAGGCTTTCGGGTATTTCTGCCCTTTTACAGGAGTACATAAAACGAATAATAATAAACGCCGTTTAATTTTATTCGTTTTATATACTACTGTAGAAGGGAAGGGATACCCGAATCATCACAGTGGCTCAAAACGGGAAACAACACTCCGTAAAATAAAGGTTTCTATATGGTCATTCAAGATAGAAACGTGTTCCCGAAGGATAAAAACCTGAAATGCCCTCACTGTGAAAAGGTACAGAGGACGGTGGACCACCTTGCTACAAACTGTGGAAGATTGCCTCCTTACGACTACACTGAGAGGCATAATGAAGTGGTGAGATGCGTCCACTTCAATCTGTCAAGAAAGTATAATTTCACTGAGAACAACAAGATAAAGCTCCACAAAATAACGACTAAAATGGAAAATTCATACGCCAAAATAATAACGGACTTGCCTATGATAAGCGATACTAATATCAGAGCTAACAAACCTGATATAATAGTATATGACAAAATAAAAAAGACATAACAATCATTGAGATAGGCGTTACATCCCAAGACAATATCCAAACTACGGAGCTGACAAAGAAAATAAAATACCAGCTACTGGTAAGGGAAATGGCTCAAACCGAAAAAAAATGCCCGTAAAAAGTAGTGCCGATAGTCTTAACATAGGATGGAATAGTAACCAAATATAACAAACAATATAAGAAGGAAATAAACATAAGAAAAAGGGACTTCGTATATATTCAATCCTTGGTCCTAAAAAATACTATGGAAATTATCTCAACAGAAAAGAAGAATGAACCTCACGATAAGTCCCTGAAAAATAAAGGAATAGAAGCCATGGATCGATTGTTGGAACGATGTAGGGAGCTGGCGTGTGAAGACGAGGAAGGTGGAACAGCGGACATGGAGCACAGGGATACGACGACCATAGAAGAGATCCAGGAGAACGACCTAGAGCAGATGACAGGAGACCTGACAGACAAAAATAGATGGCCAGGGGACCATTTTATCCAGGAACCACCAGGAGAGGCCATAGAAAGACTGCTGGAGAGCTGCAGGACATCAGGGAACCATAGCTGCGAGGGCCACAGCACTGACCAGGAGTCAAGATAACAATTGTAAATATCTTTGTTTACTTTTGCTATTGTTACTTATTGAAGTTGTAAATAAAAATGTGTAAATAGACTGACCATTCGTTACACTTTTTAGAGAAAAATCTGTAACCTTTCTGAAAAATAAAGTTATTATTAATATTATTATTAGAAAGATATTGTTTTCAAAGAAAAAAAAAACTTCCTTCCTTTGTGGGAGAAAAATATTTTTTTTTCTTCCAGAAGATTAGATTCAAGTAGCCAATCAAGCCTCAACAACTTTACACATAATTTTAAATTTATTTCGTTAAGCTCTTGGTGTTAAAAGAAAGATAAATTGTGCCAAAAGATCAACAGCCCATGTTTAAATACATATAACTCGTCACAAAGTGACATTTCCCTTTTAGACAGCCCCAATCAAGCGCCAACAACTTTACACATCATTTTAAATTTATATTGTTATCATATGCCACAGAAAATTATTTACTAATCTTCCACTGCCGGCTAAGAGATTCATTGCTCAAATAAGAATACTTCTTGTTTTCTACCGGGAAAATCACATAAAAAATGTAAAGAAAGAGGACATATTTTGTCTACTTTGCCAAAGGAATAAAATATCCGAACTGGAACACTATATATTTGAATGTACGTCTCTCGCTTTGAAAGAGAAACTTTTTGCGGTAGAGCTGCTCATCCACACTTTTCGCTGTATTCCTTTCTTTCAGACTTGATGGATAATGGGTCAGCTATTTTAAAATTATTTAATTTTTCCAAGACTGCAAGGAGGAAAAAATATCTAACACAGTTAGAACTGAGTGGAAATATTTTCTTCTTCACAAGATGCAACCATTTACTCGAAGTCTAATTCTTCACTGTGTTCTATGCACGAAAAACGATGTATATAGTATTTTGTACATAGATATTCTTTCCCCGTTTTATTATTTTTCTCTTTTCTGAGCGATGATTCAATTTCTTCCCCTGCTTCTCATTTCTTTTTAGATCCATTTCTAACAGGAGAATCGTCTGTATAAGACGGAATGTCCTAATAAAGGCTTGTGTGTGTGTAAAAAAAAATAGATTGTTAAGCTGTGCGTGTTAAAAGTAAGCTAAATTATACCAAAAGATCAACATCCCATGTTTTAATGCACACAATTCTCCACAAAGTGACATTCTCCTTTTCTGACAGCCCACGTGTGACCTTGTTAGAAGCTCCCACCCCCAAAAAGGGGGGGCATCCCACAGGATCCCCAAACAAAAGAAAAAAGGGAAAGAGGTCTTATCGGATGTTTTCCCGGTTTTTCTTGTTTTCCTCTGCGACAATTTCCTCAATGGTCACTCAGCATGGTGTACAAGTTGGTGCTTCTAGCGGTGGTCTGTCTTCCAGCTCTAGCTCAGACTTGCTATGTCCAAGGAGATGATGGAACCGAAGTGGAACTTTCCCTTTCACAGTGAGTTTCTTCTCTAACTCCTTATTGTGTAAATCTTTTTGTGCCGACTTGGAGAGTAGTTTAATGAGTCGCTCTAACTCGCGAAGAATCGATCCTATACTAATTATATAAATCTTTTTTTTTTTTTTTTAAGAATTCGATTTTTTGGACAATTTAAAACAATTTTATTGATTCTTCTAATCAATTTTTACAAAGGTGGAAAAAAATGCACTAGCGCTCCATCTATTATGAAAATTCGAAACCATTATAGACGCGTATGATTCTTTTAAAAATTAAACAATTTCTACTGCCCTTACTGCAATGGAAAAATTCATTTGAGGGCCTGGCTTATCAGTGGTGAACCCTTCCAGTGGTTTCACCAGTTTAATCGACAGTAAAATTTAAAGTTTAATATGGTAGATTAAAGTGGCGAAACCGCTGGTGGGTTTACCACTGATGAGCCAGGCCCTCACATCAATTAATTAATTAATTTATTATTATTATTATTTATTTTTTTCATTGCAGTAAGGTCAGTAGAAATTGTTTAATTCTTAAAAGAATTATACGCGTCTATAATAGTTCCAAATTCATTTTTAACAAACACACACATCTATATAATCTTCAATATTGAACATTATACCGTAAAAAGACTACGCTAAAGAACTTAGAGGATTGTTGTTGCTGTTGTCGTGTCCAATGAAGAGCCTCAGATGTATCCATACATCTCTATCACAGCAGCAGCAATGTCCACTATCTTGGGTGTGTGAAGCTGCTGCTCTGGGTCTATGTCAATTTTCTGTTGTTGTTGTCGTGTCCAATAAAGAACCTCAGATGTCTCCATACATCTCTATCACAGCAGCAGCAATGTTCTCTATCTTGGGTGTGTAAAGCTGCTGCTCTGGGTCCATGTAAATTTTCTGTTGTCTGGTGTTCTTTTAAATATCAAATATTATCTCTACAGACCTTAATGCAATGATATAAGTTATTGAATGAGAGGGCTTGGCTCATCAGTAGTGAACCCTCAGCGGTTTCGCCAAAAATTATAGAGATAATATTTGATGATATTTAAAAGAAACGCATTGCCAGCAAATTTATTTGTGTAAAATTTTAACGATAGATGGCAATTAAATTTATAAAATGAGTTATTGAATGAGAGGGCTTGGCTCATCAGTAGTGAACCCTCTCAGCGGTTTCGCCAAAAACTGTAGAGATAATATTTGATGATGTTTAAAAGAAACGCATTGCGAGTAAATTTATTTGTGTAACATTTTAACGATAGATGGCAATTAAATTTATAAATTATATTATCTAATTTTAAAAGTGATAGATCAATATTTGGTTAGTGGTTAGTTTTTCTCGATTTATAAAGAATGGGTATATTTGGTCAATTCTGGAATAATTGAAAAATCAACGATAAGTTGATATTTATTCCGATAGATGGCTCAAGTTATCAGCAACTTTTAGTTAAACGATTAGGAGATGCCTTTTTTTTTTTCTTAGATTAATATTTGTCTAAATAAATGATGATTTGAGTATTTTTGATATACATTATTAATTAATTTCATGCAATAACTGCCATCCATACGTAAGAAATGAAAGCATTATAGCATAAATGTTTCTTTTACACACAAAAAAAAACTTCTACTGTCTTTACTGCGATGAAACTATTAAAAGGGCCTGGTTATGTACATAAGCTTTAAGGATAGTAAAATTTGTTTTATATGTAAAATAACATTTTTGCTTTAATCCTTTTATATAACGTACTTCAATATTGTGTTTACAAATTACGCTAGCTGAATAAACAATCTATATGCAAATATCCTTTGACAATCTTTTTGTAATATAAAAAATAATATAATTTTATTATAATTTAATTAAATTCATACATAAATATGAACCAAAAGATCTCAGAAAGATATAAAGGCGATGTTTGACTTTATGTAAAGTAACACATGTGCCTATATAATCTGTTTGGATCTTTTTTTTTTCTTGTTCCAAGAACTTTAGAGATGTATGTGAATATTGTGAGGAATTTATCGAATGATATCGTTTTGTTCTCTACTTATATTAGCTTCTTTTTCTATTTGGGTACTGATATTTTATGGCCTTTGTACTTGCGTACGCATAAATGATTATCATTTTTGTAGGGCATTAACAAGCCATTTATATATGAGAGAAGTAAACATTAAAAAAAGCACGAATGTCTCTTTTATACATAAAACAAACTTCTACTGTCCTTACTTGAATGAAAAAATATTGAGAGGGCTTGCCTATCAATGGTGAACTCTCAGTGGTTTCGCTAATTTAATCTACCAGACCACTTCTTAGAGCACTGATACTGTATTGGACGATTCTGCTTTTATATGCATTATAAATTATTCTAAGGCTCAAAGTGCGTTCTTGGAGCCTTAGAATAATTTTTAACGCCTTGCCAAAGGTTTTAATTTTTGTTTACTCCTGACGAGGACAAAAGAATTTTGTCGAAACGTCGAGGTAATAAAAAAGATTTACTGGATGAATTATCTTTATTTTAAAGAAAAGGAAAGAATTTTGTCACACAAACACTGGTCAAATTTTTAAATTAATAATAAAATTTGAAGTAATTACTTAAACAAAATTCAATGTTGAATATAAGATTGTGGGTTCGATTCTAAGAAGTTCCATCTTTTTTTTTTTGAAATATTGGAATTTGGTTTAAAATTGTTATTTTGTTTACTACTTTTCAAATCTGATTTCAGAGTGATATTCATGAAGTATTATGATACTAAGATAAATATTATTATAGAGATCTGACACGTTTGATCCATTTATTCTTTAATAGTAAATTTTAGCAAGTGTGAGAATAGCTGTATACAACATGGATTAAACTTAAGGAAGTTGTATCTTTTGGCATGTATATCAGGATTCAGACAATAACTCTGAAAGATATTACAGTGACCTTTATTGAAGACACACGAGATAACCAAGTGTGAACAAAACTTAAGGAAGTTGTACATTTTAGCATGTATATCGGGATTCAGACAATAACTCTGAAAGATATTTGATACACAGTGACCTTTATTCAAAACACACGAGATAACTTAGTGAATTAATAAATGAATTAAAATGCCTCTGTCTCCTTCAAAAAAAAAAAAAATAGACGACCGGGGACATTAAAGACTTTCTTTTCACTTCCTTCAAGTTTTGTCCTTGAGTGTACTTGAGATAAGTGAAAAAAAAAAAGACGTCAGAAAGCTAAATTCACTGCGACCGACGCGCGCGCGCGACATCAAAGACTTTATTTTCATTTCCTTCAGGTTTTATCAATCAATGTATTTGGGATAAGTGAAAAAGGACAGCAGAAAGCTAAATTTCGGCCAAAATTGCCTCTGTATCCTTCAAAAAAAAAAAAAAAAAAACAGATGACCGGCGACATCAAAGACTTTCCACTTCCTTTAAGTTTTGTCCACGATTATATAAATATATAACACCACTAATTGGTGAACTATTCATCCATTTCTATAGAAAAGTTATCCTTTCACCAAAATCATTTGACTTCCTTCTCAAATATTTGGAAAGGAATAAATGACAAATATCTTTGGAAATGCTCGGTATTTTGGTGGATAATTACTCAACTTCTTAATAAGCACACAGCAATTGATGGATTATAATTAAAATTGCTTCGTAAACACGGTTGATGGATGGCTCATCAAGCCATTAATTCCAATGAATCCGTAGATAACGGAAATTAAATTAAATTTGGATGGGTTCATTAAATTTTGATAAATTTTCATAATTTTTGTATTAAATTCTCTCTTACATCTGGCTTCTTGAAAGACTAGTAATTTATTATACGTTCTCTTCTTAATAATCTTTATATAATGTTCCTATTAGGTTTCCTTGAAGAGATTTTTGAAATAATATATTGTGATAATATATAAGTGTTTTTATCCCTAGTACATGTGGTACAGACTATGATAATCATGGTGGATAGAGGTTGACGAATGCTTTTACTGTAAGTTTACCACATGCCTACATATTTAAAAAGCAGTTCGACTTTTACTATAAGTACACCACATGTCTACACATATGAAAAGCAGTTCGACTTTGCACTTACAAATGTACAAAAACCCCGTTTGGTTACTTGCACTCGCTGGTGAGATTGGACTTTTGCTAGAATTGGGAGCCATTGGAGTACTTTTTTTTTTCAATCAGAAAAAAGTGCCCACAATGCGGGGAATCCAACCCGGGTCATAGTGGTCGAAAAACCAATGGTTTAGACTATCTTTTCACTGACCTCCATATATAAGTGTGAACTATTTTTGTATTAAATTCTCTCTTACATCTGACTTATTAAACGAATAGTAATTTATTATACGTTCTCTTCTTAATGATCTTTATATAATGTTCCTATTTGGTTTCCTTGAAGAGACTTTTGAAATAATATATTGTGATAATATTGCCACGTGAAAAATTAGGGAAGACAAAAACTTGTAATTTATTTATTTCGTCTCAATTTACAGGTGTTACATTCGAGCACAGCTCGCGAGTCACCTTGTCCTGGCTATTTACACTTGGCGAGTTGGTGGAGTAGAGGTGGTCCCCCGGACCTTGCAGGAGGGCAGCTGTTGGGAGATGAGTTCTTAACTAAACGTCAGGGCCGGGTCGTCGGAATCGGGGATTGATATCTCCTTTATTTTGTAGAATATCTTGTATGGTTGAATTATTTGAATTTTGCATTTGAAGGTGTAATTTCTTAACGGAAGTTTGGTACATATCTTCTAGATCGGGTTGGTTCAAATCCTCCTTCAGTATCTTGTTTGATAGGTTGAATGGAGCTCCTATACTTGTCCGAAGGCAGATTCTCATAAATGCGTTTATCCTATTTTTGTCTCTGGTTGTAATATATTTGCACCAAACTGGGAGGCCGTATATTACTATCGGGAGGATACAACTTCCGGAGGAGACAATAATTTATTTCAGGCAATGACAAACTATGAATGGTAAACAAAAGATAAGCCACGTGGGAAATTTACAGAGTAGCAAAATATAATCATAAAAAAATAACCACTCTGTTAATAAAAATAATAAAATTAATAAATACTTTGTTACAATATTGTAGCGTAGAAATCAGGTATTTATATATCTGAAGATGTGAAAGAGTATTTATTGATGACGTCACGGCGACTAGTCGACAATTATTAACAAAACTATCTACAGCTAGAGAATATCGAGCAAGCAAGTTAGACAACTAAATGATGATTTTACAAATATAAAATTTTAAATCTGTTTCAAATACTTTCGTTGAATAATTAAATAATAAATATAAATTATATTTCTTCGTCACAATATATCTACTTATATAATTGCCTTATTCTGTCTGTGTGAAGTTCACTGTGTGAAGTTCACGGATAGATTTTGGTCAGAATGGATAAAATAAAAAAAGTATCAAGGGATGGGAATCGAACCCACGACCTTCCGCTTACCGGGCAGATGCCATGAACAATAGGCCACATGACCACAATTTATAATTGTAACAAATAGTATTTGAATCAAAACATTCAATCGGGTAAAACACGGGTGTTGCCCGGGTCATGGAGCATTTTTTTTTTTTAATCAGAAAAAAAAAAAATTGAAAATAATATATTGACATAAGTGTTTTTTTTTCCCTAGTACATGTGGTACGGGCCATTATAATCATGCATACTTTAGCCACGTTTTAAAAGTTAAAAGAGAAAACGAAAATATGTTGGCTAGAAGTAGGCGACTATTTTTACTGTAAGTGCACCACATGCCTACATATTTAAAAAGCAGTTCGACTTTGCACTTACAAATGTACCAGAGCCCTGCTTGGTTATTTGCACTTGCTGGTGGGGTTGGACTTTTGCAAGAATTAGGAGCCATTAGAGTATCTTTTTTATTATATCAGAAAAAAAAAATGGAAAATAATATATTGATATAAGTGTTTTTTTTTTATCCCTAGTACATGTGGTACAGGCCATTATAATCATGGTGGGTAGTAGTTGACGACTGCTTTTACTGTAAGTACACCACATGTCTACATATGTGAAAAGCATTTCGACTTTGCACTTACAAATATGCCAGAGTTTGGTTATTTTCACTCGTTGGTGGTGTTGGATATTTACAAGAATCGGGGGCCATTGTAGCATTTTTTTATCTGAAAAAAAGTGCCCAATGCGGGAATCGAACCCGGGTCATAGCGGCCGAAAAACCAACGGTTTAGACTATCTTTCTATTGACCTCCATATATAAGTGTAAACTATTCAATATCTATTTTTCATCTCCAAATTCAGGGATTCTGAAATATGGTTATAATATACATACAAAGCCTTTATTAAGACACCAGTCAGATTCTCCTCTCTCATTGCCGGCTTACAACGATATCCTCACAATGATCAATCACCATCATACAATGGAGGAGATAAATCCAAGTTCCTAGTTACAGCTTTGTAAAAGTTATACAGAAACAGAGCAACCATTCGACTTGATATGACGCTGGTTAAAATACCTTGTACTGAGGTAAGTTGGTTGTTGTTTACTTTTGAGAAGAACGTTTCTCTTTCTTAGCTAATATACTGGCACTCAAAGATGTAAAGATGTAATGAGATATTTCTATTTCTATTTTTTAATTGCAAAGATGGCATATTGTATCCCCCTCCACTCATTTTGAGATGGTTTTCTTGAAGAAAAAAAAACGGAGTATTTTCTATTGTGAAATATAAATATGTTATAACATCGTTTAGTATTTACATAAAAGGATCGGAAGAAGTTTGATATAAACCGTTTGTTTTCGACTGCTACGACCCGTGATCGAATCCCGCATTGGACACTTTTTTTTATATAAAAAAAAAAAGCTCTAATGGCTCCCGATATTTAAAAAAATCCAATCCGCGAATGCAAATAACCAAATAGTGTTTGGACAAACTTGTAAGTGCAAAGTATTTAATAAGGTTATAGACTGAAAGCATGATATACTGGAACTCCGTCTTTGCCGGTCCCAAGCCCGGATGAAAAAGGAGGGGGAGCAGTAACAAGCTCACTAAAAAACCTGGGCTCAACTGGCCCGGCTGATAGTACCCTGTAAGGGCTCCTAATCCAGGGATACAGGATGATCAGCGTCTGTACTCTATGTTAGGAGCGGATGCACATGGCGTCTCTTCCTCATGTCAGAGGCGGCAATTTCTTTTGGAGCTAAGTCGGCCTGCCACTGAGTAGTGCTCTCAGTTTTAATGACAAAGGCATACGCATTCTACTTCACCCAATCATGATGGCTTTCAAACACATTATTGACTGTATTGATTCATCCATTCATGAGCTCTACTCATCCCTGGTGGACACCATTAAAAATCTCAAGCTCTACAAGTTTGATACCCTAAAAATAGTGGAGATAAGAAAGAAGAAGAAAGAAGATGATATACCGGTTGATTTATTTTTACAGATTTTCCATAACTAGTACTGTAACACATTATTGCCTTCAGCACAGAGCTTATCATTCCAACAAAAATGCATTGTTTTATGACTTGTTAAACAATATAAACGTTCTTTTTGCATCTATTGTTTATTTCTATTATCTTTCTGATATATCCTGAAGGTAGAGGCTGCCTGGCCGGCATTCATATTTCTATGAAAAAAAAAACCCTTCGGCCAGTTAGAGTTTATTTCTCTACGTTTGGACAAAAATCTGTTATCTTCGTCAGGAGAAGTAAATAAAAATAAGCATTTGGCAAGGTACATATAAAATGAAAGTATTTAAAAGCACGAATGTTTCTTTTATACATAATACAAACTTCTACTGCCCTTACTGCGATACCTGTCCTATAAGCTTATGTCCATAGTTTTCTTGAAAACCATTTCTGAGATTCCACCCTTCAGTGCTGCGTATATAAGCAGAATCGTCTAATACAGTATTAGAGCTTTGAGAAGCGGTCATTATATTTGCGAAACCGCTGGGAGGGTTCACTACTAATGAGCAAAGCCTTCCCAATATTTTTTCATCGCAGTAAGGGCAGTAGAAGTTTGTATTATGTATAAAAGAAACATTCGTGCTTTTAAATCCTTTCATTTTATATGTACCTTGCCAAATGCTTTATTTTTATTTACTTCTGAAGAAGACAAACTTTTTTTGTCGAAACGTTGAGGAAAAAAAAAAACTATAAAACTCTGATATAGCCTAGTTATTTTGAGATAATTAAAATTGTTAAATGCTTTTTCGGTACACTTCAGCAACCAATTGAAGATAAAATCCATAACCTAAAATACCACTTTCTATTTTACATTACTCAAGAGGAATCCCATGAGGAATTGTAATTAAGGACAATCTTCTATTTTTTTTTATTTTCCCAACTTCCTAATGGTGTCAATTAATTTCCAGTCATTTTAATGTAATCGTTAGGTTTTTTTTTTGTCAAAAGAACCACTAAGCTGGCGATTAAGGCAGAATTGCAAACAACCATTACTTAGCGACTTCCTATTTCTTCTATATGGAAGATGGCTCTATTGAAAAGTACTGATATTTATTTATAGAACGACATTTTAAAATTGTCCCGCATGTGTTTCTTTTGAACAAAAAATCGAAATTTATTTTAAGGAGAAATAACGATTATTTATAACCTTAGGGATGAAGTATGATAGGATGAATTGTGAAGATTTCATCGTAGTAAGAGCAGGTAGAAGTTTGATTTATTTGTGAAAAGAAACATACGCGTCTTAATGTCTTCATTCGTTATATATATATATATATATATATATATATATAAAGTATATTTTGGATCTAAATTTATTCATCAGCCAATATTTCTAGGGGCAACACGCCACTCTTTATCAAGGCTTTTCTTTGATTTAAACTAAATCACGTGGGTATGTGATCCACTCACGCTATATATAAAATAACATTTCCTTTTGAAAATTGTAATGGGTAAGTGAAAAAAAGTTTCAAATAGCAGATAGCTTGCCTATCTGTCTTAAGCTTTCAATAGCTACTGTTGTGGCATATTTATTGACATGAATATATGAAATAAATTCAGATAACACTATGAAAATGCACTTGTTGACGTATTTTCATGAATTTAAATATCTTTCTGTTTTCTTTCTTCAAGATTACAGATATAATCAATGACATGTACCATTTCGTTAATTGGTTGAAAACAGGTTATAAACCGTTGATTTTTGACAGCCACAACACGGTATCGAATCCCTCAATGGGTAATTTTTCTTAAGAAAATAGTTTCAATGACTCCCAATCTTTTTACAGAAGTCCAAATTCACCAGTGAGTTTAAGTAAACAAACGGAGTTTTGTTATACTTGTAAGAACCAAAGTCGAACTGCTTTCTACCTGTGTAGGCATGTGGTACACTTGCAGTAAAAACAATCGCTGACTAGCCATCATGATTATCATAGCATATCATAGCACTAGGGATAAGTTAGAACAATGATATACAATTGAACCTCCCTGTAAAGGACACCTAGCTACAAAGCCAAAGTGTCTTTAGGGAGAGGTGTTCTCTTACCTGAGAGTTGCTACAGTAGAACTACCTCTCTGTAAAGGACAACACCTAGTTACAGAGCCAAAGTGTCCTTTAGAGAGAGGTGTTCTCTTACCTGAGAGTTGCTACAGTAGAACTACCTCTCTGTAAAGGACAATACCTAGTTACAGAGCCAACGTGCCCTTTAGGGAGAGGTGTCCTCTTACCGGAGAGTTGCTACAGTAGAACTACCTCCCTGTAAAGGACAACACCTAGTTACAGAGCCAAAGTGTCCTTTAGGGAGAGGTGTTCTCTTACCTGAGAGTTGCTACAGTAGAACTACCTCTCTGTAAAGGACAACACCTAGTTACAGAGCCAAAGTGTCCTTTAGGGAGAGGTGTTCTCTTACCTGAGAGTTGCTACAGTAGAACTACCTCTCTGTAAAGGACAACACCTAGTTACAGAGCCAACGTGCCCTTTAGGGAGAGGTGTTCTCTTACCTGAGAGTTGCTACAGTATAACTACCTCTCTGTAAAGGACAACACCTAGTTACAGAGCCAAAGTGTCCTTTAGGGAGAGGTGGCCTCTTACCGAAGAGTTGTTAAATTGTAAAAATGGCAATTTTGCAAATGAAAACCGTCCTTTGTAGAGAGGTATCCGCTAAAGCGTGGTTCTACTGTACTTCAAGGTACAAACATGTTTATGTTTCAATTCGATACAAGAGATTAATTTATTGAAATATTAAACACATACGAGTTACACACTTGTCAAATTACTTATAAGTGAAATTTATTGTTCAAATCTCTCTCAATCTGTTTCTTCAAAGACAGCAAGTAACAAAGTAATTAGTACACATTGAAAATTTATAAATTAATTGAATATAATTATAAATATTAATAAGTTAATTCAATTTATTTCTAAATACAGACACCTTTTCATTAAAAAATCGTAATAATGTTTTAATGACTGGAAAAGTTTCATTGAAAAAAAATTGCTAGTAATTTCATTAAGTGATCATTCAAAGTTGTCTTGAGGTTAATCCCATTAGAATGGTGAAAGCATCAAAGATTCATTAGGAACAGTTGGCAAGCTGTGGGACACGCGAGATGGTGTGAACTGTGTTGAAGGAATTACATTAGTGAACCTTCCCTGGCTATCTTACTTCACTTCTTATTAACATTTCAATTCTAGATTATTTCTAAATCTTAATATATCTACATATCTATTCTTATAAAAATATTATAAACACAATAAGCTTGTTTATTATCAAAAAAAAAAAAATTGCTCCAATGGCCCCCGATTCTTGAAAAAGTCCAACCCCACCAGAGAGTGTAAGTAACCAAACGACGCTCTGGCACATTTGTAAGTGCAAAGTTGAACTTTTTTCACATGTATAGACATGTGGTGTACTTACAGTAAAGGCAGTCGCTAACTACCCACCATGATTATCATGGCCTGTACCACGTGTACTAGGGATAATTAAAAAAAAATCCAATTCTAGATTATCACTAAATCTTTATATCTATGTCATAATATTAGGAAATATGTAAATAAAATGGTCTGTGTGGGAGTACAAAGAAAGAGGGAAGATAGCCGGGTTAAAAAACAACTCCTTTGGTAAACAAGTGTGAAATCTTCATTCTCCCCTAGGGGATTTACCTTACTCAAATCGGTTTAAAAGCGGCTGTATGTGATAAGAAAGAACAGTAATGGTTGCAATTTTTCCCATGTACTAAGTGCAATTCTCAATCTACAACCCCAAAACACATTATTGACTGTATTGACTCATCCATTGATGAGCTCTACTCATTCCCAGCAGACATCATCAAAAAACTCAAGCTTTACAAGCTTGATACCTTAATATGATTGAGTGGAGATAAGAGAGAAATCACAGTTCTCACCGAGGTGGTCTCGACGCCAGTTGTTCTAGGGGTTGTTCTCGGACCTTCTATCTTTCCTTCCCGATCTATTCCTCACGTGGCCTCTGGATCCTGTGTGTCCTTACCACCCATCACTCAACCACCACGACTGTTTCTAACCAACATGCCACACTACACTCATCCAAGAGCATGAACTACATTACAACATATACATATTTTTTTTCTTATAAATATATTTAAAACGTTCGTAATTAGTTTGTTTATAATTAAAACAGCGAACTTTCGAGTTATTGCTCTTTAACAAGTTAAATTAAATCTAAAAGTGAACATGGGAGAGCGAGATCTACATTTCATGGCTAATTCATCAAAGAAGGTATATCCTGACCACGATCACATTTGCTTTTTAGATGGCAAAGCGCCATCTAGTGGAACAGAAATCAAACGTTGATTTAGCCTGTTTCTTGATATTTGGCAAACACATTTTCTTGATAAATTAAACTCGTGGTCAGGATGTGTTTTTAATATCAACACCTGGCTTTCTTATAATTATTTTTCTATTATTTTAATGTATATTATAAAACACTTGTGGATAAATCGTTTTTATTATTCCTATTGTATGTGGTACAGGCCATGATAAAATCATGTCGGGTAGTAGTAGGCGACTGATTTTACTCTTATAAATCATTATTGCTTCATGTTTTTAATTTATACTTAACTGGCCTTGTCTTTATTTGCACGGTGTAAACATTCATTTGTAATTCAAATGTCCTCTAAAATCTTATGTCCAAGTCCAACAGCGAGTGCAAGTAACCAAACGGGATTCTGACACATTTGTAAGTGAAAAGTCGAACTGCTTTTCACACGTGTATAAATTTGGTGCACTTACAGTAATAGCAGTCGCCTACTTCTACCCACCAACCACGTGTCTAAACATGTGAAGAGCAGTTCGACCTTTGTACTTACAAATGTGCCAGAGCCCCGTTTGGTTACTTTCCCTCGCTGGTGGGGTTGGACTTTTGCAAAAATCAGGAGACATTGGAGCATTTTTTTATAAGAAAAAAGTGTCCACTGCAGGATACGATCCCGGATCGTAGCGGTCGAAAAACCAACGGTTTAGACCACCTTTCAATCGACTTCCATTTCTTTGTCATTATTATTGACAAGCATCCGCTAGTAAATTCCTACTATCAAACCTATTTTGATTGAAATTGTCTTCCCATTAACTAAGGTAAGGTATGTTTTGTTCAACTATCACATCTAGGATATTCAAAACATCTATTTTTATATATGTTAACCTTTAATTCTACCCACCATTATTATCATTGCCTGTACCACGTGTACTAGGGATAAGCAAAAAAAAAGCTTATGTCCATAGTTTACCTAAATACCATAACTAGGATTCCACTCTTCAGTGTAGCATATAGAAGCACAGAGAATCGTCCAATACAGTTTTAAAACTCTAAAAGCAGTCTGGTAGATTAAATTGTCGAAATCGCTTAGAGGTTCCTCAATGATGAATCAAGCCCTTCCAATAGTTTCCATCGCAGTAAGGACAATATACACATTGTTATATACATTGTTATTGTTATATACAGTAGACACATTGTTTTAAGTGAAAACAGACATTAGTGATTAATAGATATAATTGTAGAACGACATTTGAAAATATTCCGCATGTGTTTCTTTTGAACGAAAAATTGAAATTCATTTTAAGGAGAAATAACGATTATTTCTAACCTTGGGGATGAAGTATGAAAGTATGAATTGTAAAGAGTAATGATAAACGGAAATATAAAAGTGTCCAGGGATGGGAATCGAACCCACAGCTTTCCGCTTACCGGGCAGATGTCATGTCCACTAGACTACTCTGGACATATTTTTTCGTTCGTAAATATTATTTATAGTGATTTTTATATGTCGTTCTACAATCATAGGCCGCATTATATTGCATAAAAATAGTTAAATTTCTTATGTATCGATGGTGCATCATTGCCTATGTTTAATCAATAAATACTATTTGTTACGTATTTGAATAATAAAAAGAGATAACAGAAGTATAAAGAAATAGTACTGTTCAGTTAATACTATATCCGTAAACAACAAATTAGTTAACTACAATCCTTTCTTGTAATTCAAAACGGCGAAACAGGGAAATGCTCTTGGCCTAATGTTGCTAATTGTAAGGAGGGTAGAAAACTGTGAGGTCATTGGGTCTCTAACTAAATCACGTTCTTTTTCTGTTAACAGATTCCGGAATTCTTAATAAATGAGTGTTGGATATCTTAATCTCTCTTTAAATATATAAAACGAGTTGTTTTTGTGGACATGAGGAACAAACCTCAATACATCTTTTACTAGATTGTCCTGTTTTTCAAGACTACAGAATCGAAAATAATTTAATAGTAACAGATCTAAGTATTTTTATTTCCAATAAAGAAATTTATATTAAATTCAATACCTTTTGTAGATAAATTTTAAATTATATAGCAACAAATATATTTTAAGAAACTGATAATTTATATTATGCTTATTGTACATATTGCCAGACACTTCTTTATTTTGTACACAGTTCTTTTTATGGTTTTTTCTCTCTTTCTCATTGTTAACATCATATGACTATTCTATTCACGGCCTAAAATTATTGTAAATATGTATAGACAAATGTGAAGGCATACATGTATGACAGCGCAAGTGTCCCTAGGGGGACATAGCGCTTTAAATTGAAATAAATTTCAAAAATATATATATAAAAGTCTGAATATATCATTCTGTTATGATACATTAGCGCGTCATCTGTTATCAAAATTCGAAACTATTATAGACGCGTATGATTCTTTTAAAAATTAAACAATTTCTACTGCCTTACTCCCATTGATTTTTCCATTGCAGTAAGGGTAGTAGTTATTGTTTAATTTTCAAAAGAATCATACGCGTCTATAATAGTATCGAGTATTATTCAGTATATAAAATAAAATCATTTTCTTATCTTTCCCCAGAGTTAATTGCACATATATCTTTGCTTCTCTACATTTAAAATATAAACGTATCTATTTGAAATACAACAACAACAAAAAGGCTTTTATTAGGGCCCATTGCCCTGTATGGATTCGCCATACAAACACAAACAATACCGTAATTTTTCCTCCATTTCCCCATATGCACGTGAGCCTTTGTTTGGAAATATTTATTTACACATCTGTTCTAAAACTTTCCTCACTACCTCTTTTGTGCATGAATTTATTTACAATTTATCTGTAGAAATTATAGAGTTCTATTGCTATATTTTTGTTTTCTGAAATAGTTCTCAGCGTCTGCAGTGGGTTGCTAAATCTCCAGAAGGTGTTTTTAAGAGTTTTTTTTTTCTCTTTCTTCACCTAAATATTTGCATTCTATGATATAGTGGGAGCCATTTGAAATAACAAAGAGTCAAATGCAACGTCATTTATATATATTCCATTGCAGTAAGGGCCTATATATATATATATAGGCCCTTACTGCAATAGAAAAATTAATGGGAGTAAGGGCAGTAGAAATTGTTTAATTAAAAAAAAATCATACGCGTTTATAATAGTTTCGAATATTCATAACAGATGGCGCGCTAATGCATCATAAAACAATTTATCTTATGCGTTCTCAATTTGACTTCTGTAGACGGGCAGAAATGCTTGAAAGCTCGGCTAGATGAATGAAAAAAAAAATCTTCGAGTAACTTTTTGCCTTAGATTTTTTATTTTGAAATTATTATCAATATGTTAGGGGGGTCGGTGGAAGGATGGTCTAAACCGTTGGTTTTCGACCGCTACGACCCGGGTTCGATTCCCGCATTGGGCACTTTTTTCTGATAAAAAAAAAAATTCTCCAATGGGCCCCGATTCTTGCAAAAGTCCAACCCCACCAGCGAGTGCAAGTAACCAAACTGGGCTCTGGCACATTTGTAAATGCAAAGTCGAACTGCTTTTCACATGTGTAGACATGTGGTGCACTTACAGTAAAAGCTATCGCTTACTTCTACCTACCATGTTTATCGTGGCCTGTACTACGTGTACTAGGGATAAGCAAAAAAAAATCAATATGTTATATCTTAAAAACTAGACGATTTTCAGAACCTCTTCCCGATCTGTCTCTACCGCTGCCTTCTATTTTTTCCTATTATATCTTAAATAAAAAATACCCGTCAATATGATTTGCTTTTTTTTTTCTCACTCTTATCAAGATTCTATCTCGCTATCATTTATAATGGCCAGTGAGTTGAAAAAAGCCAATGATAAGTTATTTTAGGCTTGATTATTCCTTTTTGAAATAAGATAGTTTCCTACTGTTTTTACTGCGATGAAAAAATATTAGGAAAACCTGGCTGATCAGTGGTAGCGGTTCCATCAATCTTTTTTGGAATTGTTTTCGCTCTACATGTTGGGTTTTCTTTTTTAATTCCATGTATAAATTCATATCATTTCAACTTTAGTATATTTATTATTTATTAATTAAATATACCAACATTTCACTCTACGTATTGCTTTCAAAAATATCAGCAAACAAATCTAAGGCAATGGCTTACTATATTTTTTTTAGATCATCATTATGTAAGGGCCAGTCAACAAGTGAATGGCTTTGAGACGAAGAGTAAAGTCAGTTCAATTTCTATGTAAATAATACACCATGATTATTGCCTTACCCAATTGGGAGAATCTCTATGGGGCAAGTCCCTAATAAAGGCTTCTGTGTGTGTGCGTATATATTATTTTTTTTGGAGTGTCGATGTACGAATGGTCTGCACCTTCCATTTTTAAAAGTAACGACCCGGGTTCGAATCCCGCATTGTACACTTTTTTTTTAATATAAAGGTTCTCCAAAAGCCTCACAGTCCCCCCAAAAGTCCATCCAACCCCACTAGTGAGTGAGAATAACCAAACAAGATTCTGATACATTTATATATCATAGCTCAGTTGGCAGAGCGTAGGACTCTAAGATGGCACATTTGGAAATTCAAACTGCCTTCTACATGTGTAGATATGTAGTGAACTTACAGTAAAAGAAGTCGTCAAATTCTACCTACCATGATTAGCATGGCCTGTAACACACATACTTAGAATACTTGGAATAGTAAAAAAAAAAAAAAGATTATATATCCACAAATGTTTTAGGAATATATATATATATGGAAGCAATGATCGCCTCTCCCGTCAAAATAAACGTCAGAATCTGACGCCATCTATGCTTCCATGGATTAATTTCCTCCCGGCAAATTTTCTATCTATATATATATATATATGAATAAAACAAAGCATCAAGGGCTGCGTTTCTTTATTAAAACAAATATATTCGAGCTTTCGGGCACATACGCCCTTCTACAGGAATTAATAAACAATAATCCAACTAGTTTGAAATAAGATTTATATTTAAATTTAACGTGCATATCCTCGATACACGTGCATTTCAATTTGCAAGGTATCCCATCAGACATGTGATATCTTATACTGTGAATGAATTATTTTTATCTTATTTTATTTAAGTCTATTGAATTATATGCTTCTGGTAAATCAATTCTGCGATTTATACTGTTATATTGTTTGGACACTATTGCTTCAATTATTAATCTTTGAAATTTATTATTAATATTGTTATAATGTACTTTAGGTTCATTTAAGTTAAATGTGTGTCCTGTTGAATTGGAGTGCTGTACTATTAATGATAATGGGTCATTTCTGTTTATGTTTCTTCTGTGTTCAATGATTCTATTATTCAATTTTCTTCCCGTTTCTCCTACATATTTGGCATTACAATTATTACATTCTATAGAATAAATTACCTCTTTTCTGCTTGATATATATTCAGTTTGCCTGTTTTTTGTAATTGGGTTTCTTAAGATATCTGATAAGTTGGGAGAGTTGCTATAAAAGGTTTTTATTCCATATTTATCTAGTGTTCTAGAAATGTGGATGGATTTCGGGGAATATGGGATGTAACAATTCTGCCTATATATTTTAGTGTTTTGTGCTGACATGTTAGATGTGACCTGTGCCTGATAGAAATGTTTTAAAATAAATGTTTTGGGATAACCAGCTGATGTCAAATTATTGATAACGGTTTGCGTTTCTTGCGTTTTGTATTGATTTAAAGAACAATGAGTATAAATTCTTTTAGTTAATGTTTTCACTGTGTTAATTTTATGACTAATAAACATTAACTAAAAGAATTTATACTCATTGTTCTTTAAATCAATACAAAACGCAAGAAACGCAAACCGTTATCAATAATTTGACATCAGCTGGTTATCCCAAAACATTTATTTTAAAACATTTCTATCAGGCACAGGTCACATCTAACATGTCAGCACAAAACACTAAAATATATAGGCAGAATTGTTACATCCCATATTCCCCGAAATCCATCCACATTTCTAGAACACTAGATAAATATGGAATAAAAACCTTTTATAGCAACTCTCCCAACTTATCAGATATCTTAAGAAACCCAATTACAAAAAACAGGCAAACTGAATATATATCAAGCAGAAAAGAGGTAATTTATTCTATAGAATGTAATAATTGTAATGCCAAATATGTAGGAGAAACGGGAAGAAAATTGAATAATAGAATCATTGAACACAGAAGAAACATAAACAGAAATGACCCATTATCATTAATAGTACAGCACTCCAATTCAACAGGACACACATTTAACTTAAATGAACCTAAAGTACATTATAACAATATTAATAATAAATTTCAAAGATTAATAATTGAAGCAATAGTGTCCAAACAATATAACAGTATAAATCGCAGAATTGATTTACCAGAAGCATATAATTCAATAGACTTAAATAAAATAAGATAAAAATAATTCATTCACAGTATAAGATATCACATGTCTGATGGGATACCTTGCAAATTGAAATGCACGTGTATCGTGGATATGCACGTTAAATTTAAATATAAATCTTATTTCAAACTAGTTGGATTATTGTTTATTAATTCCTGTAGAAGGGCGTATGTGCCCGAAAGCTCGAATATATTTGTTTTAATAAAGAAACGCAGCCCTTGATGCTTTGTTTTATTCATATATAAATCTTACAGGGCTTTTTCAATTGATATATATATATATTATTTTTTCTATATACGAAAAATATTTTTTTCACACATAATACAAATAATTTTAAATATAAAATAGGTGCCATTGTTAATTTTTCAAAATATTCACACCCATATTTTACAAAATTTATTTTGTCCATAATATAAATATATATATATATATATATAAATTTTCTCCCCATTGAATATAACAAAATATATTTTAAAACTTAATTCTGTTGACGTTATGTGGCGCTGAGTTTGTTGTTGACACACTTTAAAATATTATAACACCTTGATAAATGTTGGCGTTTAGCCAACTGAAATATTGGTAAAATAAATTATATTTTGATCTAATAAATGTCTTTTTAATTAAAATATATATATATATATATATTAGATAATAAAAGGCATATATTGGATTTGAAAAAATATTTATTTTGCCAATATTTCGGCTGGCTGAACGCCAACCTTTATCGAGGCATTACATTTTTGTATACACAAACTCAGCGCCGCATAGTGTTTATTATATATAACACTATAGTATATATAACACTATGCGGCGCTGAGTTTGTGTATACAAAAATGTAATGCCTCGATAAAGGTTGGCGTTCAGCCAGCCGAAATATTGGCAAAATAAATATTTTTTCAAATCCAATATATGCCTTTTATTATCTAATGAATTAAGTATGGATTGCTCTATTTTCAAAAAATATATATATATATATATATATATATAAAAAGATAAAGGTCGCCTCTCCCGTCAAAATAGACATCAAAACCAGACGCCATCTATTGACCGTCGCCGCAAACTAGCGGCCTCGGGTCGGTGACAAAGCCACAACACCAGCTTTGGCGAACTGAAAAGCGTCCACCTAGAGACCATGGTTTCAGGCTAATGGTCTTCGTCAGTCTAGGGCGGACTTTATTTCATGAGATCCACACGGGATCCAATGGAATCTTCACAATCTGCCAAAGAGGTGTTTAGCTGGCAAACTGGCTGGGCCATATCTATGGCTAAAATATAGATGGAAATTTTGCCGGGAGGATATTGATCTAAAGAGACAAAGGTCGCCTCTCCCGTCAAAATAGACGTCAAAGCCAGACGACATCTTTTGATATCTAAAGTTCGCCCTAGGCTGACGAGGGCCATTAGCCCGAAACCATGGTCTCTAGGTGGACGCTTTTCAGTTCGCCAAAGCTGGTGTTGTGGCTTTGTCACCGACTTGAGGCCGCTAGGTTGCGGCGACGGTCAATAGATGGCGTCTGGTTTTGACGTCTATTTTGACGGGAGAGGCGACCTTTGTCTCTTTAGATCAATATCCTCCCGGCAAAATTTCCATCTATATTTATATATATATATTTGTAGTTATAAGAAATAAGAGCATTAAAACACGAATGTTTCTTTTTGACGCATCAAACAAAATTCTGTCCTTACTGTGATGAAAAAAATATAGGTAGGGGTTGTTTTATGTGTAAAAGAAACATTCTAACTTTAATGCTTTAATTTATTTATTGCTTTCTAATTGCCTTTAGTTGGAGTCTTCATAAAAATATCCTTTGAATATATTATTCGCGCCAACATGTGTTACATATATAGTTTTACATCGTATGATAGCAAATATAGTGTTATGTGAAACTCTTAACTCTATATTTGCTTATCCCGATGTGCAATTCCCCTCTATATATGAGATTCCGAGCGCTTCCTTCAAAGCTAACTTAAACGTAACTTTCCAATTAGCGCTAAACCAATTAATTCCAGTGAGAATTAGGTAAACGTTACGTCTAATCCAATCTTATAAAATTTAATTAGAAATAATTAGCAGAAGAGAGAAGCTACCAGGCAGAAAATTTGTTAAGATCAATATTTATAATGCAACATTAATAAATTTACTGATATTTATGTTAATAGTGTGTTTTATATAGATAGTTTATAGTCAATTTAAATAGTTGAGACTATTAGTGAATATCTTTAGAGATTAGGTATATAATGATAAGAAATTCACATACACATACAGCTTTATTAAGACCATCGGTCTCATACAGATTCACTACAGGAAGGAAGCACAGATAGAGCTCCTATACTCCAGGCAGCACAGAACCCAACAATATTTGATGCACACATACAGCTTTATTAAGACCACCGGTCTTATACAGATTCACCACAGGAAGGAAGCACAGATAGAGCTCCTATACTCCAAGCAGCACAGAACCCAACAATATTTGATGCACACATACAGCTTTATTAAGACCACAGGACTTATACAGATTCACCACAGGAAGGAAGCACAGATAGAGCTCTTATACTCCAGGCAGCACAGAACCCAACAATATTTGATACACACATACAGCTTTATCAAGACTACCGGTCTTATATTGATTCACCACAGGAAGGAAGCATAGATGGAGATTCTATACTCCAGGCAGTATAGCTCCAGGTTCGACACATGTCTAGTGGCCAAAGAATCCATCGTGCATAGGTTAGCGTATCACTGAAAAAGCGAGTGTAGAATCAGCTGCGTTTCGATCTACGCTTTCCTAATCCAAATGGATCACGACAAGAAATTCTAAAATTGGTTGGATAGTTGAGATCTTCGGTTCTTATTCTTTGATGATGAATGCAGTCAATTGACTTGTTGAAGCTTTTCGAACCTTCCAATCTTTTCGTCTTTTGCTGTTATTTCACGACTGAATAGTCTACTTTAACGTCATCATTAGAGCATGCTAATGTCATGGAATATTATTGTAATTTTTTTATGATGTTTGGTTGATGAAAAAAAATATATATATATATATATATTTGTGTAAAATAAGAGAAAAAAAAATAATAAAGAGGTCAGGTGTTGATATTAAAATGAAGAAAGCATATTCTGACCAGGAGCACATGTGCTTTTTTAGATGGCAGAGAGCCATCTAGTGGAACAGAAATCAACTAAGCGTTGATTTAATCTGTTCCCTGATATTTGGCCAAACCATTTTCTTGATAAATCAAGAAAAGCCATCCACGAACGCGTTTAGTTGATTTCTGTTCCACTAAATGGCGCTCTGTCATCTAAAGAGCTCATGTCAATTAAGAAAAAAAGGCATCTCCTAATCGTGCAACAAAATAGTTTCTGATGGCTTGCGCCATCTGTCGTAATAAATATCAACTAATCGTTGATTTTTAATTATTCCAGAATTGGTCAAAACACCCATTTTTGATTAGTTGCACAATCAGGATATGTATATTTCTTAATGATAAAGAATGGGTATTTGGTCAATTCTGGAATAATTAAAAATCAACGTTTAGTTCATATTTGTTCAGATGGCCCAAGCCATCAGAAACTTTTAATTTCATGATCAGTATATGCCTTTTTCTTGATATATGTATATATATACCTCTATTTGTTACAAATAAATTTACTGCAATGTGTTTATTTTTTTCAATAATATCCTCAAATATTATCTCTACAGACATTACTGCAATGATATATGTTATTTCACTAAGGTCTGTAGAGATAATATTCGATGATATTATTGAAAAAAAGAAACACATTGCAGTAAATTTATTTGTTACGAATTTTATCGATAGATGGCAATTAAATTTATAAATATATACCTCTATAAAATTTATCAAATATAAAAATATACAGTATTTCAATCCATAATTTCAGGTGGACCTCCTGGATTGATAAAAAAAAAATTAGGAATTTTATCGTGAAAGAGAATAGATGGGATTTTCTGGGAAGTTTGAGGCAGAGCGTCAAATCAATAATTAGAGGGAAGAGAAAAAAGGTGGGCGGGAATCAAACGCTTGAACAAGTTCGAGACATAAGCCTTTAATTAACTTGGAGACATTTTCATAAATATGCAAATAGGAGTAGAGTTTATTAAATGGTAATTCGCTCTGTCATACAGCAAAATTGTAATTTCACTCCCCAGCCATACTTAATGGGAATTATGGATATATTAGCATTTGACCTGTTGTCTCAGACCATGTTGATTCGAAGATTTGGTGTTCTTTTTTTAATTTATTGTAGTTACGTGTTATATACAGAATTTATAATGTTTTATTAGTGTTTTTGTAATAATCATTACTCAATACAAAATCCAAAATTACTCAGCCCATATGAAATCTTAACATTAACAGAGAATTAACAACAATTTCAAAAATCAGAACAGGACATTATAAAGGAATGAAGATAAGCCCAGACATGAATAGATCCTACAAGACTGAAATAACTGTCACAACACACCCAACTCACTCCGGACCATATATACCCGCCCATCCTTGCAGCCCTCTATATGGCAGACATCAATCCAAAATAGGACATACATACGGACAAGGCACCTCGGTTGGCCGGTATTGGGATCAGGGTGTATGGACTGATCTGATCTGCTCCATGGACAAGACACCACCACCTCAATTGGCCGGTATTGGGATCAGGGTGCATGGACTGATCTGATCTGCTCCATGGACAAGACACCACCACCTCAATTGGCCGGTATTGGGATCAGGGTGCATGGACTGATCTGATCTGCTCCATGGACAAGACACCACCACCTCAATTGGCCGGTATTGGGATCAGGGTGCATGGACCGATCTGATCTGCTCCATGGACAAGACACCACCACCACCTCAGTTGGCTGGTATTGTGATCAGGGTGCATGGACCGATCTGATCATCTCCATGGACAAGACACCACCACCATACTAATCATTAGGCATCTATTTTTATATTACACATCTATTTATAATAAATAAAAACTATTAATCAAGAATGCCTTATTTTCAAATAAAACAAACTTTCAACTCTTCTTACTGTTATGAAAAATATTGAGAGAGTTTAGCTAATCAGTGGTGAACCATTTCCATATGCTCTGCCTTTTTAATCCACCAAATCTCTTTTTATATTATTCGCTCTGTCAAGCAACAAAGTTGTAATTTCACTACACAGTCATACTTAATGGGGAATAATGGAGGTATTAGCATTTGACCTGTTATTTTAGAACATGTAGTTTCGAGGATTAAGTGGTCTTTTTTAAAAATATCGTAGTTTCTTGGTATATGCAGAATTTATAAGGTTATATTAGTGTTTATATATAGTGTAAATCCTTCCTGTAAAGGACATCTAATTGCAGAGTCAATATGTCCTTTAGAGAGAGGTACCCTCTTACCGGTGAGTTTATAAATAGTAAAAATGGTAATTTTGCAAATGAAAGCTGTTCTTTGCAGAGAGGTGTCCTCTAGCAGGGTGTCCGCTAAAGGGAGGTTCTACTGTACGAATTATAAGAAAATGCCACTATCTATTTGTAATAAATAAAAAACTTAAGAAAAAAACGCTTCTTTTCAAATTGAACAGAATTTCAAATGTTCTTACTGCGATGAATATTTCCCAGGATGGGTTGATTTAAGTCTTCTTTAAGAAGCTCGTTAGATAAATTGAAAGTTACTACAATCTGTCAATATTTATTGACGAATTTAAGGAGTTTAATCTTTTAGTTAGATGGAAAGATGGTTATTTTTTGTATTTGATTAGCGAACTAATTTAAAACGCCTTCTAAATGGACGAATGAGGCCATGTTTGTATATTGCCACGTGGAAAATTAGGAAAGACAAACTTCAGGATGGTGCAGCAACTTATTTAAGGCAAGGACAAACTATGAATGATAAACAAAATATAAGCAATGTGGGAAGATTACAAAGTAGCAAAATATAAACATAAAAAAATAATACTTTGCTAATAAAATAAAAATAAAACACTTTGTTATATACATAGCTTCTTCCCTATGAGAGCTGTGACCCACAGCTTGTAAATATTGTAGTTACTGACATGGATCGGACGTGCTTCTGCCAAGGATTCCATCGAAGTCTTGGAACTTTGTCCCTAGTACTTTTGCATCCTTTTTCTTGCGGCGTGAAGAGCGGCCTTGTCGTAGTATCGCTTTAGAGACATATTCATAAAAAAATGATACTCTGTTAATAAAATAATTAATACTTTGTTACATAACTCCTTCCCTGTGATAGCTGTGATCCACAGCTAGCAATTATTGTAGTTACTGAAATTGATCTGACGTGCTTCTGCAAAGGATTCTATCGAAGTCTTGGAACATTGTCCTTAGTACCTTTGCATCCTTTTTCTTGTGGCGTGAAGAGCGGCTTTGTCGTCGTATCGTCTATAGGGATATAGTCATACAAAAAGGATACTATGTTAATAAAATAATAAATACTTTGCTACAATATTTGCTGCGAATTTGTATACCGGACATACAGACCAACCAACAGACAAACATACAAACATTCATTTTTATATATATAGATATAGTTTGTTGAAAATAACCCAACAAATTCAACATAAAAATGTATCCGATATTGGAACAAAAAACAGCTTTTTTTTTAAAGCAAACATAATTGTATAATAGAACTCCTTTACTATGAACATTTGCTTTGTATATTGTTCATTTATTTTCAAAATTAAAATTAGATTAAAATTAATCAAATTCACTTATAAAATATATAGAATAAAAAAAATTGTATGAAAAACACAAAGATGGTAAAGAGATGATTTTAATTTTATTCTCTAAATTTCATAGAAATGCAAAATAATAATAATAATAAAACTAGAGACCTCCATTTATTATGTTAAAATGACAATGGTTAAATTAATAAATACATTTTTTATATAAAAAAAAAACATTACAAAATTTGCATATGGAATTTGTTATAATTGTATAATAGAACTCCTTTACTATGAACATTTGCTTTGTATATTGTTCATTTATTTTCAAAATTAAAATTAGATTAAAATTAATCAAATTCACTTATAAAATATATAGAATAAAAAAAATTGTATGAAAAACACAAAGATGGTAAAGAGATGATTTTAATTTTATTCTCTAAATTTCATAGAAATGCAAAATAATAATAATAATAAAACTAGAGACCTCCATTTATTATGTTAAAATGACAATGGTTAAATTAATAAATACATTTTTTATATAAAAAAAAAACATTACAAAATTTGCATATGGAATTTGTTCAATAAAGCCTTACAATTTATAATTTATTTTTCTATATTATTATTAATTAGGTTTATCAAGGTACCTGGAGTATATAGAAATTGTCAACCACCATTGTCTTTTAGAAATACTAAGTTTTCCAGAACTGTTTCTCACATATACATACACACAGATATATAGGGGTGATGAACAAAATGAATCAAAACAGTTGTTGTCGTGTCCAATGAAAAGCCTCAGATGTCTCCATGCATCTCTATCACAGCAGTCGCAATGTTCTCTATCTTGGGTGTGTAAAGTTCTGGTCCATGTCAAATTTCTGTTGTTGTGTCCAATGAAGAGCCTCAGATGTCTCCATGCATCTCTATCACAGCAGCAGCAATGTTTTCTATCTTGGGTTTGTAAAGTTCTGGGTCCATGTCAATTTTCTGTTGTTGTCGTGTCCAAAAAGAGCCTCAGATGTCTCCATACATCTCTATTACAGCAGTCGCAATATTCTCCATCTTGGGTGTGTAAAGTTGCTGTTCTAGGTCCATGTCAATTTTCTGTTGTTGTTGTTGTCGTGTCCAATGAAGAGCCTCAGATGTCCCCATGCATCTCAATCACAGAAGCAGCAATGTCCACTATCTTGGGTGCGTATAGCTGCTGCTCTGAGTATATGTCAAAATCAAAAGAGTGTATTGTGTATAATTAAACGTTCACCTCCCCTGACTTATAATTTTATAAAATCACACACAAAGCCTCTATCAAGACACCAGTCAGATTCTCCTCTCTCATTGCCGGCTTACAACAATATCCTCACAATGATCAATCACCATCATACAGTGGAGGAGATAAATCCAAGTTCCTACTTACTGCTTTGTAAAAGTTGTATAGGGACAGAGCAACCATTCGACTTGATATGGCGCTGGTTAAAATACTTTGTACTGAAGTAAGTTGGTTGTTGTTTACTTTTGAGAAGAACGTCTCTCTCTCTCTTTGTTAATATACTGGTACTCAAAAATAAAGTGAAATATTTCAATTTCTATTTTTTTCTCTGCGAAGATGTCTTAATTTAATAATATCAAAAAACATTAAAAGCTGAGTTTCATGCAAGAAACTAAAGCCATGAATGCTTTTTAAAAATATATTTATTAAATTAAAAGTGTATTTTATAATAATATTTTTTGGCAAGGGGTTTCTTTTCGCTATACGAGGTGTGTTCAAAAGGTATCGCGACTTTTGAATTTTCGCGGGTTACGTATATTCGAATTTCAATCTTTTTGTGGTTTTATGTTGGTACTCATGTCTCTCACTTATGCCGACAAGCTCGGCCATTTTGAATGTTCACTTAATTGTTGACAGCTGCTTTGCTTGCAGGTGTTTTGGATCGTCTTCGATTTTTACCTATTAAAAAAAATGGATCAAAGAACCTGTATCAAATTTTGTGTGAAAAACGAAATTAAGTGCGCGGATGCATTCCGAATGTTGACTGTGGCATACGGAGTAGCTACCTTGGACCGAAGCAACGTTTATCGGTAGTACAAAATGTTCTCAGAAGGCCGAGAAGATGTGAACGACGAAGAGCGTGCCGGACGCCCGAACACTTCAACAACAGACGAAAAAATTAATGATGGGGAGAAAATGATATTGGCCAATCGTCGAATCACCGTTAGAGAAGTTTCTGAGGACCTAAACATATCGATTGGCTCGTGCCATTCGATTTTTATCAATGATTTGGGCATGAGACGGGTCGCCGCGAAATTCGTACCAAAATTGCTCAATTGCGACCAAAAAACAGCATCGCATGAACATTGCTAATGAGATGTTGGACTCTGTCCGCGACGACCCAAATTTGCTCCAGAGGGTCATAACTGACAAAGCGTGGGTTTATGGTTATGACGTGGAAACCAAAGCTCAATCATCTCAATGGAAGCTGCCGCACGAACCAAGACCGAAAAAAGCGCGCCAAGTTCGGTCGAATGTGAAAGTTTTGCTGACAGTTTTCTTCGATTTCAGGGGCGTGGTGCATCATGAGTTCTTGCCACGGGGTAGAACGGTCAATAAGGAATATTACCTGCAATTTATGCGCAATTTGCGCGAAGCAATCCGCCAGAAACGCCCGGATTTGTGGAAGAACAAAAATTGGCTTTTGCACCACGATAACGCCCCTGCTCACACATCGTTGCTTGTGCGCGACCTTTTGGCCAAAAACAACACACTAATGATGCCGCAGCCACCGTATTCCCCAGATCTGGCCGCCTGCGACTTTTTCTTGTTCCCTAAACTGAAGAGTCCCATGAAAGGACGATGTTACGCTACGCTTGACGAGATAAAGACGGCATCGAAGGAGGAGCTGAAAAAGATTTTAAAAAATGATTTTTTGAAGTGCTTCGAAGATTGGAAAAACCGTTGGCACAAGTGTATAATATCTCACGGGGATTACTTTGAAGGGGACAAAATAGGTATTCATGAATAAATAAATAATTTTTGAAAAAACACAAAAGTCGCGATACTTTTTGAACACACCTCGTATATTCAAATATCATTTCTACAGACAATAATGCAATGATAAAACTTCTACAGAGAAAGAGGTCGTCTCTCACGTCAAAATAGACGTCAAAGATAGACGTCATTGAGGAGAAGCGACATTTGTCTTTGTAGATCAATATCTTCCTCACTAAATTTCCACCAATAAAGAATGTTATTATAAATAGAAGTCAATTCGCCGTGGGAGAAGTTTCTTCTTTCATCACGATAATACAAGATTTTGGGTGTAACAGCCCTCCGAAATTTTATTTTCCTATTTATACTTGTCCAAGGAGAGGCGGACGCTGCGTCCCTAAGCGTGGTCACAGCAAGGCGGTCCGAGGGCGTCTCGCGGCGGGGATTTGCGAAGGATACCTGGTTGATCCTCCCAATAGTCATATACTTGTCTCAAAGATTAAGCCATGCAGAAAGTCACATTAAAATAATTAAAAAGGAAGATATAATTTGTAATTTCTGAAAAACGGAAAGCATAGAAGAAATGACCCACTACATCTCTGAATGCACTATTGTTAACGAGGAACGGAATAAGATCTTAAAGAACATTATCCAAGTCTACGTGAACCCAGTTCAGCTAATCAGAATAATGTCCGAGGAAAAATATATGGCGATAGAATTGTTTAATTTTCATAAAGCGTTAGAGAACAAGGTGCTTATATTTTGTTTACCATTCATAGTTTGTCCTTGCCTGAAATAAATTGTTGTCTCATCCCGAAGTTGGTCTTCCCTATTTTTTCATGTGGCAAAAGAACTAACATTACAGAACAATTTCCATTCATAGTTAATATGTATATTTTTATGTTGAATTCTTTGATTTCCTTTTCATTTTCCCTTCTCTCCTTTGTTTATGTTTCTTTCCCCATTTCTCCATGAAAATGATGTATGGCGAGTTCTTAAAGGACGGAAATGTCCTAATAAAGCTGTTGTTGTTGTTGTAGATTAATCCACGCATGTCGAAGTACACGTCCTAGCAAGGTGAAACCGCGAATGGCTCAATAAATCAGTTCCTTAGATCGTACACATTTACTTGGATAACTGTGGTAATTCTAGAGCTAATACATGCAATTGTCCCTTTTAGGGTGAGGGTGCTTTTATTAGAGCAAGACAAAACGGGGGCAACTCCGATAGTCATTGAGACTGAATAACTATGGCGGATCCCACAGTCCTAGTACTGGTGACTTCAAGTGTCTGCTTTATTTATACTTGTCGAAAAGGGCTTTTACACCCGAAAGCTTGTATTGTCGTAATGAAAAAGAAACTATTCCCTCAATGAATTTTGCCTTCTATTCATATTTTTTACCTAAGTGATTATAATATTAACAAGTTTATTAATTATTATTGCCAAATAGAAAACCCCAAAAAAAAAAAAAAAACAGAAGGAAGTCGACACAGTTGGCCAGATGGAAATCTGGTCACCTGCGCCCTCTAGTCTATAAAGAGGGAGTCAAAAGCTTCCCCATGTGCCCTTGGTGCAAAACCGAAGAGGCCACTCCCCAACATATAATAAATTGTATTGGAAAGGGCAAAGGATCCCTGTACAGAGAACCAAGAAAAGTTCTTGAACTTCTTTATGAGCACGCGACCTCCAAGATCTTGTCTAATTTAGACTAATAAAAGGATATAGAAAAAAAAATTATTATTATTATTGTATATAATATTGCGAGGGCTTGGCTCATCAGTGGTAAACCCTGAGCCAAGAGCCAAGAACCTCGTTGTAATTTAATTGAATATTAAAACAACAAAGTATTGTGATTATCTCTTACTAGCGGATGTGCCCGGCTTCGCCCGGGTTTTACCCGAGTGAATGTTTGTCTAACGAACATTTGTTAAAACAATTCTCTATAAACTTATAAAACGTACTCGGCTTCGCCCGGGGTTTTACCCGAGTAAAGGTTTGTCTAGCGAACATTTGTTAAAACAATTCTCTAAAAACTTATTTAAAAAAAAAAGATATATTTTGATAATTTGAAACTCGTAAATTTGAATCTCTCGATAAAGTGAACATTTTTTCCCGGTCCCTGTGTGCCGTGTCATCCTGAATTTTGTCTTTCTTAATTTTCTACATTAGAAAATCATAGTTTTATCTAGTGAACATTTTTTCCCGTGTCACATTGCCTTTATTGTTGGCTTTTTATATTATATTTTTAGATTGAGATTATTAGCTAGTATGTAAAAATATTAACTCTGTTGAAATTTAATTTTGTATTTATATATAAATAAAATTAAATCTGTTGATTTTTTTTTGTATTTAATCGATAACAGCGAAGTTACGCATGTTAATGTTAGGAAAAATATTTTGATGTTAAGCAAAACCTGCTCCATCTCGTTTTACATAAATGTTGAAAATTTGGTCGAAATTGATGCATTGTAACGAAAGTTTTTAGTGATGTACTCTTATGAAATTTGTATTTTATTAATATAGATTGATAAATAGGAAACGTTATAGATATATTGCAGTAAGGGCATTAGAAATTGTTTTATCTTTAAAAAGAATCATAGGCATCTATAATAGTTTCGAAATTTCATAACAGATGGCGCGCTAATGCATCATAACATAGAAAATTAACAAACATATTTGAACAAACTAGCATAGAGAATTAAGTAATATATGTATATTGAAATTTCATATAAATATATTAGATAATTTGTAGAGCGACATTTGAAAAAGATCCTGCATGTGTTTCTTTTGAACGAAAACTCGAAATTTATTTTAAGGAGAAATAACGATTATTTCTAAGCTTAGGGATGAAGTACAGGATGAAGTACCTGTATGAAAGGATGAATTGTGAAGTGAATGTTAATTCCCATCCCTGGACACTTTATTTTTCTGTTTATCATTACCCTTCACAATTCATCTTTTCATACTTCATCCCTAAGGATAGGAATAGTCGTTATTTCTCCTTAAAATAAATTACGATTTTTCGTTCAAAAGAAACACATGCGGGATAATTTTCAAATATCGTTCTACTATCACAAACCGCATTATATTATATTGTATCATAAATTACTTTATGTATTATTTACGAACGGAAAAATATGTGCAGGGTAGCCTAATGGACATGGCATCTGCCCGGTAAACGGAACACTGTGGATTCAATTCCCATCCCTGGACACTTTTATTTTTCCGTTTATCATTACTCTTCACTATTCATCCTTTCATACCTCATCCATAAGGTTAGAAATAATCGTTATTTCTCCTTAATATAAATTTTGATTTTTCGTTCAAAAGAAACACATGCGGGAGAATTTTCAAATGTCGATTTAAACAGAATGTGTTGAAATTTTATATAAAGATAATATTGTCAGGAGGACAGAGTTTCCTGGTATTCCCTCTTATCTGGACTGGACGGACCGGTCAGGGTAAACAGTGGCGCCACGGAAAAGGAGGAAAGATCTCAGTTCTCCCCTCTTGCTCTAACGGCTGGGTCGATTTGGCTCATGTAAATAGTAACTCTTATTTTATATTTAAAATCTCTCGTATAACTCATTAAATATATATTTAAAGTAATTCGAAGGCCTAGTTAATTATTTTTTTCCTCGCGCGCGCGACAATATATATATATTATTAAATTTAATTGCCATCTATCGTTAAAATTTTACACAAATGAATTTACTTGTGCTTCTTTTAAATATCATCAAATATTAGCTCTACAGACCTTACTGCAATGATATGAGTTATTGAATGAGAGGGCTTGGCTCATATCATTGCAGTAAGGTCTGTAGAGATAATATTTGGTGATATTTGAAAGAAGCACATTGCCAGTAAATTTATTTGTGTATATATATATATATATATATAGTTTAGTAACCTAATATATTCACTACAAAGACAAATTAATACACCATTACGCGTATAGTAATAATAATTCGGTAGCAATAATTGAGTCGATGTTATGAGTAAATGTCACAGAAAGTCGAATAAATAAATAACAAATCAACCTGATGTCATTACCTTCTGGAAACCAAATCAACGCCAAGTATTTCGGTGTTTGAATTATTTAATGATGTAGCTGTTAGGAAAGAAGGGAGGGAGGGTCTTGTGATTAATGGAGTTTGTGTGGGAATGACAACCTCACCCCCCCCTAGCAGGACATTAGGCCTTTATACGGAATATAATACGTTGTTCGACCCTTTCTTCGATATATTAATTGCCGTCTGACAATTAATTATGGAACGTATTGATTACGTTAGCGTGATATCATGATTTATGATTCGTCTATGATTATATCTTACTTACAAACTTCCTTTTCAGTTCTTGTAAGTATTAAATATATTCTTGAGCGAATATATGATATCTTTTGGTATTAAATTAGGTTCAGTAGAAAGGTTAAGGTTCCTAATAAATAGTATTGTTTCTATCTTTTTATTTTTAATTACTTCTCCTTGTATAATATGTTTATAACTGTTTCTGTTTAAAAAAAAAATGTAAATCGACGCAATTATCCCTAGCCGGGATATCGCGTTTTGTGTGTTTAGATAAGTAAATAAATAAATTAGATTGATCTTCTGTTTCATTATTATTAAATGTTGAAGAAGAAAAACAGTAGATTGTTGATTCCTCTATGATTGTATCTTACTTACAAACTTCCTTTTCAGTTCTTATAAGTAATAAATTTATCCTTTGCGCGAATATACGATGTCTTTTGGTATTAAAGTAGATTGTTCTTCTGTTTTATTATTATTAAATGTTTGAAAAATAGAGGCTGTTGATTTGTCTATGATTTTATCACAATTACAAAGTTCCTTTTCTGTTCTTGCAAGTATTAAATATTCCTTGTGTGAATATACGATGTCTTTTGGTATTAAAGTAGATTGATCTTCTGTTTTATTATTATTAAATGTTTGAAAAAATTAGGTTGTTGATTCGTTCAAGATTATATTTCACTTATAAACTCCCTGTTCAGTTCTTGCAAAGCTCTTCATTGGAAACAACAACAGACAATTGGCATGGACCCAGAGCAGCTTTACAAACCCAAGATAGTGGACATTACGACTGCTGTGATAGAGATTCACAGGGACATCTGAGGCTCTTCATTGGACACAATAACAGAAAATTGGCATGGACCCAGAGCAGCAGCTTTACACACCCAAGATGGAGGACATAGCGACTGCTGTGATAGAGATGTATGGAGACATCTGAGGCTCTTCATTGGAAACAACAACAGAAAATTGGCATGGACGCAGAGCAGCTTTGCACACCCAAGATAGAGGACATTACGACTGCTGTGTTAGAGATGCACGGGTACATCTGAGGCTCTTCATCGGACACGACAACAACCTCTTCTTTGATCCCGCTGTCCCCCTAGACCAGTAGTACTTCCTTGACTACCACCCACGTCGTCTTGGCTCTGGTGAAGAGAGGAGCCAGATGTCACAATACGAACAAAACGCTAAGATTCAATATTGAATAAAGCTTTTCTAAGCGCGACAATGCAAGCCTACCAATTGCAAAAAGAAAGAAATATGAACATGTTCTTAAATTAACAGATACTTCGGACAGAAGAGTTTTTATTTTAGTCGACGTTTTGACAAGACTCTTTTGTCCTCGTTGGGGAAAAAAACATCATATCAAGAACAACGAATGCCAACCCGGCAACCTCTATCTTCAAAAACATCTCTCTAAAATCTCTTCTCAGCCTCTTTTGGCAAACTATCAAAGTATTGCGTTCATAAAAATGATATTTTTATATAATAAATATAAACGTAATATCTTCAGAAATTAGTCGAATTATAGTTTTCTCAAATGAGAAGCAAACATATTATATCGAATTAATTTAAAAATAAATAAAATTATTAAAGTTAAAATATCAAGATTCAAGGAATAAGTTTATTTCAAAAGATTTTAATTCATAAATATCTAACTTTCGGGCACGAAATCCCTTCTACAGGAGAAAACATTTTACATTGAATTTCCATTATAACTAAAGTTAAAATAAAATGCAAATTGTTACATAGCAATAACGCGCCATCTATATAACACAAATGAAAACACCAAAACGCGAATGTTTCTTTCCACAAACAAATCAAACTTCTACTCTCCTTACTGCGAATAAAAAATATTGGGAGGGGCTGGCTCATCAGTGGTGAACCCTCTCAGCGGTTTCGCCAATTTAATCTACCAGACCGCTTCTTTAGAGCTCTAATACTGTATTAGATCATTCTGCTTTTATATTCTACACTGAATATGTTTACAGTTATTTGAATGTAGATTTATAACGTGGGCTTCTACTGTATGGTATTGTCAAATTTGCTATTTGATATATTCAATCAAAATTATATATTAAAATACTATTTTGGTATATAATTAATAACTGAATAGTTAAAATTAAGATATAGCTATATAAAAAAATATATGGAATAGCTAAAATATCAATAAATACATTTAAAATATTAAGTATAGCAGTCAGTTTTATTCATATAATCATATTAAAGCTCTCAAGGGAATATAAAAAAAGGCATCTCTTAGACAAGTTTTCAGCTTCTAAGATGGGGGATTTTCTGGAATTTTCTAGAAATCTTTACTTTAAAATACCTTAATCCTTCAGGTTGCGATAAAGTATCCTCCTGAGGAAATGGAGATTTAAAAAAAATGTATTTACTCGAAGAGAGAGTTTTTACAACACTTTCTTTGGTTCATGTCATCTTGTACAGTTGTTACTCTCTTAGATAGGTTTGTAGCGTCTTTATGTGTTATTCTGAATTAAAAACCATAGCTTCGTAGCGTCTTTATGTGTTATTCTGAATTAAAAACCATAGCTTGGTATCGTCTTTATGTGTTATTCTGAATTAAAAACCGTAGCGTCTTTATATGTTATTCTGAATTAAAAACCATAGCTTCGTAGCGTCTTTATGTGTTATTCTGAATTAAAAACCATAGCTTCGTAGCGTCTTTATATGTTATTCTGAATTAAAAACCATAGCTTCGTATCGTCTTTATGTGTTATTCTGAATTAAAAACCATAGCTTGGTATCGTCTTTGTGTGTTATTCTGAATTAAAAACCATAGCTTCGTATCGTCTTTATGTGTTATTCTGAATTAAAAACCATAGCTTCGTATCGTCTTTATGTGTTATTCTGAATTAAAAACCATAGCTTCGTATCGTCTTTATGTGTTATTCTGAATTAAAAACCATAGCTCCGTAGCGTCTTTATATGTTATTCTGAATTAAAAACCATAGCTTCGTAGCGTCTTTATGTGTTATTCTGAATTAAAAACCATAGCTTCGTAGCGTCTTTATATGTTATTCTGAATTAAAAACCATAGCTTCGTAGCGTCTTTATATGTTATTCTGAATTAAAAACCATAGCTTCGTAGCGTCTTTATATGTTATTCTGAATTAAAAACCATAGCTTCGTATCGTCTTTATGTGTTATTTTGAATTAACCATAGCTTCGTACGTCTTTATGCGTTATTCTGAATTAAAAAATCCCTGACGTCTGAGGCCAAAAACTTAATATGTACACTGTGTGACAAGAAAATTACTGAAGAACTCCCCCATTATCTGCTTAATTGTACAGCCCTTGATGCAGAAAGGAAGGCCCTATATCAACAAATTAAATCTACCAATATTTCACCCTACGTATTGCTCTAAAAAATATCAGCAAACAAATCATTATGTAAGGACCAGTCAACAATTGAATGACTTTGAGATGAAGAGTAAAGCCAGTTCAATTTATATTTCACTACCTATGTAAATAATACAATATTATTATTACCTTACCCAATTGGGAGAATCTGTATGGGGCAAGTCCCTAATAAAGGCTTTCGTGCGTTTGTATGGTATTCTGAATTATATTTATTATTAATATATAGTTTTAATTTGGTGTTGATTTCTCACCTTTTTTCAGGGTAGAATACAGCTTAGCGTGGCGGGATTTGATATATCAAAAGTGGTATCTCTCCTTTTTTTTTTGTTAATGCATAAAATACATCCGAAAAACATAGCTTCTTCGAATAATTTGACTTTAAAAAATTATAGTCGCAAATATTTTATTTCTATTTTTAAATATCATTAATTTTTTCATTATCAATCTTCAACGTGTGTCTAAGTTATAAATGTTTATTTCTTAAAAAATAAGACACTTTGGCCAGATAAAGTTTTATTTTCTCAACGTTTCAACAAAATTATTTTGTCTTCGTCAGAAGAAATAAATAAAAATAAAACTTCAACTGACCGAAGTGTCTTTTTTTAGAAGAAATATGAAT
Organism: Cordylochernes scorpioides; assembly: GCA_030710605.1. Taxonomy (NCBI): domain Eukaryota; kingdom Metazoa; phylum Arthropoda; class Arachnida; order Pseudoscorpiones; family Chernetidae; genus Cordylochernes; species Cordylochernes scorpioides. The sequence goes on from CP092863.1 coordinate 158,634,342, forward strand.
GTCGGCCCCGAAGTGTCTATTAAAAAAAAAAAGAAATATGAATGTCGGCCAGGCAACCTTCATGTTCGAGTTTTTAAATATATTATCATATTAAAATATTACAAATTTATATACAGTCTACTCTCGTTATAACGCCACCATCCGGATTTTGCAAAAAAGCGGCGTAAGGTGAGGGTGGCGTTATAAGGAGAGTAGACTATATACATTTTTTTAATCCCAAGTACACGTGGTACAGGCCATCATAATCATGATGGGTAGAAGTTGGCGACTGCTTTTTACTGTAAGCACACCACATGTCTACACATGTGAAAAGAAGTTCGACTTTTGCACTTATAAATATGCCAGATATCTGTTTAGTTACTTGCACTCACTGGTAGGGTTGGATTTTTACCAGAATCGGTGGCCATTGGAGCCTATATTTAATCAGAAAAAAAGTGCCCAATGCGGGATTCGATCCTGGGTCGTAGCGTCGAAAACCAACGATTAAGACCATCCTTCAACCAAACCCCCTATTCATTCCCTATACATTCTCGGCTAAATTAAACTCTTCGAATAAAAATATCAAAATATAACGACGATTGAAGAGGAGTATCTTATAAGAACTTTATTCGTTAGCTTTCGGACGTCCTTCAACAGGCTTTACTATGACAAGAAGAAAGAATTACAACAACAACAAAAACCTTTATTAAGACACTATTGTCTTACAAGGGGATTCCCCATAACGGTTATATATGTACATGAGTGAAGAGGAAAAGCAATTTAGAGGGGAGGGGGAGCAATCAGCCGTTGTCTGTGGAGTTGAGCACTTCTTCTCTCATTTTATCAATCGCCTTGAAATATTTAAAATATTTATAAACAAATGTTTTATCGAGCAGGAGAGTAGTGAAAATTTTATATACATGTTGTACATTGTAGTGGGTTGGCCCCGAAATTTCGCGAATTTCCAGTCTCTTTTCATGTAGGAATGGGCAATGGAATATATGGTGGACCAAATTGTCTTGGATGCCAACATTGCAGAAGTAGCAATTTAAAGAGTCGCTGTTCCAAAACCCCGTGATATCCTCGCGGAAAAGTAGCCATAGAATCCTTTGACGGGCTATAAATCGTTTAATTTTCAAAGGGAGGTTTGATAGAGAAGAATGAAATATGAGATGAGTATTAATATAACAATATATTTTTGCATATGAGAAAATATAGTATTTATAAATATAAATGAATGTGAAAACGTAAATTTCATATTAACAGAATTAATATGCAAAATTGTAAAACAACATTTGAAATACTATCCCGCATGTGTTTCTTTTCAACGAAAATTCAAAATTCACCCTTTCATATCTCATCCAAAAGGTTTGAAATAATCGTTATTTCTCCTTGAAATAAATTTTAAATTTTCGTTGAAAAGAAACACATGCGGGATAGTATTTCAAATGTCGTTTTACAATCACAAGCCGCATTATATTATATTGTATTATAAATGACTCTTTGTATTATTTACGAACGGAAAAATACGTCCAGGGTAGCCTAGTGGACATGGCATCTGCCCGGTAAGTGGAACACTGTGGGTTCGATTCCCAACCCTGGACACTTTTATTTTTCCGTTTATCATTACTCTTCACAATTCATCCTTTCATACCTCATCCAAAAGGTTAGAAATAATCGTTATTGCTCCTTGAAATAAATTTAGAATTTTCGTTGAAAAGAAACACATGCGGGATAGTATTTCAAATATCGTTTTACAATCACAAGCCGCATTATATTATATTGTATGCAAAATTGGGCTGAGAAAGTTAAATTTATGAAATTAAAAACATTTTTACTATTACACCTTCAATTATCGTTATATTTTGCTAAATTTACATTCTGTAATAATCTGTACCATGTTCTAGTTAAATATTGACAAATCCTCAATGCATATTTGAACATTACATAGGAGTTTCTAAATTCAACAAACGTTCAGTAAAATGTTAAAGAGATATTATGTACAACGACCAAACGGAAAGTCTCCATCATTAAGAATTGAGAAGGGTCTTCAACTTTCTGAATAATTGATCCTGCTAATGACAAAGACCTCTTCAATCACATCTTCCGCCTGAAAGGATTGCAAATGACATTGATCCGAATAAATTAGTTAAAACCCGTTTATACAGCAGCTCAAAAACAAGAATATTTAAATGTGGAAAATATTTTTCTTTTAAAAAAAAAAGCTCTTTTTGTTAAAACATGTTTCCTTTTAGTGAAAAATTATATATTACACTTCTAATCATTTTCTCTATATCACTCTCTAAATGAGAAAATGTACTTTTATTAGATAATAAAAATGAATATATTGTATTGAATAAAATATTTATGTGTGAAAAAAAAAACCATTTGCTTTTTAATGTTTCCATTTGTTATATATAGATGGCGTGTTATTGCTTTATATTAATTTATGCCTAACTGGCCTTGACTTTATTGTTTGTGGAAGAGCATTACTCGATGCAAATATTATATATGATTCTATCTATAATTTAGACGCCGGAACAGAAATGTGAAAATGTATAGAGAGTAGTAAACGGATAAAGAAATAATATTTGCGCACACACAGCTTTATTAAGACCACCAGTCTTATACAGATTCACCACGGGAAGGAAGCATAGATAGAGCTCCTATACTCCAGACAGCACAGAACCCAACAATATTTGATACACACATACAGCTTTATTAAGACCACCAGTCTTATACAGATTCACCACAGGAAGGAAGCATAGATGGAGCTACTATACTTCAGGCAGCACAGAACCCAACAATATTTGATACACATATACAGCTTTATTAAGACCACCAGTTTTATACAGATCCACCACAGGAAGGAAGCATAGATGGAGTTACTATACTCCAGACAGCACAGAACCCAACAATATTTGATACACACATATAGCTTTATTAAGACCACCAGTCTTATACAGATTCACCACAGGAAGGAAGCATAGATGGAGCTACTATACTCCAGACAGCACAGAACCCAACAATATTTGATACACATATACAGCTTTATTAAGACCACCAGTCTTATACAGATTCACCACAGGAAGGAAGCATAGATAGAGCTCCTATACTCCAGACAGCACAGAACCCAACAATATTTGATACACACATATAGCTTTATTAAGACCACCAGTCTTATACAGATTCACCACAGGAAGGAAGCATAGATAGAGCTCTTATACTCCAGGCAGCACAGAACCCAACAATATTTGATGCACACATACAGCTTTATTAAGACCCCCACAGTCTTATACAGATTCACCACGGGAAGGAAGCATAGATGGAGCTACTATACTCCAGGCAGCACAGAACCAAACAATATTTGATACACATGTACAGCATCTTTTAAGACCACCAGTTTTATACAGATTCACCACAGGAAGGAAGCATAGATAGAGCTCCTATACTCCAGACAGCACAGAACCCAACAATATTTGATACACACATATAGCTTTATTAAGACCACCAGTCTTATTCAGATTCACCACGGGAAGGAAGCATAGATAGAACTCCTATACTCCAGACAGCACAGAACCCAACAATATTTGATACACACATATAGCTTTATTAAGACCACCAGTCTTATTCAGATTCACCACGGGAAGGAAGCATATATAGAACTCCTATACTCCAGACAGCACAGAACCCAACAATATTTGATACACACATATAGCTTTATTAAGACCACCAGTCTTATACAGATTCACCACGGGAAGGAAGCATAGATAGAGCTCTTATACTCCAGGCAGCACAGAACCCAACAATATTTGATGCACACATACAGCTTTATTAAGACCCCCACAGTCTTATACAGATTCACCACGGGAAGGAAGCATAGATGGAGCTACTATACTCCAGGCAGCACAGAACCAAACAATATTTGATACACATGTACAGCATCTTTTAAGACCACCAGTTTTATACAGATTCACCACAGGAAGGAAGCATAGATAGAGCTCCTATACTCCAGACAGCACAGAACCCAACAATATTTGATACACACATATAGCTTTATTAAGACCACCAGTCTTATTCAGATTCACCACGGGAAGGAAGCATAGATAGAACTCCTATACTCCAGACAGCACAGAACCCAACAATATTTGATACACACATATAGCTTTATTAAGACCACCAGTCTTATTCAGATTCACCACGGGAAGGAAGCATATATAGAACTCCTATACTCCAGACAGCACAGAACCCAACAATATTTGATACACACATATAGCTTTATTAAGACCACCAGTCTTATACAGATTCACCACGGGAAGGAAGCATAGATAGAGCTCCTATACTCCAGACAGCACAGAACCCAACAACAGCTTCCAGGATCTACACATGTCCAGGGCTACAGATTCCACCTTGAAATAATGTTTCCTATTTTCTGTCTTTCGCTCTTTTTATACTCAATATTCGTTTATTTTATGTTAGGCATATCAATGACGCGTAACTGTCAACGTTTTTGCGTGAACTTTGATAAAACCCTTAGTGATTAAAAGAAATATAAATTATTTTTGAATTATCACATTTATTATCTACATTTCTTTTAAATCGTTAAGTTTTCACTCATAAACTGTTTATTTTTCTATAAATGTTCATTATTTATATATAATATTTTTAAAAAATAGAAAAAAGTTCAGGTGTTGATATTAAAAATGGCATATCCTAACCGCACACATTAGACGGCAGAGCGCCATCTAGAGTTACAAAATTCAACTAAACGTTGATTTAGGCAGATCCATAATATTTGGCCAATCCATTTCTCGATAAATCAGGAAAGTCAACCACGTAGGCGTTACGGACTTTTGACCTTTGTCCGCGTGATACAAGCTGTTTCTAAACGACCAAAATTTGGTTCACGAGTTTTTCCTTTTATTATTTTCAATATCAATGAATAAATTTAAATCCGTTGAAATAATAAAAAATCTTCTTTTTACAAGAGTAAATTTTGCCGGAAGGATATTGAACTAAAGAGACAAGGGTCGCCTCTCCCGTCAAAATAGACGTCTAAACCAGACGCCATCTATTGACCGTCGCCGCAAACTAGCGGCCTCGGGTCAGTGACAAGCCACAACACCAGCTTTGGCAAACTAAAAAGCATCCACATAGAGATCGCACCATTTAATTTCAATGCTCAACTGACCTGCAATGATGGTTAGGTGGACGCTTTTCAGTTTGCCAAAGCTGGTGTTGTGGCTTTGTCACCGACACGAGGCCGCTAGTTTGCGGCGACGGTCAATAGATGGTGTCTGGTTTTGACGTCTATTTTGACAGGAAAGGCGACCCTTGTCTCTTTAGTTCTTTATACAAGGTTGTCCCAAAAGTTCGTAAACACTTGCAAAATATTGAAATACCAATATTATTCGCCGTTATGTATAATGTCTCTGTATTATGTATTAAGTAATTGTATTATGTATTACTATGTATTCGCCGTAATAATATTATTCGACAAGTAATAAGAAAAACAATAACTCTGGGGACAACCTTATAAGAGCTTTGTTGAAAAGCAAAAAGAAAAATATCAATATAAAAATATTAAACAAAATATTTTATGTTTTTCTTCAACGAATTCTGTCAATTTAAAGCGATTATAATATTACACCAATTTATAAAAGATGTATGTTATTTTTATATGTTTCAGGCGTTATTTTTCACGCTGTATATTCCACAGAAATGATTTTAATTAAGTTTTTTTACTGTGTTCAACATTTAATTAGTTATGCTCGGCTAGGTTTGAATTAAGCCTCACCAATTAATATACTTTGTAATTAAGATTTTGTTTACTGTGTGCAACTTTTTCCCCCCTGAAATCTTCACTATGTGACCTTAACGAAGCTATATATATATATATATATATATATATATATATATATATATATACACTTCTTGCTGTCGTTTTCGTAGATATTTGTATGTATTTTGTAGATTTAAAATATAAATATTTTATGTGAAGTGATTATTTGAAAAAACTTTTTTTCAAGATTGTTTTTTGCTTATTCCTAATACACGTGATACAGGCCATGATAATCATGGTGGGTAGATGTTGGTGACTGCTTTTACTGTAAGTATACCACATTTCTACACATGTGAAAAGCAGTTCGACTTTTGAACTTACAAATATGCCAGAGCCCTGTTTGGTTACTCGCACATGCTGGTGGGGTTGGACTTTTGCAAGAATCGGAGGCCATTGGAGCATTTTTTTTAATCAGAAAAAAAGTGTCCGATGCGGGAATCGAACCCGGGTCGTAGCGGTCGAAAACCAACGGTTTAGAACAAGCATGTCAAACTCAAATCCTAACACGGGTCAAATAAAAAAGTAATAAGGTTATGTGGGCCGCAAAAAAAATAAAATAAGTTATTAAATTTTTAAAGTAACATTTATGTAGGTTTATTTTAAAAAATACTAATAAGAAAAAAGAAAGTAAAGTTAATATTTTCTCCCTGATATTTGGCATCTCTTTTCTGCTACCATCTTTCCTACTTCGGGGGAAATCTTGTTCGCAGTGATTAATTTTAAAACTGAACCAAGGTGAACGTCAGTAATTCTCGATCTGATTGGAGACTTATTTCCTTTCATAAGTGAAAATAACTGCTCGCACCGATAAGTACTTCCAAACATGAACATAATTTCATATGCTAATTTTCGAGTGTTTTCAAATCTGGCTGGCAAATATTTGTAAAATTCAGAAACGCCAACTTCAATGAATTTTGCCTTTAAATCTGAATCGCACTGGATATCTATTACCTCCATTTGCATATGATTAGGTACTGATTCTATATTTATCGAGAAAATCGAAGAAAACAAAGTAAACTTGCCTTCCAAAGATTTGAAATCAGAAAACCTTGTTTCAAATTCATTTCTAAGACTTAAATTTTTTCCGCATATTTTTGATACGATGCAGTTTCACCTAAACTTGATTTGTACATGTTGCATTCGGAAAGTGCATTGAATCTTCGTTTTTCAACTGCTTTTCCCAAAGAACTAGCTTACATTTGAATGCATTAACTTGGTCACACATGTTGGTAATGATCTGATCCTTTCCTTGCAGTTTCAAATTTAAATCCGACAAGTGTTTTGTTATGTCAACCATGAAGGAAAAATCTTGCAACCATACTTGATCAGAAAACAAAGTGATGTCTTGATTCTTGGTTATTAAAAACTGACATATTTCTTCTTTCAAGTCCCAAAATTGCTTGAGAACCTTGGAGCATGATAGCCAACGTACCTCGGTATAGTATGATAAACCTGAATATTCGCTTTCTAATTCAGTTAAGAACAGAGAGAACTGTCGCTGATTTAAACCTCGAGATCTTATGAAATTGATGAATTTTTTGATAGGTGTCAACACATTTTCCATTTTTATTACCTTCGTATATAATACTTCCTAATGTATAATGCAATGCGTATGATGAATATTGGAACCATCAGAAATTTCACTTAGTTTTTTTTCGCAGTAATGCTACGAAACCGTTGGTTTTTCCAGTCATTGAAGGAGCTCCATCTGTTGCTACAGAAGTCAATTTTGATTGAGGTAAATTGTATTTTTGCAGAAGATCATAAACGCAATTAAATATATCTTCTCCTGTAGTAGTGCCATGCATCGGTACTAGTTCCAATAATTCCTCAAAAATGTTGAAATCCGTGTCGCAAGCTCGAAAAAAAAAAAAACAACTAACTGAGCTACGCCCCCAATGTCCGTACTCTCATCACAGGCAATGGAAAATGCTTCGAAACAAGATGATTTTTCTTTTATCTGATCATTTAAATTTCTGGTCATATCAGTAACTCTTTCCACAACGGTATTTCGAGACAAAGATATTGCTTGAAACGTCTTCACACTTTCAGGACAAACAATTTCTGCAGCTTTAATTAAACATTCCTTGATGAAATCACCTTCAGTAAAAGGTTTTGAGTGTTTAGCTATCATCTCCGATAAAACGTAGCTTGCATGCACCGCCGCTTCACTCTCTTGTGATACTTTAGTAAACATAAACTGTTGTTCTTTCATTCCCAACTTGAACTCTTTTAACTTTTCTTGCCTCATTAAACCTTTGTAGGTATCATATTTTTATTTATGTTGTTCATAATGACGTTTAATGTTATATAATTTTGGTACACTAATAGCATTATTACATATCAAGCATATTATTTTATCTTTTACTTCAGAGCAAAAATACTCTAATTCCCACTTTTCTTGAAAATTCCTATGTTCGTCAGCAATTTTTCGTTTAGTTTTACTGCCACTTGGTTTTGATGAAGACATATTGAATACAAAGGTCTGAAAAAAAAAATTAGTAATCGCTAACACAAAATAATAAAACGTTTTAATTAATATTTTAAAATTTTTATAAAAATTAATATTTTTCAACTTACCAGACACAGAAAAACTGCACAAATTATTGAACGTAACTTAAAAAAATATATAAAAAATTCTAGTACTCCGAAAGAATATTTTCTTTAAACTTTAAGGCACACAATACTTATGGCGATGTACATACGTTATGTATGTAGGTATAATATTATCAAAACTTACGACTTATGTATGGCGACCAGTGGTTCGTTATTAATAAATAAATTATATATAATTGCAATTTTTGAAAATTAGGCTACACATTTTTATTATTATTTTTTTTTTAATTTATAATTTTTTTTTATTAAAATATATTGTCTGGTGGGCCGCAAATTTATTCGTTGTGGGCCGCATGAGGCCCGCGGGCCGCGAGTTTGACATGCTTGGTTTAGAACATCCTTCCACCGACTCCCTTTGCATGACCATCTACAATGCATATATATATTTCTTTTTATTCCATAGGTTGGCGGTTAGTATTCCTGTCTCAGATATTTAAACGTCAAAACTAGACGCCATCTAAATGTATTAGCTTCAGTCTAGCAACAGGATCACTATAAAAGGAAAACCGAAAAATGCAATATAAAAGCAGTATGGTAGATTAAACTGGCGAAACCGCTGGGAGGGTTCATCATTGATGAGTCAGGACCTCCCATTAATTTTTCCATTGCAGTGAGGGCAGTAGAAATTGTTTTATTTTTTTAAAAGAATCTTACGCGTCTATAATAGTTTCAAATTTTCATAACAGATGGCGCGCTAATGTATCATATATATGTGATAACGATAAATTTGCCTGATATAGATTTTTTTAGGTTGTTTAAGGATAGAGAATTGTAGAGCATTTGCTTGAAGTTGGTATACATGAGTATTTAAATTGCAGTCGTGGTTATAATAATAAAAATAGTTCAGATCAGATTTAGCTTTAATTGAGATTAAGGAATATATAAAATACATAATTTGATAAATTACTGCTTGACTTAAGGCGAGTAGAATAAGGAAAATATAGACTTATTTTAATAATTACAAAAGATTTGAGCCGGCCAACGGGAAACAACAAAAACAGAGTTTAAATAGTGAAAAGTCGTGACATCTGGTGGTAGATAAACAGAGTAATTTAATCTATGAAATATAATTCGAAATTAAATAATATTTTTAAATGACATATATATATTTATTAAAAATAAAAAAGGCATATCCAGACCAGGAGCACATGTGCTTTTCAGAAGGCAGAGCGCCATCTGGTGGAACATAAATCGACTATTCATTGATATAGCCTGTTCCCTGATATTTGGCCAACCCAATTTCTTGATAAATCAAGAAAAGCCATCTAGGAACGCGTTTCGCGCTGTTGGCACTCGTCAGCGTGGAGCAGGCTGTACCACTGCGGCCAAAATTTTTTATAATTATAATATTTATATATATTTATAATATGAAATTATTTTTCTATTGTTTTTTTCATATGAATATATATTTAACGGTATATATGTTTTTAATTATTCTAGAGAATATAATAGATCCTGCTGTACAATCTATGATATGGAAGAACTTGCTAGCGTAGTCCGTTCCCCAGACTATCAGACATATCTGATGCCTCGTCCATCAAGCTAGATAGCCATCCTCTAACGACCTTCCAGTCTATGTTTCTGTTCGCATCTCTGAATAAACCTGGTGTATATGCACAGATAGCTACCTATCTTCAATCCTTGTTAGCAGAATTCCACCTATCACATGTTAATCTATATATACACTCATGGACAAAACTTAAGGAAGTTGTACCTTTTAGCATGTATATCAGGATTTACAAAATAACTCTGAATATATATTTGATATACAGTAATTTTTGATAAAGAAACTCATCTCCAGAAACCTATAGCATTTGTTTAACACAGTTTAACCTTTATTGAAGACACACGAGATAATCAATGGGAAACGAAATTGCCTTCTACAAAAATTGAGACGACTGGCGATATTAAAGATTTTCGAATTCCTTAAGTTTTGACCATGAGTATAATTCCTGCATCAAATTGTTACGCTTTTACATACGGATGGGTATGTTTGACTTATAGATTTATCTATTACTGTGTGTCAGACAAAACTAGAACGGATAATCATAAGATAATTTACATAAATACCATATATTATGGAAATTTTACAGAGAAGAAATTCACATATAAAAATAAATGAAGTTTCTCACTTCAAAATAGACGCTAAAACTAAGCGCCATCTATTAACCGTCTCCGCAAACTAACTGAGGTCGTTAACAAAGCCACAACACCAGCTTTGACAAACTGAGAAGCGGTCAACTGGAGAAAATAGTTTCGGGATAATGGTCTTCTTAAGTCCAAGACGGACTTTATTCCATGAGATTCACAAGGGATCAAATTCAATTTTCACAATCTGTCAAAGAGGTTTTTAGCTGGTAGAGTGGCTAGGCCAAAATATAGGTGGAAATTTTACCGGGAGTAAATTTATCTATGAAAATAAAAGTCTCCTCTCACGTCGAAATAGACACTGAAACTAAGCGCCATCTATAAGAAGATATAGAACAAAATTGAACAATAATACCGCAAATGTTTCTTTTGAACGATAAAATCGAAATTTTATTTTAAGGAGAAATAACGATTATTTCTAACCTTAGGGATGAAGAGTATGATAGGATGAATTGTGAAGAGTAATGATAAACGGAAAAATGAAGTGTACAGGGATAGGAACAATGTGTTATACAATCAAAGTCGCATTATATTGTATTATATAAGAAGATATCTTAACTAATTCTGTTCCCTGCGCAAACATAGGAATCATGGATTCTCATGGGACGGGTATTAAACTATAAGTAATTAAAACTATTAATTAATAAATAATTAAAACTAAAATAGTTTCAATTTATTGTAACAGATAGCGCGCTAAAGCATATTAAACTAATAAGTAAAGACATAAAGTTCCGATTACGTCAAATTCTTGTATTTATTTAAAATAAACAAAGAGAGGCACTCGAGCTTTCGGAAAATCTTTATATCTTGCAAAGGTGTGTTGATCAAAGAGTATGTCCGAAAGCTTTTTTTTTTTCAAATAAATAAAAAAGAATTGCACTTAATCGTAACTTTATGCATTTAATTATATAATGTAAAGGCTCGTATAATATGACGATCTATTTATACATTAAACTTACTTATCGACCGCCAAGTATACTCATGGAGATCATAAGGAAGTGGAAAGTCTTTGATGTCGCCGGTCGTCTAGGGGAAATTTTATTCACATTTGGTTATCTCGTGTGCTTTCAATAAAGGTCACTGTAATATATTTCAGAGATTTTGTCTTAATCCCGATATACATGATAAAAGGTATACAACTTCCTTAAGTTTTATTCATAAGTGTATATTACTGTTATTCTATATCTATATATTGAGAAAGAAATACCTGACTTGAAAAGTAAAGAATAAATAAAATGAAATATTTGAATATATATTTACATATTTACAAAAAGTGCCGGCCAAAAGAAAACTACAACAATAAATTTATATAGAGTAAAGCTGAGTCATCTGGCGGTCGTCTTTATTGAGTTTTCTTTTCTATAAAATATAATTTAAAATGAAATACAAAGGTTTCATATAATGTTTATAAATATTGTAGGCTTTCTCTCATATATACTATATTCATATGTAATATAACAACTAAAATCTTTATTAAGACCTTTCAGTAGTATATAGATTCTCCGAATAGAAATGTAATATTCATACAGGAATAACAGTAAAAGTACCAGTGCAATAAGCATTATTATTATTTTTTTAAGCTAATCATATGAAGGTAATATGAAATTCATATACAGGAAAACTCTTAATTAAGACAATTAAGTTAATTAAATTAATCTAGGTAAATACGAGGAAAAGGAAGTTTATATATGTTATAAATATTTTGTTGAAAAAGATAGAGAATTGAAGGTGCAGTCGTGAAAAAATAGATAGTTATTTACCTTTCAAGTAGTTTTTATTTTCAATTACTTGAAAAGAAATATACATTAATTATTTTTCACAATAATTTAGAATTTATAAAATGAATCCTATATTCGTGAATTTAAAAAAATAGGTATGTTAACTATACATATTTACAACAAATATTCCAAGTATTCAAAATCTAAGGTCAAAATTGTAGAACAGTCAATGATGAAATTAAAATACATGTTTTTAAAAAATAAAATGTTTGCATTTTAGATTAAATAATATATATATAATCATATGTAATATATTCATATTCTATTCATTCTACAGCATATCTTTAAATGTACTATGACCTTTTTCCACATATCTCAGAGAAAAAAAAATTGTGTTCCATTTGGAATGATAAAAGGGAGTGTTCTAAAAGTTGTTAACAAAACAAGAAATACTAAAAAAAAAATTAAATAGCTTTTGTTATGAAACATTAGCTTTTCTGGCAAAACAAAAAGTTTTCCCATTTTCTTAAAATATATTTTCCCTTTTGTTGAAAATTTTCAAATATTAATCTTTCAAATGTTAAAACACGTCTCTTATCATAGTTTTCAACGTTCTTCTCTAAATGTAATTTTATACCATTTCCCATATAATCAACTATGATGGATTAGTTTAATTCTGGATTGAACCTCGTTGTGAAATATTTCTTTTGAATGTAAATATATTCTAAATAATGTTATTTGGGTTTAAAATATGACAATTTTATTAGTTATTTGTATTTATTTTTGTATTAAATCGATTTTATAACGCGTTTACATAAACATATTTATTATGATGCATCAGCGCGCCATCTGTTATTAAAATTCGAAACTATTATAGATTTAATTTTTTCATCGCAGTAGAAATTGTTTAATTTTCAAAAGAATCATACGCGTCTATAATAGTTTCGAATTTTCAAAACATATTTATGTGAAAAAATAATAAAAAATCAAAATATAAAAAAGGTCAGGTGTTGATTTTAAAAATAAAAAAGGCATATTCTGACCGTGCTCACATGACCATCTCTAGATGGCAGAGCGCCATCTAGTGGAACAAAAATAAATTAAACGTTGATTTAACTTGTTCCGTGATATTTAGCCAACCCATTAGCGCTCTGCCATTTAGAGATGCTTATGTTATAACGGTCAGGATATGCTTTATATATATATATATATATATATATATATACTTAATTTTATAGGCTCTCTATTTTTATACACAGGTTATTCCCGGTTTAAGAAATCACAAATTTGCGGTCGAATAGCATAAGACCGAAGTTTTATGTTGAGATCTCAAATAAATATCTCATACGAATTAGAAAATTTGAGTCAAAATAACTTCTTATTGTTTGTAATAATTGATTAAATTTTGGGTTTAAAACGTTTAAAAATAGTTAAATGCAGACACATTCATTATATTGTTGTTGTAAATGTGTATGCATTTAACTATTTTTAAACGTTTTGTAATTTATTATGTAAAAATAATAATTTATTTTGTAGAAAACTTTAAAAAATAAATTAAGCCCGGATGGAAAAAGGAGGAAGGGGAGCAGTAACAAGCTCACTAAAAAACCTGGGCTCACCTGGCCAGTCTCAAGCTTTACAAGCTTGACATCCTAATATGATTGAGTAGAGATAAGAAAGAAGAAGAAGAAAAAACTATATATATATATATATATATGAAAAAATAATTTAAAAAGGTCAGGTGGTGGTATCAAAATTAAAAGGGCATATCCTGAACACGCTCAAATGAGCTTTTTTGGATGGCAGAGCGCCATCTAAGGGAACAGAAATCAACTAAACGCTGATTTAGCCTGTTCTCTGATATTTGGCCGTTTGTAGATGGCTTTTCTTGATTTATCAATCAAATATCAGGGAACAGGTTAAATAAACTCGTGTCCTATTCGCCAATAAGAATATATTGTATCGTGTTTTCTCTCCTGTAGAAGGGCTTTCATTCCCGAAAGATATCATATAAAATAGAAATCCCTGGAAGCCGGTGATGTTTTCTCACTTTATAATTCTATTTAAGTTTACAGTTTAATATATTAAGAAAAAAGCATCTCCTTATCGTGCAACTGAAAGTTGCTGATGGCTTGCGCCATCTATCGGAATAAATATCAACTATTCTCGTTGATTTCTAATTATTCCAGAATTGGCCAAATACCCATTCTTGATTAATCGAGAATGGGTATTTGTCCAATTCGGGAATAATTAAAAATCAACGAGAAGAGTTGATATTTATTCCGATAGATGGCGCAAGCCATCAGCAACTTTCAGTTGCACGATAAGGAGATGCTTTTTTCTTAATTTATGCACCTTATCCCAGTACAATATTACATTTTTACTATTTTTTTCACAATTTAATATATAAATTTATAAAATTTTATTTATCGTAATAAAAAAAGGTAAATTGATTGATTGACAGCTTTGATGTCATAATATTTTTGTTATATTTGCCTTCGAAAGACATCAAAAAGTCAAACTAGAGATTCGATTCAATAAAACTTTCACTAAATTATAATTTCCCTTAAAGACCATCTTCCTATAAGACAAACTTCAGGATGACACATCTCTCTCTCTCGCTTTCTTGAGGTAACCCGGATCCCTGAAGCCACGTACTAAAGATGACACAGCAATTTATTCAAACTAGAACAAACTATGAATGATAAAGAAAAGATAAGCAATGAGGGAAATTTACAGAGTAGAACAAAAGATAAACAATGAGGGAAGGAAACAGTGTAACAAATATATAAACATCAAAAATGATACTCTGTGAAAAAATCAATAAATACTTTGCGACAATATTAAATTTTAAATTTCTAACTCAACCTCCCCTCCTCAAATAAAAAAAAAAGCATAAGACACGTCGCAAATCTTTTTATTTACTTAAGGAAGCTTTCGGTCAAGCTCTTCTTCAGCGAACAAAAACCTATAAACAAGGTAATGAAGATAGATTATGAATGATAATGAATCAAACTTAAATATACGACCACTTTCAGAAGAGATCAGACTAATAAAGATTTTCAGACTGTTTCTAGCTGAAATTCCCTTTGTTGTTTCTAACCATGTCAACACTAAAGCGTCCAACAGCATTTCATAAAGTTTTAAATTCTTTTAATATACAATGATGGGTATCCATTTTTGTAGATAATTTTGTTAAACTGGCTTATAGACTTACAATCTAAAATAGGGGTTCGGTTGAAGGATGGTCTAAACCGTTGATTTTCGACCGCTACAACCCGGGATCGAATCCCGCATTGGGCACTTTTTTCTGATTAAATATAGGCTCCAATGGCCTCCGAATCTTTCAAAGGTCAAACCCCACCAGCGAGTGCATGTAACTAAACAGGACTCTGGCACATTTGTAAGGGCAAAGTCAAACTGCTTTTCACATGTTTAGACATGTGATACACTTAGAGTAAAAGCAGTCGCTATCTCCCCACCATGATTATCATGGCCTGTACCACGTGTACTAGGGATACTAATAATAAAAAAACAATCTAAAATTAGCAATTAATTTTCTTTTTATTGAAGCAAATTGGAAAGCTTTTAAGCAAATTTGCTCTTTGACGGGCTTAAACTAAAAATGAGTGACAGGAGAAAATTAAACTATTTCCATGGCCTGTATACCACGTGTACTAAGGAAAATAATAATAATAATTTTTAAAAAAATCTAAAATTAACAATTAATTTCCTTTTTTATTGAAGCAAATAGGAAGCGTTTGAGCAAATTCGCTCTTTGCCTGGCCTGCACATTAAATGAGTGACAAGAGAAAATTAAACTATTCATAAAGGAAATATTAGCATCGGCATGCGCGGACATGCATTGGACCAGGGGTGGCGAACGTGCGGCCTTAAAGCCGCATGTGGCCTTTTCTTGCCCAAGTTGTGGCCTTTTCATAAATTCAAAATTATAATTTTTGTTTCGCAGTTTTAAATTACTTTCATTATTTTATTGAAAATATCTAATACAAATGTCATATATTATATAATATAGTAAATGCAAGTATTTAAATTTCTAAAAGTAATTCAAGTGTCGTGCTAAAAATGAAGTACATAACTATACCACTATAAACTATTTAATTGCAAAGAAAATGATGTATTTTGATTTTGTATATAAATCCCTTTAATTAAATCGTACATATATTTATATATATATATATATATGGATGCGGCCTTCTCAAAAATGGTGAAATGAAAATTGTCCTTCTAATATAAAAAGGTTCGCCACCCCTGCATTGGACCATCATAAAGCTAAATTATTAAAAAATATAATGACTGTTTTCACTTTAAGATAATGAGGAATTAAATTTGAAATTTGGAATGCAATGGATCTATTGTCTTTTTCTATGGAACCAAATAAATTCTGGGTAAATATATTTCATTTAAAATACACATAGAAATAGATTTACTGATATTCAATATACATATTGCCATGTCACTCATGCGAAATAGAATTTCATGGTTATCTAAACTGAAAATAAATAGTAATTTGTATCTAACCATTCAAATAAATTGGAATTATCCAGGGAAAGATATGTGGAGACCTGGTTGTTTATACTTAGTGTAAATTTACAGTATACTTAGGTACTTATTGTTTGCGGAAGAGCATTGCTCGATGCAAATATTTAAATGTAATTCTGCTGTCCTAAAAGCTTGTGTCCATAGTTTTCTTAAATACCATTTCTGAGATTCCATCCTTCAGTGCTTTTCGCAGAGGCGATATCGTAACCAATGAGGAACTTCCGAAGCGCGATTATTGCTAAGTTGAAAATTTTACCCTTCAGTGTAGCATATAAAAGCAGAATGATACAATACAGTATTGGAGCTCTAAAGAAGCGGTCTGTTAGATCAAATTGGCGAAGCCGCTGGGAAGATTCACCACTGATGAACCAAACCCTCCCAATATTTTTTCATCGCAATAAAGACAGTAGAAGTTTGATTTATTTGTGAGAAGAAACATTCGCGTCTTAATGTCTTAATTCGTTATAATAAAATATTATAAAATATGAGACATTTTATAAAATGATGTGAACGTTTAAATACATATTTTGTAACTGCTTATTTGCTGTTTCAGTATGGAATTTGGCGATTCCTCTCGTCCTTTGATTGATAAATACTGGAAAATGTATAAGGTGAGTTGATTCTATCTCTATTTGGTTTTTTTTTTCTTCGAAAAATAACAACTACAGAGAAAGAACGTTTTTCAATTTCATTTTGATGTAGACCGAATTTATTGATCAATTTAATCTTAGAATACATAAAAGCATAAGGGCGCCTCACCCGTCAAAATAGACATCAAAACCTGACGCCTTCTATTGACCGTCGCCGCAAACTAGAGGCCTCAGGTCAGTGACAAAGCCACAACACCAGCTTAGGAAAACTGAGAAGCGTTAACCTAGAGACCATGGTTTTGGGCTAATGGCCCTCGTCAGTCTAGGGCGGACTTTTGCGACAAAGGTCAATAGATGGCGTCTAGTTTGACGTCTATTTTGACGGGGGAAACAACCTTTATCTTTATAGATGAATATCCCCCCGGCAAAAATTTCCATCTATAATCTTAGAATGATTGTCGTTTATCTTTAGTCTTGCACTCCAAGAGGTAAATCGGTGAGACCTCTCTACTCTTGTATACGGTACACTATGGGAAGGTCATGATACCATCCTGAAAGTCTTGTATGGATTTATTTGAGCTTGGACATATTAATTTGCAGATAGAGTTTGCCTGGTTGACATTCATGCTTCTTTAAATTGAGACACTTCGGCCAGAAGAGGTTTTTATTTTCTCGACGCTTGGTAAAAAGATTTTGCCGAAATGTCGAGTAAATAAAAACATTTTCTGGCCGATGGTGTTCTTAATTTTAGTACTGTAAATTTTAAGTTTCTACCTATCGGTCCATCTCGCATTCCAGAATTGCTTCAGGCGTTTGTTTTAAGTATCAATGATGGAATTTCATTTCATAAACTTTTTACTTTGATATCTCTTTTTTTGTAGGTTATATACATTTCATGAAAATTCGAAACTATTATAGACGCGTATGATTCTTTTAAAAATAAAACAATATCTACTACCCTTACTGCAATGGAAAAATGAATAGGAGGTCCTGGCTCATCAGTGATGAATCCTTCCATTAATTTTTCCATTTCAATAAGGGCAGTAGAAAATTGTTTAATTTTTAAAAGAATCAAACGCGTCTATAATAGTTTCGAATTTTGATAACAGATGGCGCGCTAATGCATCATAATATATAAATTTAATATAACCATTAAATGTGATTAATTAAAAAAATAATAATAGCATTTCTTATTACTGGTACTATTACTATTATTCCCTCATTTACCCTACATTTCTGCGCTTTGGAGAATCTGTAAAAGACTAAAAGGTCTTTAAAAAAGCTTGTTGTTGTTTTTGTAGGCATTTGAATTAATCTTTCTTGAATGTTAAATTTCTCAGTGTGTTCATCCTAGGAATCCATGCTGATATGCATGTTATTATTACTATTATTCCTGCATTCACCTTACATTTCTGCGCTTTGAAGAATCTGTATAAGACTAATAAGTCTTAATAAAGTTTTGTTGTTGTTGTTTTTGTAGGCCTTTGAATTAATCTAGCTTGAATGTTATATTTCCTAGTATGTCCATGCTAGGATTCCATGCCGATTTGTATGGTACTATTACTATTATTCTTGCATTCATCTTACATTTCTGCGCTTTGAAGAATCTGTATAAGACTTATAGGTCTTAATAAAGCTTTTTGTTGTTGTTTTTGTAGGCCTTTGAATTAATCTATCTTGAATGTTATATTTCCTAGTATGTCCATGCTAGGATTCCATGCTGATTTGTATGGTACTATTACTATTATTCCTGCAATTACCTTACATTTCTGCTCTTTGAAGAATCAGTATTAAACTAAAAGGCGTTAATAAAGCTTGTTGTAGACATTTGAATTAGTCTTTCTTGAATGTTATATTTCCCAGTGTGTTCATGCTAGGAATCCATGCTGACGTGAATAGTACTATTCCTGCATTTACTTTACATTTCTGCTTTGAAGAATCGGTATAAAACTATGGTCATCTTTCTTAACTTAAATTTATTAACATCATAAAATGCGATATCCCAAACTGAGAGTTATTTGCGTCAATACATTTATAGCATCATATTAAATTAGCTATATACAAGAAGAAAGGAGAAAAAAGAGAAACATACAAAAGCAATTTTCTCAAAATTTCCTTCCCTCTCTTTCCCAGTACAAAAAAAAATAGTTGTATATATGAAAAAAGGACATCTCCTTATCATGCAATTGAAAGTTGCTGATGGCTTATCGGAATAAATATCAACTATTCTCGTTGATTTTTAATTATTACAGAATAGGCCAAATACCCATTCTTGATTAATCCAGAAAGGCTAACCACGGACGCGTTTCGGGAGCAGTTGGCCCTCATCAGCGTGGTGCAAGCTGGCCAACAGCCTGAAACGCGTCCGTGGTTAGCTTTTCTTGATTAATCAAGAATGGGTAGTTGGCCAATTCTGTAATAATTAAAAATCAACGAGAATAGTTGATATTTATTCCGATAGATGGCGCAAGCCATCAGCAACTTTCAGTTGCACGATAAGGAGATGTCCTTTTTTCATAATTATGTACCTTATCTCAGTACAATATCACATTTGTACTATTTTTTCAAGTTATATATATAAATCAACAAAATTGATTAAAATATTTACATGTTCTTTTCTCATCTACGAATTCATGTAGCTGTCCGATGCCACCAAATTTTCTTTATATTTTTTTAATATTTCCCAGTGTGTTCACATGCTAAGAATCCATGCTGATGTGAATGGTGCAGGAGAGATTCGACAGGAAGAATGAGACCGAGAAAGTGGACGCCCTACGCCGACAGATGTTTGAACAACGACTGAAGAAGATCGTGCAAAGCAGCATCGAACATAACGCCAACATGGTGCGTTACACCACCGCCATCAACCAGCTGCTGAGTCGACGTATCGACGAGCTACACCGGGGAGATTACCGCTCTGTAGTGGCTTGATCCTATCTCCTGTTCCACGGCAATAAAGTCTTCGTAAACTTGATGCTCTCTTACATTTAATCTTATAGCATTTACAGTATTTGTGAACACAGAGTGGCTTGGATATTTCACACTTAGACAGCTCTTTTACACTTACTCTTGTA
Source organism: Cordylochernes scorpioides (assembly GCA_030710605.1). Classification (NCBI taxonomy): domain Eukaryota; kingdom Metazoa; phylum Arthropoda; class Arachnida; order Pseudoscorpiones; family Chernetidae; genus Cordylochernes; species Cordylochernes scorpioides. Next base: position 158,654,872 of record CP092863.1, read on the forward strand.
GCACTTACAGTATATGTGGCCACAGATTGCCTTGGATATTTCACAAATCAGCATATATATGGTCACCTTAAATGGGTTAACTCTCTAACATTAGCTACTATGTCTATATAAAGTTTATGAACACTGTCGATTAATACTTGTAAATTTGTGAATATATTAATATGAGTTCTAATTTGTTTGTTACCTCTATAATAGTCTATATATTTCAATATAACGCCAGGTTGATCAATAAAAAATATTTATATGGTCACTTTGTTGGGTAGGATATATAAAGTCATTTCCTGGACTATTAAGAGATAAACACATATTTGTGAAATTCTAAAAAGTGTATTTTGTCTGTTTCTATATAACCGGTTTCTATCTAAACTTACCTGCTCGATGTTGATCCGAGGTCGCGATGGCTGGTGCTGCGCTGTACCGTTCCGGGCGGTGAGGACTTGGCGATGTTGTTCAGGAAGAGACCGTCGCTCCTTCGTCAAAGTAGGCAAATATTACCTTTTTTTCTTTGTTCAAAGATTGTAAATTTCGTCTTCAACGATTTCATTCTAGTTCTGGGTTTTTTGAAAAAAATTTGCATAATATCCGCCGTTTTTGATGACGAATTTGTATGGTTTGCTATTGTTTCTAAATTTATAGAATTTTCTCTTTTTTGTTTTGTTGAACATATATCCGTCGAATGCTCGAAGTTCAATGTTTGCATCTCAATGTAGTGAACACCAACCTTCCATACAGACCATCCGCCAATACTTAATACTAGTTAGAAAAAAATATCTTCTCCAACTCCACCTTCGCCGGTCCAAGCCCGGATGAAAAAGGAGGAGGGGGGCAGTAATAAGCTCACTAAAAAACCTGGGTTCAACTGGCCCGGCTGATAGTACCTTGTAAGGGCTCCTAATCCATGGATACAGGATGAGCAGCATTTGTACTCCATGTTAGGAACGGCTGCACATGGCGTCTGTTCCTCATGTCAGAGGCGGCCATTTCTTTTGGAGCCAAGTCGGCCTGCCACTGAGTAGTGCTCCCAGCCTATTGACAAAGGCAGACGCATTCTACTTCACCCAATCATGATGGTTGTCAAATTTACAAGCTTGATACCGTAATATGATTGAGTAGAGATAAGAAAGAAGAAGAAGATCCTCTCCAACACTGAAAAACGCGAAGCTCGAGCGCCACATGGCCGAGAGAGAACACCTTTCGTAATTAATTAATACTTCGTGAAATAAAGCATCCTAAGAACATTTCACATATATATATCTCCATATGTAATACAGCTATAGGGTAACAGCCAAAACTGTAGACACAATCCAACTCGCCAGTTTGGCCATCATGTAATACCAAAACCAAATAATAAAATTAGATTGAGATACAAACGGCGCCAGACAGGAGAAAGGTTTCCGATTACACCGTCGGTCTGAAAAAGTCGGATTACAAGAAGTGCCCCCTCTTGCTCAGAAATAGATCAGTACCTCGAACGGCGCCAGCTACCCGGTCACTCTATCGCTCTTTTTAAGATGACATCCAACATGCCTTGTCCTTTTGTGCAATACATTCACGCCTGAAACCACTCTGAACATTGTGGCCATAACGACTGCATCTAACCAACCACAGTCATCCTACAGGATAAACATTACTACATATATATATTATATTAAAATAAAATAAGATATTCTGCTAATTTTTGATTATCCTGAGTTATAGAATTTATATATGTTGCTTGATTTTGGTATGCAGTCGTGAAAGAGATTATAATCTTGAAAATATAAAGTCTTGATTAGAGATTTCTTTATTGAGCTGAGGAATGAATACATATGGAAAACATAATTTTGTAAAAGTACTGCCTGACTTAAGGCGCAATAATAAATAAAACAAAACATTATTTACATAATTACAAACATGTTTGAGCCGAATCAACGGGGAACAACAACAATGAGTATTTATAGAGAAAGCGTGACCTCTGGCGGTCGATTTAAACAGAGTATTTGTATCGATGAAATATATAATTTAAAATAAAATAATATTTTAATATAACATATATATAATAGATATCTATATCCAACACATGTTCTCACTGCCGGGAAGAGTCACAAACGGTAGACCACTCTTCTTCTTCTGTCTAGATTTTATAATAGAGTCTACAAACACGGAGTATAAGACTTCAGTCCTGCCTCTACATCCTGACTCAGTCTGGAACTACCAGGTTCACAGCAGCTCTCCCCATGACTAGACTTCTAGACTGTAGCTGTATAGCCCGGGTAGTTGGTGATTTACGCTCCAGGAGTCCGTGTTACTTCTATTCACACTATCTATAATGTATATGATGTTGTGGCCACCGTTCGGAGGAGATTAATAGAATCGCCGAATGTCGTGGCCTATTTGGATGAGGAAAGCGAAGACTAAAATGCAGCTGATTCCACATTCGCTTTTTCAGTGATACGCTAACATATGAACGGTGGATTCTGTGGCCACTGAATATGTGTCGGACCTGGAGGTTGTTGGGTTCTGCGCTGCCTGGAGTATAGGAGCTCCAACTATGCTCCCTTCCTGCGGTGAATCTATATAAGACTGGTGGTCTTAATAAAGCTGTATGTGTTTGTTTAAATATTGAATAAATTTTCTATTCTCAATTACAATTCGACTAAAATATCACACATCACAAAGCCTTTATTAAGACCTCATTGGTTTTACACCAAAAGCATTTTCTAAAGCATGGTCTAAAAAAAGAAGAAAAAAGAAAAAAAGTTTTGGATATACTAAAATATCAGCGACGCATTTATATTTTATCAATTTCCTTCAAAACCATGTTTATAATTTAATTTTAAAGACAATATAAAATATAGAATCCACAATTATTTCAAAAACAAACATCGTAACCAGAGGCTACATATATGAAATGGTCAATTTCTGAGACATTCAACTTGTAGCCCGGCTTAACACAAACGTTTCTAAATCTTTCTTTAAATTTAAGCTAACGTTTAAAACCACCAGTAATTTCAAGTAATTAAAATAGTTTCGCCTTTTGTGCTCTGAACCTAATTAAAAGAGCAATTCCCAAGAAAATTGTCCTAATTTGTTAAGACAATTGCTTTAAGTACATTGTTGAAAGTATAATGGGGATAGGGAAGTGTACTTAAAATGTACTTAACGTTTATGGCTATGGTAAACTGGTGTAGTAATTGTCTGCCATGTTATTTATATTTTTAATAAATTAGTAGCAATGTTTTAATGTAAATAAATTTGTATGAGTGTCATATTCGATTTATTTATTTCAACACACAAAACGCGATATCCCGGTTAGGGATAATTGCGTCGATTTACATTTTTTTTTAAACAGAAACAGTTATAAACATATTATACAAGAAAGTAATCAAAAATAAAAAGAGAAACAATAATATATATTAGGAACCTGAGCCTTTCAGGTTTGAAAGATAATCATAAATATATTTACAAAAATAGTTAAACCTATGATAATTCTCTCTGCTATTTACAAATTGACATAGATCTACAACATTATTTATTTTCTGTTGTCTAGCGGTGAAGAAGAGTGGGCATTCCAGCAGTAGGTGTCTCGAGTCCTGGAATTCGTTGCCACAATGATAGCTAGAGTCTTCAACCGCTCCAATTTTTGATAAAAATTCCTTAAAATTTCCATGGTTCGTTATAAACTGGGTATTATAAAAATTGGAGCGGAAAAATGTTTGAATTCCGTGTCATATTAGATGTGAATGTGCTATATATATATATATATATCTGTCATAATTTGTATATAATTGTATGCACCCCGACCCACTATGCATGTACAATGTATGATTTTCAAAGATTTAATAAAGAATAAGGTAACTGGAGGAAAGAAAGTAACAAAAAGACATAGGAAGTAGATCTAGAAGAGAACATAATTATTAATAACGTCACAGTTAACCTTCTGACCCCGGAAACCCTGCGAGCTAAGTTTAAACCAATATTTCCGGACAAGACAGGACGTATCTGGTGACCAGAAGTTATAAAAGTTTGAGAGACGCCCAATTTCCGGAACAAGACCGGACGTATTTGATAGCCGCGGAAGTAAATAGAGTCGAACTAACACCCGATACTTCCTATCAGGCCGGGCATATCTTTCACCAAAGAAAGCCGCCGGTCCAATTAGGAAGGAATAACTAAATAGGTCAACCAATAGAAAAACGGGCACGTTCCATCCTTCGACCAATGGGAAGGAAGACAACTCGTGGTGTTAAATCGAAAAGCAAGAATTGTCAGTAGTGACTTGGCTCCCACCGAGTTCAGATCAGTAGCGACTTGGCTCCCACCGAGTTCAGATCAGTTGTGCTTTGGCTCCCAAGGAGGTGACATCGGCTCTGGACCTCTCTCCCTCTGCTCATCCCACAGCTAAGTTCAATCACCGCCATGTGATCAGATAATTAACAATCAAAATCGCTCCGCTCTTCTCAAGCTTTCTTTCCTCCAACCCAGTTGCCTTTTATTTTCAAACCCCATCACGTGTCCTGATTATTCCTAACTGTATGCTTCACTTGCCACTCAACGACTGCGTTTCAACCAATCCTCACCATTCAAATAGAACAACAAGAAATTCCGCAACGATATTGTCACAGAACGGTTAAGTCGACAGGATTCTACAACAGTGTAATACAGCAAATATTGCAGTGTAATAACTTTGGATATATTACATAGAGTCGACAGGATAAAGATATTATGGAGCTTAATCAGGATCAAAATGGAAATTAGCCCAGACACCAGCAAATCAAACGGCAATGACAAAACCAGCGGAAAGAAGCGGGCAAGAAGAGAGGCGACCAGGCGCCTTCTAGCGGCCATCATATGGCAGATGACCGTGGCCCTCCGACGAGTCAACGCCCCGCAAGGTGAGACGGAATTCCGGAGCGCCATTCCCCGGGGAGGACGACGGACACAACCCCCGCCAACCCCAGGCGAGTGTCACCAAGGCCGGACACCGACCACCGAGGAGTCATCCACCGCCATGCCGTACACCGTCCCCGAAACCAATCCGCGCGATCCGGGACAGCACAAACGATCCCAAAACGATATTCCAGTACCGGACTTCACTTCAATTTCGCGTACGGTGTGAGCAGTCCCGAGCCAAGCCAACCACCCCAAACCAAGACGTCCCAGAGGAGACCTGTTGAACTGAGGTAGGCACCCACCCTATGGCGTCAAGAAATTGACATTGGACTTCTATCTAACCTACCTACCCCTTTAATCATGTATCTAACCTTGTACTCAATGAATGCACGCACGGGCTAGGCCAAACCTGTCCGAAAGGACTCGCACTGCAACCAAATTTGTCACACAGGACAACCCTTGCCTGCATTCATTGACCCCACCACTATGTTTATCACTCAACCCAATTACCAGTACTATATGCCCTCAAATACAAGCCACAACGACTTCAACCATCACCATGCCCAAAAAAAACGTGTCAGTACAGCTCACACACTTACCACACAAAATCCATACATGACCATACGTCGTCACGCTAACAAACACGCACAACCCGCCCAACAAGCGCGACACTCGCGCCAAAAGACGACAACAACCAACAAACGCATGCACCGTCGTTAGTAACAATCATCTCGTCTACCCAAAACACTAAAAAAATGTTCACCTTAAAAGGTGCCATATACACTAACAATAGAAATTTCGATATATGACTTTAATAAATTTGTTGTTCATAGTGAGAACAGGTTAGATTTTGTACAAACAAGGACTTCGCGTGACACCTTTTCATTCACAATTTTTTTTTTCGATTCGTGTCACAGGTCACCCCACAAAACTCTTCATTTCAGGCCACAGACGCCTTTCACCACGCCTGTGACACGTCTCCACTCAACACGTGTTCACGTCGTAAGCCTCATTTTCACTCAATTCCACTCTAATATCACTGAATAGCATTTTTTACTAAAGTCACAACGACCATTCGATTTAATAAATGGATACAACATCCGGCTTTTCAAAATACAAATAACGTCGAACTTACACCAACTCATCTCTTCACAATGTATTGGCAGAACATAACACACGACAATACAAAAACAGGTAAAAACCTGTCCCACCTGCCGATTATCTACAAGTATCGACGAATCCAACCAACACTACGCAAAACAATTCGTACACAAAATAAGTCGCACACAAAATCAATCAGGCGGACAGGAAACGTAGTTCCCCCACTTCCTGATCCAATTACATGCAAACAGAAAGGAGCGCCTCGTTTCCGATCTCCAATTACTTCGGACCCCTCTTCTGGCCAACACGTAAAATTAGGTCACCGCTCCCCGCACAGATTCCTCTCTCTATGCCACCGATTTTGGATTCCAATTCAAGCCTGCGCATCGACTTTTACAATGTCAATCAAATCGACTGTCATTCGAAAATCAAACAAGGTACACGCACACACATTTAAATGAGTTCACATCCCTATTATAAGTAATCAATTACTTTACAGACTGCCAAAAAACATTACATATCCCACCTACACGTCGATATCACAGACCTTAAGATCTCGACAACACATAGAACTCGCTCACACATTTCTTACACAACAGACTTCTAACATTTTTCACAACACACACAAAGACAAAAAAATTACACATAAAGGTTATATAGATTTCCATGTCTCCTGTACACATAGCATAAACGCACTTGAGGGCTAGAATCACGTTTTCACCTAAGTGTCGCTACAGATGAGATAAAAAATTTATAGGGCATAATTGAGCAATTAAAAAATTTATAGGGCATGTAGATACAAAAGGGTTCAAAACAATACACCATATTGTTCATATTAATCATTTTCATTATTTTCTCTCAATTAAAATTTAAATATATAATCAATTTATCAATTTATTCAACTTATTATCACGTTTAATCATTAATTATCATTTTTTTTACCAATTAGTTTATATTATCATAATTTCAAATCAACGAGAACTCATTGGTTTTCTTTTAAAATTGGATATTATATTTTATTTTGATTTACAAAACATTCTCTCTTTTCCTTTTTTCCACCATGCAACAAAACATTCTTTTTTCTCACCATGCAACAAAACATTTTTTTTTCCCCACCATGCAACCAAGCATTCACTTTGATTTCTTCCAACTTTTTATTTTATTTTTTGATTTCTCAAAAGCCCTAATAAAATTCCCTCGATTTCCATTCCCAATTTCGAGCAAGAATATGGTTAGGCATTTTTCCTTTTTTTTTTTCACCATGCATCAAGCATTCACTTTGATTTCTTCCAATTTTTATTTTTATTTTTATTTTTGATTTCTCAAAAGACCTTATGAAATTTCCTCGATTTCTTTTCCCAAAATTCGAGCAAAAAATTAGTTAGGCATTTTTCTTTTTTTTCACCATGCAACAAAGCATTTTTTTTTCTCACCATGCAACCAAGCATTCACTTTGATTTCGTCCAACTTTTTATTTTTATATTATTTTTGATTTCTCAAAAGCCCTAATAGAACTCCCTCGAAATTTTTTCCAATTTCGAGTAGAAATTAGTTAGGCGCATTTTTTTTTAAATCCACTATGTACCATAGCATTCATTTTGATTTCTTACAATTAAAAAATTTTTTGATTTCTATTAATTATACTCAACCTATATCATCAACACCATTCTATTTTACTTCTTATATCGCCACCAATGCTTGTATATAGACTCAATACCCACAACTAATTTTCCCACAAAATTATTTTTTACTTTACAGAATTCTCTCAGGCTAACCCCTTCTTGAATTCTTCACATGTAGGGGGCGCATCTGTCATAATTTGTATATAATTGTATGCACCCCGACCCACTATGCATGTACAATGTATGATTTTCAAAGATTTAATAAAGAATAAGGTAACTGGAGGAAAGAAAGTAACAAAAAGACATAGGAAGTAGATCTAGAAGAGAACATAATTATTAATAACGTCACAGTTAACCTTCTGACCCCGGAAACCCTGCGAGCTAAGTTTAAACCAATATTTCCGGACAAGACAGGACGTATCTGGTGACCAGAAGTTATAAAAGTTTGAGAGACGCCCAATTTCCGGAACAAGACCGGACGTATTTGATAGCCGCGGAAGTAAATAGAGTCGAACTAACACCCGATACTGCCTATCAGGCCGGGCATATCTTTCACCAAAGAAAGCCGCCGGTCCAATTAGGAAGGAATAACTAAATAGGTCAACCAATAGAAAAACGGGCACGTTCCATCCTTCGACCAATGGGAAGGAAGACAACTCGTGGTGTTAAATCGAAAAGCAAGAATTGTCAGTAGTGACTTGGCTCCCACCGAGTTCATATCAGTAGCGACTTGGCTCCCACCGAGTTCAGATCAGTTGTGCTTTGGCTCCCAAGGAGGTGACATCGGCTCTGGACCTCTCTCCCTCTGCTCATCCCACAGCTAAGTTCAATCACCGCCATGTGATCAGATAATTAACAATCAAAATCGCTCCGCTCTTCTCAAGCTTTCTTTCCTCCAACCCAGTTGCCTTTTATTTTCAAACCCCATCACGTGTCCTGATTATTCCTAACTGTATGCTTCACTTGCCACTCAACGACTGCGTTTCAACCAATCCTCACCATTCAAATAGAACAACAAGAAATTCCGCAACGATATTGTCACAGAACGGTTAAGTCGACAGGATTCTACAACAGTGTAATACAGCAAATATTGCAGTGTAATAACTTTGGATATATTACATATCCATTATATGTATATAAATATAGAAGTCAATTTTTTTTGTCAGCCGAAAATTCGAGATTTATTTTGTCAATTCAGATTCTAATTCCATTATATCTTAGCATATCTATCTGAGAAGGATTATATAACTTGAAATAAAACTTAAGACATTAAAACTAGCACAATTTTGAATAATTAGTGATAATAAATGATGAGAATATATTGACTTTCTATTTATATCACTAATAATGATAATATATGTATATTAAAAACAAAATAGGCATATCCTGACTGCTCATGTGAGCTTCTTAGATGGCAAAGCGCCATCTAGTGGAACAGAAATCAACTAAACCTTTTGATTTTTTATTAGTTATTATATATATATATATATATATGTGTGTGTGACAATTTTTTTTGACTATTAATAAATATTTATTGTCATCTTAGACAATATTACAATTTCCAATCAAAGAGAGAAAAGAAATATATTACATATAGGAAAGAGAGAAAGAAAGAAAAAATATATACATATATGACACATATATTACATGATGGTAATTGGAGATGGAGAAAAGAAACCTCGGCGCTGGAGGGTCCTGGACCAGGCGATGAGCGGATCCTCCACTGCTTCTCCGAGCCCAACCTGGACAAAGTAGCGATAGATTCGCAACTTTGCCGACGCCAGGATGGAAAGGGCGTCGTCCTCAAGGCCGGACCCACCGAAGATCCAAGCCTGCAGGTCAGGGGGCCGCCCTATGATGTTGAAGGCCTCTCTGATGAGAGGCCTGATGGAACGGCAGCACCAGTAACGGTGGCCGAGGGAGCGGTCGATGGACCCGCAGGCAGGACAGGAGGGGCCGACCGAGGCAGGATGGGCCGGATGGGGCAGGGCGTGGAGGGCCAACTTGAGTGCCGCGTCAGCCTCGTGGCCCGAGTAGGCGCAACGCCGCAGTGAGGCCCAGTCGATCCTGGATGGTGGATTGATGGTGGGCGTCCATCTCGCCAGGAATCTGGAGATGGGCGTGGCGGCGAGGCGCGGGCGATCCAGGGCCCGTTGGGCTGAGCGGGTCATGAGGCCGTTGAGGAACGGCGTAGCCGTCCCCCGCAGCACCACGGCCGCAGCTAAGGAGCTAGATGAGGGCGTAGACTCCGCCCCGAAGCCCACGGCGTTCTCGGAGGTCAGCCTCCGGAAGAAGGCGCCCAGGGTCCCGGCGTCAGCCAGGGCCGAGCGCGTTGGGCGGGCGATGAGATTTTCCTCCACGATGAGATCCCGGACTCGGGCTCCGCGCCAGCGGGCAGGGGCCAGGAGGTCGGGAGGGCGGAGGAACCGGCAGCCGCCGATGATGGGGAGGTCCAGCAGCTGAGCCGTGGGGAGCGCCCGGTGGTTGAGGCTCAGGATGTTGGAGGCCTCCTCCCAGAGCTTCAGCAGCCGTAGACGGCGGGGCTAGAGACGGGTGCCGTCCGGTGGAGGGTGGATCCAGGCCTCACCGCTTTCTACCAGCCAGCTGAAAGCATTTCTGCCTCCGCGGAGCGCGACCTGCGCCCCCTTGAGGCAGGCGAGCTGGAGCTGGGTCGCGAGGTCGTGGAGGCCGAGGCCTCCGATGGTGACCGGCCTCGCCATGACGTTGGCGGGAAGCCACGCCGTGTGGTCTGGCCCCCAGACGAACCTCGTCAGTCGGGCCTGCAGCTTGGCGATGGTCGGGGGTGATGGGAGGTATCCATGCAGGTGGTGCTGGATCGTGGACCCCACCAGCGTGTTCGCCGCTCTTGCTCGTCCGACGAGGGAGAGGCCGCGGGTGAAGGGCGTCCATCTGCGGCACGCAGTCTCCAGGAGGGCCAGGAGATGCTGCTCCCGGTGGGCGACGGTGCTCCTGGGGGCGATGTCGAGCCCGAGGATCCTGATGGAGGTGGTCGACCAGGAGGCGCCGAGAGGGGAGTCGCCGCGGTTGCGCCAGGCGCCGCACCAGAGGCCAGCGCTCTTCCGGAGGTTCACGCCAACCCCGGAGGCCTGCTTGTACTCTTCGAAGACGGTCGCCACCCGTTCGAAGTCACCGTCGCGATGGAATAGGAGGACGATGTCGTCGGCGTAGGCGATGACATTGCCCACGCCGAGGGTCAACTCCAGGCGACGTAGCAGCGGCCCCGTGGCGATGCTGAAGAGTGCGGCACTCACGGCGCAACCCTGTCTTAGGCCGTTGAGGAGGGGGAAGGCGGCGGTGTAGAATCCTCCGGCCCGGATGGTGGCGTCCGCCCCGGCGTAGAGGATGTTAATCCAGGCCCTGAAGGCCGGCGGGAGGCGGAGGGACGTCAGCAGGGACTCCAGGAAGCCGCGGTCTAGTGAGTCAAAGGCGGACTCCAGGTCTTCGCCCATGACGGCCAGCGGCGAGCCCAGGGCGGTGGCCTCCTCGACGGCGTCCGTCACCATGGCGATGTTCCATGACGGGGACCTCCCGGAGCGGCGTAGGTCTGGAATTCCGGCACAAGGGTCCGCAGGTGGGGCTTGAGGCGCCCTGTAGTCGGCCGAGGGCAGCGCGACGGGCCTGTAGCCATCAAGGCCGCGACCCCCGCGGGCCTTGGGCACGAGGCAGATGGAGCTGCGCCGCGTCGACGGAGGTAGGGCACCGCGGAGCCGTGAAGCCGCGAACACCCGGGCCAGAGCTTCCGCGAAGAAGTCCTCGTTGAAGGCGACGAGGAGTTCGCACGGCAAGCCGTCCCAGCCGGGGGCCTTTCCGCGAGGGAGGTGCTCGATGGCGTTGGCGATCTCGCTGGGGCTGATGTCCGGCCGGTGGAGCGGGTCCTCCTCACTCAGCTCGCAGGTGGTGGTGGGCGCGCTGCTGGCGATGAAGGCAGCTCCCGCAGCTGGATCGGTGGTGGGACGGGCGAAGCGGGGACGGAAGGTCGCGAACGCCCTCCGCCGAAGCTCGGGGCCCTCGATGACGTTATCATCGTCGTCCCTGATGACGCTGACCGGGCGTCGGAGCCGGATGGCGCGTGCCAGGTCCGGCAGCGATGGGTAGTCGGCCAGGATGGAGGAGGCCTCGAGCTGCGCCGCGATGTAACGTCTCGCCCTGTAGACGTAGCTGTCGCTGGCAGCGTGGCGTGGGTCGTGCAGGGATCTGGCCTCCGCCAGCAGCCCCGCCTTGATGGAGGTCCACCTATCCTAGAAGGTCCCGTCGTCGTCATCGTGCGCTGCGTCTTCCTCCAACTCCCGGATGTAGCCAGCCAGATGTTCGAGAGCAAGGCCCGAGCGGAGCATCGCGGCCAAGCGAGGCTGGGTGGGAGAGGAGACGGCGGTGGTGGGCGGGCCCACCTGGAGCAGCACGAGGCGGTGGTCCGAGAGGTGGTAGTGGCTGGTCGCGTAGATGGATACGCGATCCAGGACTCCAGCAGGGACGAGTATCCGGTCCAGGCGGTTCGATTCGACTTGGTCGCCGTGCATGGCGACTCTGGTGGGCAGGTGGGCGGCGTCGAACTGGGTGGCCACGTCGACCAGCGCGGCCAGGTCCAGAAGAGCGGCGAGGGCATCTGACGATGATGATGATGAGGGCCCCCGATCCCTGATATTAAAATCGCCGATGATCCAGCAGGCCCCCTCCTCCTCCTGTGCCGCTGTCGCCGCCAGGAGCTCCAGTTGCCGGTTTCGCTCCCGGGGTTCATGTGCCAGATGAACGGCGATGGCCGTCATCTCCTCGCCGCGGACATCTATTGTTGCCAAGGCGATGTGGCCCGGCCACAGGATACGCTGTCGCAGCACGGCGACGCCTGGTCCGAAGACGCAGGCGAGTCCGGATCCCGAGATGGCTACGGGATGGGCCAATACAACAGCGTTGTAGCCGAGGGAGAGGTCTTGGCCGCTGCCCAGATGAAAAGCGTTTGTCTGGACAAACGCGATGTCCACGTGATGTTGCCTGAGGAGATGACAAAGGGCAAGGCTCCTCCCCCGAGTGGCGAGCCCTCGCGCGTTGATGGTGGCGACGCGGTGGTTCATTGGCGCTGTAGGTCACGCAGCACCCTTCTGGTCTTCTGGAGGGTCTTGCGGATGGTGGAGTTGGAGTCTGGGCACGAGGCCCTGAAGGTTTCGTGCAACTCGTCGAGGGTGGCGACCTGTACCTCTGTCAGCGTGGGCGCTAGCCTCTTCATGGTGGTTTCAGAGGTGAGGAGCTGCTGTGCGTCCTTGCAGTTAAGGCCGGGCAGCTTGTCCCAGTCGATGGAAAGGGTGGGGGTCTCCTCGATGTGCTTCAGCAGCTGTTTGAGTGCGGATTCTCCTCGGGCAGGCGTGGAGGGAGGTGAGGTCAGCTTCTCCACCGACATCTCGTGGTCGAGCGGAGAGATGCGAGGCTCGAGGGGCCACTGGGCAGCCAGGGGAGCAGGAAGGGCGGCATGGGCGGGCTGGGCGAGATCCATCGGTTCGGCAGGATGGGGCGCCGAGGGGATCGCCGGAGACTCTGTTGATGTCTTCGCCGGTTGGACAGGGGACGCCGGTGTTGCGGGCGCCGGTGCCGGCTTCCTTGGCTGCTGAGGAGGAGGAGGGGGGGGGAGTTCTTGCGTCGGTGGGAGACGCTGCTTGCCTGGGGCTGCCGTTCCCTTGCCTGGCGAGCGCTGGGCAATTGGCTCTGCGGTGGCCCTGTTTCCCGCATTTTGAGCATTTGATGCCAAAGGAGAGGAAGACCTGCAGGGTGTCTCCCTTGGACTGGATCTCCAGGCGGGTGGGCAGCCTATCCAGTTTGATGCCGTCGTTGAGCAGGATGAAGGCTTCCCGGCGGCCGTCGGTAAAGGTGAAATCCCCCATTTTGACCATGATGGGGGCGATGGAGGTGACCTTCCCGTATGGGCCCAGGGCGTTTACAATGGTTCTGTCCTCCACAAAGCCGGGCAGGTTGGCGATGATGATTCGCTCGGCCCTCTTGCGGTAGGGGAAGACCCTAAGGGTCGTTCCCTCGATCTCTAGGCCGCCTTCAACTAGACGGCGCGCAAGATCCTTGGTCTCCAAGCCCACGATGTAGTGGCTGTTCATCTTGTTGAACTGTGTTATGCCTCCAGGCCCTCCGAATAGCCTGCTCATTTTATTTTTATTTATCAATTGCAGAGTACACGCTATATCCACAATTCGGATATTTGCGCGTGAAATATAAACATTTAAATGAAAGACACAAAAGAAAAGTAGTTAAGAAGATATATACATATTTACATATCAGTATGCAAATTGATTACATTAGTAATCACTTAACTAGCTAAATACATTCTGCAAAATTTGTTGAATCTTTGGTATATGTCCTTAGTGGAGACCAGATGTTGCAAATTTATGGGAAGTTGATTTAGTTCCCTAAGATCAGCGGTCAGCGGGCAGTCAGTTAATAAGTGTCTGGGGTTCTGTTCTTCGCCTCCACACGAGCATCCAGGTGATTCAGCTTTGCCAATTTTAAACAGGTATGAATTGAAGTCGCCATGTCCAGTGAGGAATTGCACATTATAGAAGTTAGGTTTAATAAAATTAGGAATTTTTGGGCCACTGAAGAAACTTTTGAAATTTTCATTGGTCGCTCATTGCTCGGAGGTAGGAGTAGTCCGGGATGTCTGGGCACAGCTCCACGAAGACGTAGTTCTCGTGGGTGGAAGAGGTCCGCCTCGCCCTGGCTGCGGCGATGTTCGCGCGTGTCGCCTTGATCTCCTGAGGCGGCACTGCTCTCGGCCCTGTTGGCCGCTTCCGCTGCTGGGAGCTGCGCTGGTCTCCAGGCTTATTGGGCTGCCTTGCAGCGTGCTCAGGTGATGTTGAGCCGTGGCGCCTCTTCTTGCCCTTCACGACTGTGTAGCCGTCGTTGGCGTCCACCTCCGCCATCTCGCTGTCGGCCCAGTTGAGCGAGGTCGAGCTGGCTGTTGTAGCGCTGGTCGTAGCAGCAGTCGGCGGCACCGTGACGTCACCACTCGCGGCAGCCGGATTAGCATGCGTCTTGCCTGCCGGCGGATTTGCATGCTTTGCTTTTTCTTGAAAATCTTCAGAAATTATGTTCTGGAGATCGATTTTTGGTGATATTTCATCACCGGTTTGGAGTTTAAAGCTGGGCCTTTCAGGCACGTGTTCAGCTTCTTCTAGGCTTCCCGCCAGTATCAAATTTGGCATGTTTTTCGCCATCTACACACACGCCAGAGGCGAAAACGGCGGAGCTCGCAAAAGCGTGGCTGCACGCTCGAGTGTGTGTGTGTGTGTTCGTGGATGGACTTTTCTTTTTATCAAGAAATTGGGTTGGCCAAATATCAGGGAACAGGCTAAACAATGTTTATTTGATTTCTGTTCCACCAGATGGCGCTCTGCTATCAGTAAAGCACATGTGCTCCTGGTCAGGATATGCCTTTTTTTATTTTTAATATATATATTTATATAATCAACATTTATTAAAAAACAACATTCTTTGGACAAAATTTTCGGTTAGTTAGGAATAAATGCTGTTTTAAAATGTATATTTTAATTAAATCATATTTGTATATTAGATTTCATATGGAGAATTGTTAAAACAATATTAAAGCATTTGTGTGGCATCTGTTTAATGGCTACCCCAGGGTTCTCCGAGATCTCTTCTTTTAAAAGTATTTTGGCTTGAAATTATGTCTTAAATAGAGTCTACATCTCGAGTACCATCAGTGATAACTAAATTTGGCTCTTAAAACTACGGTGTTTTTTATAAAGATAAAATTAAATTTCTTGTAATACGTTTTATTTGATACTAGACGAATGACCCGGGCAACGCCCGGGTTTACCCGATTAAATGTTTTATTCAAACACTATTCGTTACAATTATAAATTGGCGCCGTGGATGTCACTCTTGTGAAACGTCCCGCTCCAAACTTTACAGTCAGATTAGTTACGATATAAATCTTCAAATCGAGCGAGCGTCTATAAATATTTCGATTTAGATCAAGTATTCTAATTAGTAAGCGAACTATTATTAATAAAATTTTAAAAAGATTTCGATTTTAAACGTATTTATAACCTTGATAAAGGGCGCTGTTCGTGAGCTAAGTAGAATAATTTGAATATATAGTTTTAATATTTAATTTATATATAATTTATATATAATATATAGCCTAGTGGTCATGGCATCTGCCCGGTAAGCGGAAGGTCGTGGGTTCGATTCCCATCCCTTGACACTTTTTTATTTTATCCATTCTGACCAAAATCTATCCGTGAATTTTACACAGTGAACTTCACACAGACAGAATAATAAGGCAATTATATAAGTAGATTAATAATAATAATTATCATTAGATAATGATCATAATGATGATGCGCGCGTTGATGACCAAAATCTATCCGTGAACTTCACACAGACAGAATAAGGCAATTATATAAGTAGATTTGTATTATAAAAAAAGGAAATACAAACATTAAGGCACGGATGTTTCTTTCGAACATGAAACAAACTTCTACTGTCCTTACTGCGATGAAAAAAAAAAAAGGAGGGTTTGACTCATCAGTGGTGAACCTTACAAGCGGTTTGGCCAATTTAATCTATCAGACAGCTACTCAGAGCTCTAATACTGCATTGGACGATTCTGTTTATATATGCTACACTGAAGGGTGGAATCTCAGAAATAGCATTTGTTAAAGAATTAGCAGAGTTTTTATTATTAAGGAAATGTTTTATTGAACATTTTAAAACAAATATCTTCAAAGAAAAAAATAAGTGTGGGTAAGCCTTTTTACAACAAACAACAACAAGAGTAATGACAAGAGTGCCAGATCATTAAAAAATAAAAATATCTTAAACGTCAACAAAAAATAAAATCACGGACACACAAAAAAAAATATTTTAACACCCCCCCATGTCTGTGATTTACATACAAAGTCCAAGTTTGGTATAGTTTTGCTGGAGTGCAGGAGCCTTCAAGTTCTTTGTGAATAGATCTGCAGGGTTCTCCTCCGTTGGAACATACACAAAGCTCAGCTTACCATCCTTGATTAGATCTCTGATAAAGAAATGTCGAATGTCAATGTGTTTACTTCTTTCTGAAACAACTTCATTTTCAGCAAGGAACATAGCACCTTGATTATCTATATATATCTTCAGAGGAGAGATTCCTTAAAATCACCAACTCCAATTTTTCCATAAAACTTGTGAACCATAGAGCTTCCTTTGCTGCTTCACACATTGCATAATATTCGGCTTCTGCTGTTGAGAGAGCAACACATTTTTGCTTTCTGCTGCACCAGGAGATGGCTGCTCCGCCCAACACAAAGATATACCCGCTATAGAATTTCCTGTCTTTTTTATCACTGCCCCAGTCTGCATCCGCAAAAGCTGCTAACTTCTTTCCAGTCATACTGAATGCTAATTTGAGGTCCTTGGTCTTCTTTAAATATCTCAAGAGGTGTTTTACAGCATTCCAATGCTGTTGCAAAGGGGAACTATTAAACTTGCTGAGGTAAGATACGGCATATGCAATGTCTGGCCTTGTCATTCCTGCTAACCAAAGCAAATTCCCAATAGCCTGTTGATAAGGGGCACGGCACGCTTCCTTTCCTTCAGGCCCTTCTGTAAACATTCCAGGATCTAAAGGTGTTGAGGCTTCTTTCGCATGCTCCATTCCATACTCCTTAAGGATTTCTTCAATGTAATGAGTCTGATCAAGTTCAAGATTTGAATCCTTGTTTCTTTTAATCCTTACAGAGAGTAGATCACTCACTTCACCTAAGTCCTTGATGTCCACTTCTCTTTGAATGCTTGATTTGAACTTCACATAGGACTCAACTGAGGAAGTAGTAGCTAGTAGATCATCTACATAAACTCTAAGTATGATGTCCTTACTAAAGTAAACGCATGGATCCATTCTGGAGCGTTCAAGTCCAATTGAAGTTAAAATCTGGTCAAGTTTTTCATTCCATTCATGTCCCGATTGCTTCAGTCCATAAATACTCTTCTTTAGAAGACAGACTTCATTGCTGGAATTTTCATGATTCAGACTTGACTCAGGTATCTACTTATATAATTGCCTTATTCTGTCTGTCTGTCTGTAAGTCTGAAGCTCACGGATAGAATGCGCGCCCATTGGCTGCCAGGGAACACGTGTCCTCCCTGCCCCCCTCTAGACAACCCTGTTATCAGCAGTGTGTTACATCCACCTGTCTATAGCGGCCATTCTAGACAACCCTGTTATCAGCAGTGTGTTACATCCACCTGTCTATACAGGTCACCCTGTCTATAGCGGCCACTCTAGACACCCCTGTTATCAGCTGTGTGATACATCCACCTGTCTATACAGACCACCCTGTATATAGCGGCCATTCTAGATAACCCTGTTATCAGCTGTGTGATACATACACCTGCCTATACAGACCACCCTGTATATAGCGGCCATTCTAGACAACCCTGTTATCAGCTGTGCGATACATCCACCTGTCTTTACAGACCACCCTGTCTATAGCGGCCACTCTAGACAACCCTGTTATCAGCTGTGTGATACATCCACCTGTCTATACAGACCACTCTAGACAACCCTGTTATCAGCTGTGTGATACATCCACCTGTCTATACAGACCACCCTGTCTATAGCGGTCACTTTAGGCAACCCTGTTATCATCAGTGTGTTACAATCACCTGTCTATACAGACCACCCTGTCTATAGCGGTCACTTCAGGCAACCCTGTTATCAGCAGTATGATACATACACCTGTCTATACAGACCACCCTGTCTATAGCGGCCACCCTAGACAACCCTGTTATCGGCTGTGTGATACATACACCTGTCTATACAGACCACCCTGTCTATAGCGACCACCCAAGACAACGTGTTTAAAATATATTCGCACTCGGGTAAACCCCGGGCGTTGCCCGGGCCATTCGTCTAGTTTCCATATAAACAGTTTCATGTAATGGTGCATTTAGGTATGCAGATTTGACATCCATTTGGAATATGTTCCATTCACGTTCAACAGCCAGGGCTAAAAGGAACCTTATAGACTTATGTTTAATTACAGGGCTGTATTTCTTCCCAAAATCAACATTTGGTATTTGGTGAAAACCACGTGCGACAAGTCTTGCACGATATTCTCTTAAGTTTCCATACGAGTCAAATTTTCGCTTGAAAACCCATCTTGAATCAATAACTCTTTTGTTAATTGGCCTTGGAACAATTTTCCAAGCTCCCTTTTCTTCCAATCCTTGTAGTTCCCTTTGAATGGCCTCAGACCAATTTGTAGCTTCAGGTCCACAAAGAGCTTCTTCAATGGTACTTGGTTCTTCTGTACTGGGTTGAGGATTCTTCATGATGTCGCATTTGATTTTGGTTTCTTCTCCTTTTTCTTAATTCTTTCCGAACGGCGCAAAGATTGCGATCGTTCATCTTTATTTGTTTCTTGCTCCGACTTATTTGTTGAACCAAACTTTACCTTAGTTTGTAGATCTTCTTCTCTCTGATGAATCAGTTGTTCTTCATAAAAGTCTTCCTCTTCTAATGTAGTGGAAAATTGATCCAGTTCAAAACTTTTTGTTGGATCATTAGGTTTCTTACATGGAAAAATGTCCTCAGAAAATCTTACATTTCTAGTGACATATATTTTGTCATTTCTGAAATCCCATACTTTATATCCTTTAGTTCCTTCTGGATATCCTATGAGTACACACTCTTTAGCCTTGGGACTGAATTTAGACTTGCGATGGCAATCATCAATGCTGCACCAAGATTTGCATCCAAATACCTTAAGATATCCTATTTTGGACTCTCTTCCAGACCAAAGTTCTTCAGGAATTTTGTTGTCAATTGCTTCACTTGAAGACTTATTTCTCAAATAACAAGCTGTGTGGATTGCATCTCCCCAAAAGGTAATTGGCATACCCGATTCTGTCAATAAGCATCTAGCAGTACTTAACAGTGTTTGATTCATTCGTTTAGATACTCCATTTTGTTGAGGGTTCTTGGAACAGACAATTGTCTTCTGATGCCATTTTTGATAAGAAGCAAGTCAAAATCTGAGTTGCAATACTCCTTTCCATTATCAGATCGCAATGTCTTGATTCCTCTTTCATGGAAGTTTTCTACAAAGTTATTATATTCCTTAAATTTCTCCAATACTTCATTTTTATTTTTCATGAAATAGACCACGGTGTAGTGTGAAAAATCATCAATAAAGGTAACAAAGTAGTTTGATCCTCCCTTGGATCTTGGATTTATGGGACCAACAACATCAGAGTGGATTAGTTCCAGGGGATAAGAAGCCCTTTTGTCTTTATTACTAGAAATAGAAAATGGCAATTTCTTCATCTTGGATTCCATGCACACTGTGCATTGGTTGTCACTTATTTTTTCTCCAATATTCATTTTTGCAACAGCTTCCTTATTAAGATGTCCTAAACGTCTATGCCAAATGTCCTCTCTAACTTTGGTAATCCTGGCACTATTATTGAATTCTTCAATGTAGTAGGTGTTTCCATTTCTTGGAGCTGTTACCGATAATTCACCTTGTTGGTTTAAAACCATGACATTCCCATTTTCAAAAATAACAGTGTTGCCAAGTTTCTCAATTCTTCCAACAGATAATAGATTCCCTTCGATTTCAGGAACAATGAGAACATTCTTCAAGAAAAGACTTCCGCCCATTTTTGTTATTTACCTTGAATGTGATATCTCCCATTTCCGTGACATGAATTGATTGTTTATTTGCTGTTTCTACTACTGAGGAGATTTCCCGAATATTGGTTAGCTTGCTTCTATCAGATACCATATGTTCTGTTGCTCCACTGTCAAGATACCATAAATGAGATTCTCTGTTGCCTTCCCTGAAGAAAAATGCCTTTTGTTTTGAGATTTTATCAGGATTAGAAAGCAACCTCTTCGCTTTTTCTTTATTTTCAGTGAAACGAAATCTTTCCTTTACTGCAGGGTTGAATCTACAATTCCTTGCTATATGTCCCATTTTGCCACAGCAAAAACATTTGACAGCTTTGGCTTGAGTATTCTTCTGATAATTGTGGGGTGTGCTAGCTTCTTGGGTTTTCTCTGCAGGATGATACTTTCTTCTTTCATGGAAAGTTGGCTGTTTTTCTTCTTCAATGGTGTCATGTCTGAGTTGTCTCTTTTCTTCTAGTAACAGTTTAGCCTTGACTATTTTCGTTGAAAGTTTTTCTTCATTTTGTTCTTGGGCAACCCCATTAGCATTATGAGTGCCAATTCTGTATCCTTGAAACCATGTCCTCCTTTCTCCAGTTTTCTGTGGATGTTCATTATCCTTGCTATATAATCTTTCATTGAGATTCATTCATTTTTTTTTTTGTTATATTAAATATATCTCTCAGTAATTGCAGAATGTGAAGCAATCCATATTTGGTGTGTATTTCTTCTAAAATATTCCATGCTTCACTCGCTCTTCCACAATCTCCAATATCATCTAAAAATTCGTCTTCTACAATTAAAAAAAACTGTGATATTGTAATGTTGTTGTTTTTCTTCTGAGCTGCAGTTAGAGTTTCGTCAAAAACTGGATCAACAGCTTCCCATACACCTTTTTGTATTAGGGTAGCCTTAGCCCTAATAGACCAAGAATGGTAATTTTCACCATTTAATTTCGTTATTTTAAAGTCTTCTGAACTCATTGTGAAAAAAAAAATAGATATTCAAGAAGTATATTTACCCCAAAAGATGTTTCTTTTTCTTCAAAAAAAAAAAAAAGGATAGGCAAATCGTCTTTGTTTTCCAAAAATACAAATGCGATCGGCGTAGTCTTCAAAGATTGCGCAATAAGCGATCGCGAGATTTGCAAAAACAAACATTTTATTTATAATTACCGTCTTCTGTTATGCTGGCCTTTGTTAAAGAATTAGCAGAGTTTTTATTATTAAGGAAATGTTTTATTGAACATTTTAAAACAAATATCTTCAAAGAAAAAATAAGTGTGGGTAAGCCTTTTTACAACAAACAACAACAAGAGGAGTAATAACAAGAGTGCCAGATCATTAAAAAATAAAAATATCTTAAACGTCAACCAAAAATAAAATCACGGACACACAAAAAAAATATATATTTTAACAGTATTCAATCAAACTATAGACATAAGCTTTTAGGAAAGTAGAATTACATTTAAATAGTAGTGTAGCTATAAATAGAGTATAGTGAAGCATAAAAAAAAGGAATCGTCCAATATAGTATTAGAGCTCTGAGAAACGGTTTGGTAGATTA
Source organism: Cordylochernes scorpioides (assembly GCA_030710605.1). Classification (NCBI taxonomy): domain Eukaryota; kingdom Metazoa; phylum Arthropoda; class Arachnida; order Pseudoscorpiones; family Chernetidae; genus Cordylochernes; species Cordylochernes scorpioides. Next base: position 158,676,730 of record CP092863.1, read on the forward strand.
AATTGACGAAACCGCTTGGAGAGTTTACCACTTATGAGCAAAGTCCTCCCAATATAGTTTTAATCGCAGTAAGGACAGTAGAAGTTTGTTTTATGTGTAAAAGAAACATTTGAGCTTTTTGATTTCATTTCTTATAAGCAGAATGATCCAATACAGTATTAGAGAGCTCTAAAAAGCGGTCTGGTAGATTAAATTGGCGAAACCGCTGGGATGGTTCACAGCTTATGAGCCAAGCCCTCTTACTATTTTCCCAGCGTCGTAAGGATAGTCGAATTTCGTTTTATATGTTCAAAATCACTTTATTAGGTACCGCTCAACAAGAGCAACCTAGTTTATAATAATTGAAACAGTGTATAATAAGTGAAGGTTATTCACATATTAAACAAAATGTTAACGCAGGATTCAATCCCGGTTCATGACTGTCGGGAATCGAGGGTATTACCTACTCGTCCACCGACTTCGATATATTTTGTGATGTAGTCGTGATCATCCTGGGGGAGACATTAATAGCTTACCAACAGTTGATACAACATATATCAAGTTGTATCATGCCACGTTTCCCACGTTTTATATGTGAAATAAACATTCGTGCATTAAGGTTTTCTTTACTTAGTGAATTACTGAAGTCATAAAAACTTATTTTCCATTCTTTCAATATCTCTTAGAGATTATCAACAGACGATTCATGTTATGACAGCGCAATGATTTGAAATAAATTCACGAATCATTCTTAATATAACAATGGAGATGCATATCTCTAAGTACACGTGGTATTTCTTTTTCATCTTCTCTGCCCCCCATGATCTGGTTTCCAAGTAGCTTCATGATTTTATATATTGTTGTTGTTTCTTATCCCCTTGTGTAAAGATTACATGAATTCCATGAATCCATTCTCCTCTAGCTGTTTTATAATAAGAAGCGGCCTCTCCCAAAAGTCCTGTTTAGTGCAATTTCATCTTGAGATCTATATGTCTTCTTTTTCCTCTCTTCCAGACCATCAGTTCAATTATTTTTTCGGCCGTTCTTTTACCGTTCATTTCATCCTTTGGTATTTCATCCATTAATACTATTTATACAAAAACAACTGTTTTATTAGGACATTTCCGTCCTGTAAGGACTCCCCATACATCATTTTCATGAAGAAAGGGGAAAAAAAACTTAAACAAAGGAGAGAAGGGAAAATGAAAAGGAAATCAAAGTATTCAACATAACACTATACAAATTAACTATGGATAGAAATTGTTATGATTAATACTATTTCTATCTTAATAGAAATCCCATCCAATTCTTCTGACTTTTCACCAATAATCTTCAGAATCTTCTTCTAACCTTCTTAATACTTTAGACGAAAAGACGAACTAAAAGAAGAAGAGTTTCTTTTAATAGAGATATATCAAAGCAAGCTTCGGGCAAAAAACCCTTCTACAGGCGTGATTACAGCATCAAACTTGGCACTATAATGCAGGTACAATGGCTAAAAAGAATATATACATATATTTTAGCCATTGTACCTGCATTATAGTGCCAAGTTTGATGCTGTAATCACGCCTGTAGAAGGTTTTTTTTTTGCCCGAAAGCTTGCTTTGATATATTTCTATTAAAAGAAACTCTTCTTCTTTTATTTCGTCTTTTCGTCTAAATATTACCAAGAAGAATATTATAGTCGTTCTTAATACTTTGTTTACTTTTAATTCTATATAATGAGCCTTTCGTTGATTGCGGTTGGTGGAGGAATGGTAAAAAACGTTGATTCTCGACAGTCACGACCGGGATCGAATCCCGCATTGGACACTTTTTTTATCAATAAAAAATTCCCTTAATGGTCCCCAATTCTTGCAAAAGTACAACCTCATTAGTAAATGCAAGTAATCAAACGACACTCTGGTACACTTGTAAATAAAGATGTCGAAATTGGGTTTCTATATGAATAGACATGTGGTGTACTTGCAGTGAAATTTGCTAACTACCCACTATTATTATCAACGGATAGTTGATATTTGTTTCACTAGATAATTAGACAAAAATATGATTATACATATGAAAAAACAATAGAAAAAAAAAATAAAAAGGTCAGTTGTTGATATTAAAAATAAAGAACGCATATCCTGATCAAAAGCACATGTGTCTTTTAGATGGCAGAGCGCCATCTAGTGGAAGAGAAATCATATTGATTTAACCTGTTCCCTGATATTTGGTCAACCCAATTTATTGATAAATCAAGAAAATTTCTGTTCCACTAGATGGCGCTTTGCCATCAAAAGCACATGTAATTTTGGTCAGGATATGCCTTCTTTATTTTTAATATATATTTTTACGACGCTTCTCAGCCGTTAATGTTTGCGTTCAAGGTTTCTAAGAGAGCAATGTGGATTATTTATGGATACAGCTTAGTACGGTATATTTATTCCCAGAGCTTTATAGAGTAGATTAGTAACTTTATACAGTAGATGGAGTTGCCTCCATTGTCCGTCCCGGGTAGGTTCCTCCTCGTCCTTCTTTGCCCCGTCCTCTGCTTGTTGAACCACACGGTCCCACTCCTCGGGACACTTCCCCTAGCCAACTTGCCGCGTCTGTTCTCACGCCGTTATCTCTGTCCTGTTCCCCCCACATTGGAATGTCGTCCTGGCGCCTGTCCCCCCACACAAAGGTGGGCCATCCTCCCGCCTCTCGGATATCTTGTCATACAGTGAGGAAAGAATTACCCGTATTATAATATATAAACATAACACACTATGTACGATGAATATGATGCCTCTGCCACCGCTGCAGAGTTTGGTAGAGAATCGCAAGCAGGTCTTCAGCGTCACCACGTATTTCGCGATATACAAAGAAAACGCAGATCGCATGCTTCACCGCTGAAGAGATGGTGATGGCGTGGTCCTCGAGATCAACTGGAAAGATCAAGGGCTGCAGGTCCGGCCGATGATGGAGAACGCCTTCGGATGACAGGGCGAACGGCGCTGCAGTTCCAGTAGCGGTGGGCCAACGACAGATCGCTGGAGCCGCAGGCGATGCAGAGATTGTTTCACTAGATGGCTCTCTGCTATGGTCAGGATATGCCTTTTTAATTTCAAAAAGTGAATTAGTACCGGGGTCAGGTGGATAAATTAAGAAAGTCTTCTTCTTTCTTATCTTCACACTGGGTGAAGTAGAATGCGTCTTCCTTTGTCATTAAGACTTGGAGCACTACCCAGTGGCAGGCCGACTTAGCTCCAAAAGAAATAGGTCGCCTCTGACACGAGGAACAGACGCCATGTGCAGCTGCTCCTAACATGGAGTACAAACGCTGCTCATCCTGTATCCCTGGAGCCCTTACATGGTACTATCAGCCGGGCCAGCTGAGCCCAGGTTTTTACCGAGCTTGTTACTGCTCCCTCTCCCCCTTCCTGAGCGTGTAATTGAAAGTTGGATTTATCATGGGATTCTGGAATAATCTAAAAATCAACGAATAGTTAATATCAGGTTTAACATATGGTATGCCTATTTACACATACACGAATTATATACAACACGTAACTAATGAGTAGAATTCTTTATATGCCATCCGTAATGAGAATTCATGATGTAATGCAACTCTACCTTTCCCGGTCCCAAACCTGGATGAAAAAGGAGGAGGGATAGCAGTAACAAGCTCACTAAAAAACCTGGGCTCAGCTGGCCCGGCTGATAGTACCCTGTAAGGGCTCCTGATCCAGGGATACAGGATGAGCAGCGTCTGTACTCAAAGTTAGGGGAGGCTGAACATGGTGTCTGTAATTCATGTCAGAGGTGGACATTTGATATTGGAGCTAAGTCAGCCTGCTACTGAGTAGTGCTCCTTGTCTCAATGACAAAAGTAGACGCATTCTACTTCATCCAATCATTATGAATGCCAAATTTTCTTTGATAAGCTCTACTCATCCCCAGAAATCAGCATCTCAAGGTAATAAGACCAGTACTTTTGTCTGAAGATGGTAACAACGCTGTTACCAAAACGTTACACACTATATATTTATTTGGATTTGGTCTTATTACCTTGCGTTTATAATCTATAATCTAAATTGTGCCTTAGTATCTCAAGTTCTACAAGCTTGATACCCTAATATGATTTAGTGGAGATAAAAAAAAAAAAAGAAGATGTAATTGCCTTTATTATTTTGTTATTCATACTGATTCAATTATAAAAAAGTGAAATTCTAAATTCTTATAAAAATAATGTTATTTTTAATGATGAGGTCATGTTGCATATCGAAGAATTATTCACCTCAATACGATATCTGTGTGTCACTCAATTTATCTCGAAGCATTGTGTGTGGGCTTTATTTGTTGAGTGATTGTCTGAAATTTCAGGTTTTACATCAAATTTACATGGATTTATGAGTTTAAAAATCTAATTTTTCTCTCTACACTTTTTCAAAATTGGATTCAAAATTAACAATATGTATATTTTTTTATTGATCCTCCCCCCCTTGGAATGATTAAATATGCAAATTTGTATATGTGCATATTCACCTTTAATATGCAAAATGATTCCCACAGCAATAGATTTCATTTGAAGAAGGAGATAATCTCAAGTATATTATTGATTGAGGCTTCCATCGTTTTCCTCCTAATCCTTTTTTTTTTTTTTTTGATGTTTATTCTTTTTTTTTTTCCTTTTTGTTGTTGTTGTTTGTCTTGTTCATCCGATATATTTGTATAGAATGGAGTGTATTGGAGTCAATATTTAGAATTTAATGATAAAGTTCAATGATTGTTTTTTTTTTCAACCTGCCAAATTATGATATTTTGATAATTCAAATTTTTTGTAAAAAGAAGTTTTGTTTGGGTGAAAGCTTCTGTTTCTTCCTTAGTTAGTTAATTTCTTCCTCCACACACCGCTGCTGTTTTCCAAAGCTGCCAAGACATTTCTGTGGGCCATGACATTCCTATCAGGCAGAATCTTGGTTGCAGAAGATTTGGGTTTCTTCACTTTTTTTTTTGTTTGTTTGCGGCCAAATGCTTTTTTTTTTTTTCCTCAATTCTTATAGATTTTGTTTTGTTGTATAATGGAAATTCTTCCCTCCCACCTCCGTTAGTGTAACCCTCCCATTTGTCTGAAAGTGAATCGTATGTGTTTTTGGAAAAAAATCAGAACTACTGTGACTACACCACATATTTTTTTATTGGGAAAGCGATATTTCGAAAACGAGAACCTCTTCTATTGGCTTAACAATGGCAAGTGAAAAAAGTTAAAAACTGCTGTAAAAACAAATATGCACCTGTACACGTGCAGGTGAATAACATATATACAAATTCTATTCTATATATATTCTAGACCATTTATACCGCGGCAACCTAGAAGTCTAATATTTCGAACACTTGTATTGTCATCAGGATAGAGCGAGTGTACAAAATTTCAGAATTCAATAATTCTATGTGATCTGGAAGTATATTAAAACTTGACCACAAAAATTTAAAAGAAATACAGAAATTATTACAGTCACGATCTCAACGACCCCTGACCCCATTTTTATGCAATTCCAGCGGCTCATTACGTCAAAGAAACGGCTCTGCCTATTTGTGTCCGTTTGAAAGGAAATTATTTTCTTTGGTCTATTCCCGACCCTCGCGGCCACCTAGAAGTTAAAAATTTTGTACACTTGCAATGTTTGTTATGCAGCTTTCTTTTATACAGTCCTAAAAAGTTAACAATTTTGTTTCCTAGTTTAATTTATCAAATACGAGACTTCTACGGTGTCAGAAAGTATATAAAATCGATCACAAAATAATGACAATATTGAACAAAATAGTTCTTTTCTGACCATATAGAAGTCTGGAATTTTGTCAATTTGAACTGGTAGCTGTATTGAATGAGTCTACAATTTTCATACATCTGTGTGGTTTGGAAGAATATTAAAATTGAACAAAAATTTTGATATTAAAACTAATCTATTGTGTGTGCGCGCGCACTGACCACCCAGAAGTCAGATATTTTTTCAACTTGCATCGTCATCGGGTGTGAACAAGTGTACCCAATTTCAGGCTTTTAGATGTCCTGTAAGAATAGTAAAAATCGATCAAATTATTCAATTAGAAAAATATAATTTTGCCAATTCCTGATCAATCAGATATATGAAAATGTGTCAACTTACATAGTCATCATTGAACAAGTGTAATAAATTTTAGGCTTTTAGGTGTCCTGTAAGTATATTAAAAATCGATTGCAATATTTGAATGGAAAAATATAATTTAGCCATTTCCCGACCACGCAGAATTTCAGATTTTTTTTCAAATTGCATCGTCATCAGGCGTGAACAAGTGTACCAAATTTCAGGCTTTTAGGTGTCCTGTAAGTATATTGAAAATCGATTGCAACATTTAAAAGGAAAATAGAATTTAGCTATTTCCCGACCACCCAGAAATTCAGATATTTTTTCAAATTGCATCGTCATCAGGCGTGAACAAGTGTACCAAATTTCAGGCTTTTAGGCGTCCTGTAAGTATGTTAAAAAAATTCCAATACTTAAGAGGAAAAATAGAATTTAGTCAATTCCCAACCACTTAGAAATCTTCAAATTTGTCAGTTCGCATTGTTATCAGTTGTGAACACGTGTATTAAATTTTAGGCTTTTAGGTGTTCTGTAAGTATATTAAAAAATTGCAATATTTAAAAGGGAAAATAGAATTTAGCTAATCTCCGACCACCAATAAATCTGAAAATTTGTCAGTTTGCATTGTCATCAGGTGTGAGCAAGTGTACTAAATTTCAGACTTCAAGGTGTTCTGTAAATATAGTAAAAATTGATTGAAATATTTGTCGCGCTATAATGACAGGCACACAGAGAAACAAGTTAAATATACAAAATATTTTGAAATATAGATTTTCTTATTTGCTTTTCTTTTGTTGAATGCATAATCTGTGCGAATTTGGTTTTTTTCCATAAACAAAATGGCTGTCAAGACCCCCATAGTAGGAAGCTTCTTGTCATGGATATGCTGAACAAATGTTGATTGCTGATAGTAAGATAAGATGGCAGATACGACAGGTCGGTCACGTTTGTGACTCATGATAATCACTCGGTGCATGTGACGCATCTCATTGGTTCGTGAAGGTCACGTGATAACTTGTTATTTAAGGAAGATTTTGTTCACCTCCAAGTAAACCAAAAGACAACGTCAAGGTAAGAAGCTTCTTCCTTTCGTCTATGTAGGAATGCTTGAAATTTCTGGTATTATGATTTGTTTTAGAATTTAAAAAAAAGTTAAAATTTAATAGAAAAGTTATCTAAAATTATACATATTTTTTCCATTTGAGCACATTTTTGATTATTTTTATTTTTTTTCCATAAGCAATCATAAAAGTGAAATTTGAAAAAAGTTGTTTTAAAAACTATATTCAAATTAACTTATGACTGAAAAAAAAAAAAAGACGAAATCGCTGGGAGGGTTCACCACTGATGAACCATTCCTTCTCTCTTTTAATTTTTAATCATTACAGTATAAGTACTGTATAAATAGATTATATATATATATGTTTTATAATTAGCGTTTAAAATATATTTCTAATTTTTAACTTATAACTAACAAGTTTTTTTTTTTCATAAGGATTCTTATATATATATATATAATTTCACTTGTTTTACTCAATGTCTTTATTCGTAAATATTTATAAAACCTTGCATCTTGTAAAACTTTTTCGGAGGTACAACTACTTAAATGGGAACGATACAGAGAATATTATAATGGCCCCAGCGCAAGGATGACATGCAAAACCGTTTAGCGTTCCATATTTATAAAACCTTTAATTTATATTTGCATATTATATAACGTTTAAAAAAATATATGATTTCGGATATGATAATTAAGAAAAAGGCAATTCTCTTGATACAATACATTTTTATATAGTTATTTTTTTATGATCCATAGCGCGCCATCTGTTATGAATATTCGAAACTATTATAGACGTGTATGATTCTTTTGAAAATTAAACAATTTCTACTGCCCTTACTGCAATGGAAAAATTTAATTCTTCCCTTTAATTTTTTCCTTTGCAATAAGGGCAGTAAAAATTGTTTAATTTTCAAAATAATCATAGGCGTCTATAATAGTTATTTTTTTAAATTGAAATACAGTTTAGAATTTGCTTGAGTAAGAAAAATAAAGGGCGTACCTGGATATGTAAAGAGCATTTTTTTTTCTCAAAACAAGTTTTCATGTAATCTACAAGAATTTGTAAATTAAGTTTACTGTGTAATAGATTGATAAAAAAGCGATATCTCGAAATAATTCGATAATTTTTTTTTTTTTTTACAGATCCAGATACGCCCTTTTTTAAGTTTAAAATCAGCTCTTTTTTTGCAATCAATGTGTATATATTAATTTCTAAATATAATTTAATCTCTTATTTTATATTTCTCTAATTGATATATAATAAATTTTCAGAGAAGAGACAATATACAAAGTGTATATATTAAACAAAAATTGAAATGAGTTTTATAATATGCATTTTTATAACATCCTATAATACTGTGAAAAATAGTACAAATGTGATGTTGTACTGAGATATGGTTCATAAATTAATAAACTAAAAGGGCATCTCCTTCAGTTACCCGATAAGATGTCCTTTTTTCTTTACTTAATCTTAGAATAGGTAAAAAAAATATATATATATCTAAAATTCATATTATTATAAATAATATATAAATCTTATATAATAATAAATCTAATATAATCTTGTTTAAATCGCTAAATGAATACTTAGAAAAAAGAAATTTGTTCTAATTTTATCTATTAAAAAGCAGAAGAATATAGAACAGTTTTTCAAAATGGCGATGCGACGCACAATTTTAAAGCCCTAAATTTTCTTGTAGTAAACAACATTTAGACAGGTGTCTTCTGTCCCCCATTTCTAAGAATGTAGTTCCCCCTCCCCCATTTCCATCCTCCCACACCGCCCCCCTCTTCTTACCACCCCCTCAACATCAATCTTGGGAAATGGCACAAAGAAATATCCTGTTTTCTTAGTCATCTTCCTCAAACGAACCTTTGAAAATGAGCAAAATATTCGAAAATACTCGTCTTCTTTCTTATCTCCACTCAATCATATTAGGGCATTAAGCTTGTAGAGCTTGTTGATGGTGTGGGTGAAGTAGAATGCGTCTGCCTTTGTCAATAAGACTGGAAGCACTACTCAGTGGCAGGCCGACTTAGCTCCAAAAGAAATGGACGCCTCTGACATGAGGAACAGACGCAATGTGCAGCTGCTCCTAACATGGGAGTACAAACGCTGCTCATCCTGTATCCATGAATCAGGAGTACTAATAACAGGGTACTATCAGCCGGGACAGCTGAACCCAGGTTTTTTAGTGAGCTTGTTACTGCTTCCCTCCTTTTTCATCCGGGTTTGGGACCGGCAAAGGCGGAGTTAAATGTGTATTGTTAATTTTGTAATATGGTGAGAATATGACAAACAACTATTCGAGATTTATAAAAATCAAAAAATAATATGATAATCATCTAAAATTTTGTCGAGAATGGAAATATTCCAGTATTAATTCCGTTTGTAAAATGGGCGTCAATTTTATGCAATCAATGAAAGACAAATATTGAGAAAGGGGGTCTGGCTATTATCAATTGTGAACACTCCTTTGTTTGAACTGGTAGATAACTAAATACAAAGTTCATCTCTGATAAGCTTGATAAAATCTCTGATAACAATATCAGTAATTGAGCAAATTACTCATTAATTAGCGTAATTAACGCTAAGTTATTTCTATAAATGGAAAGTTTTTGTATACCGCAATAACTATGAAACAGCTAATAGTTTGATGACATTAACTCTGGTTTTTTCTTAGCTCAATATCAACTTACAAATGTAAAGTTTTGTTGTCTTGTAGAAAGTTAACCATGAATATACAATTGAAACTATTGCTCTGCCAGTGACTTGTGGGATTGCAAACATAGCTATCTGATTTGGTGTGTTAAACAAAATTAATATGAAATTATAATTAGACGAGTGGGTAACACCCTCGATTCCCGACAGTCATTAACAAGGATTGAATCCAGCGTTTACATTTTGTTTAATATATGAATAACCTTCACATATTATTCATTTTGAAAATAGAGCAATCCATAAATAAATATTTAAATAAAAAGGCCTATATTGGATCAAAATATCATTTATTTTACCAATATTTCAGTTGGCTGAACGCTAACCTTTATCAAGGTATTATAACATTTTACCTTGATAAAGGTTGGCGTTCAGCCAACTGAAATATTGGTAAAATAAATGATATTTTGATCCAATATATGCCTTTTTATTTAAATATTATTCATTGTTTCAATTATCATAAACTAGGATGCTCTTTTTGAGCGGTACCTAATAAAGTGATTTTGGATCAAGCAAGAAGAAATTATAATTATTGGAACAAATTGTTGTTATATACTAAATTGACTTTTATTTAGCATTAGAGACCTAAATATAATGTATGATAGAAACGAATTTCTATAAAACTAAGCGAATGAACCGGTTTCATCCAGAATTTTTGCCCAAGTAAATGATCCATCAAAAATTTGTTGAACCGAAATATCATACTATCATAAGCATTACTATTATTGGCACTAAAATAATTATCTCCCATTGAACAAAATATTGAGATTGTTCAGCCTGTGTTCTTTTTCAGTAGAACTATAAGAAATTGAAACTATTTTTTGACATGTATGTTTCTTTTAAAAATAAATCAAATTTCTACTGCATTGTATTCTGTATATACGTATACAATTATCAACTGCATACTGCATTCTATTACTACTATTCCGCTCGTTTTTTATATTTTAAAAACTATTGGAAAAAAAAAGATGTAAAAAGAGGTTGTTGACTTTGCTTAGAATTTTTAATGAAAGTAATTCCATGAAAATATTAATCAAACATTATATTTATTGATTTATAAGAGAGAGAGAGAACAAAATATAAAAGGGAAACTAATATTAAAACAAAAGGAACTTTTTTTCTTTCGGTTAGTGCCTATTTACCTGTGAGCTTACACACACTCTATGGTAACAATTAATTAATATACATAGAACAGAGGACAAAAGCTTTTTTTCGAAATGTCGAGGTGATAAAAAGATTTACTAGCCGAAGTATCTTTATTTTCAAGAAATACAACAGAGGTGTTAAAATAAATTAAAACAATTGATAAACTCTTTTGTGGTTCCATGGTGTAATGGTTAGCACCACGCTGAATCCAGCGATCCGAGTTCAAATCTCGTTGGAACCTTCTTTTTGTTTTTCTTTTAATATATTTTTGTAGAACGACGTTCAACAAGTTTTACCGCAAATGTCTCTTTTTACCGAACGAAAAACCATAATTCTAATTAATTTATGGAGAAATTACGTTTTTTCGTTCTGTAAAAATAAAAATTTGCGGTAAAACTTGTTTTAAAGTGTTAACGTCGTTCTACAAAAGTATATTATTAAAAGAAAAAAAAAAAAAGAAGGTTCCACCGAGATTTGAACTCTGATCGCTGGATTCAGAGTCCAGAGTGCTAACCATTACACCATGGAATCACATAAGAATTGTAAAAAAAAAAAAAAAATTCAAACGTCGTTCTATAATCATATCCGCATTATACTGTATTATAAATATATTTTTGTATTTTAAAATATGTCATACATTATCTAGGTATCATAAATAGTATAATTTGCATCCTTTTTATATTCATTTAAAATTTATATTTTCACTTGAAGTTTTGTTCTTGGGGGGGAGGTGAATCGTCATATAAAGAAAAAGGTAACGAGGCAGGGCCTCTAGAGAGGTGCTATAGACAGGTCACTTTAATTTAAAATGTTCACATTTTAATGTTTATTTTTCGGGCGCTATTGGGAAGAAGGCGCTATTTAGAGGGGGCGCTATAGATAATGATAATAATTAAAAAAAAAAAAAAGGTTCCACCGAGATTTGAACTCGGATCGCTGGATTCAGAGTCCAGAGTGCTAACCATTACACCATGGAACCACAAGAGCATTTATCAATTGTTTCAATTTATTTTAACACCTCTTTCTAGAGAGACCTGTGTGATAAAAAATATTATGTTGCGTAAGCGCGCCATCTGTTATGAAAAATCGAAACTATTATAGACGCGTAAGATTCTTTTACATATTAAACAATTTCTACTGTCCTTACTGCAATGGAAAAGCCAGGCCCTTGCATTAATTTTTCCATTGCAGTAAGGACAGTAGAATTTGTTTAATTTGTAAAAGAATCATACGCGTCTATAATGGTTTCGAATTTTCATTAAAAATATTATAAGAAATAATATTCGTAGAAAACTAGCATCAACGCAAAGATCTGGGCACCACTTCTACCTGAAATAGTCAAACTGTCACAAAGTGTCATATTATGAGATTCTCAGTATATTCACTCAACTTATTATTTGTTGTTTCAGAATGGATCTCGCTGAATCTGCCCGTCCTCTGCTCGACCAATACTGGGCTAAGTACAAGGTAAGCTTTTGTAAAAGTATTTTACGTATTTTAATATTAAAACAAGAACATTAAGACATCAGGGAAAAGTTTCTTTAAAAAAAAAAACTTATTTAAAATTCTCAAGCTTTCTGGCAAGAAAGCCCTTCTACGGGAGAAAATAGTTTACATTATTAAAACGCCAATAAAATAAGATTTGAAGCTAAATAAAGTGCTTTGGTTGTTTACATTTGTTTCAATTCAGAATCAACGTGAGCTTCTTTTGCACGTACTTTCTAGTTTTGCTATTCAGAGGCGATATCCTCACTTGGAGGTTATGGGGTGGGTTCAGAGAATATTATGTTATAAATTTCCAGAATGTCTATTCTTCTATTAGTGCTATTGTGCTTTCTATATATAATGGATTATATGATAAGTCTCTGTAGTCTATTGGGTCTTTCATTCTCTTATCATGCTATTCCTATAAAAAAATATATATTGCAATGGCCCCCTGATTCTTGCAAAAGTCCAACCCTACCAGCGAGTGCAAGTAACCAAACGGGGATTTGGCACATTTGTAAATCTCTGAGGATGTTTATTTATTACACTATTAACGATTTTAAAATGTAATAAAGAAAATTATCCTCGGAGATTTTATATTTGATTAATTTAATTGATTCAGAGGATTATAATTCTAAAAATTTGTAAGTGCAAAGTCAATGTATAAGCTTTACTTTTTATTGAATACTTATTGAATATCGTAAATAATAAATAACTATGTAAACAATAAATTAATAGAATTGGATGGTCCATTTAGATGAGGAAAGCGCTGATTCCACACTCGTCTTTTCAGTGATACGCTAACCTTGACGTATGCACGATGGAACGTGTGGCCACTGGACATGAGTCGGACCTGGAGGCTGTTGTTGGGTTCCGTACTGCCTGGAATTTAGGAGCTCCATCTGTGCTTCCTTCTGGTGGTGAATCTGTATAAGACAGGTGGTCTTAATAAAGCTGTATGTGTGTATCAAATATTGTTGGATTCTGTGCTGCCTGGAGTATAGGAGCTCTATCTGTGCTTCCTTCCTGTGGTGAATCTGTATAAGACTGGTGGTCTTAATAAAGCTGTATGTGTGTATCAAATATTGTTGGATTCTGTACTGCCTGGAGTTAGGAGCTCTATCTGTGCTTCCTTCCTGTGGTGAATCTTTATAAGACAGGTGGTCTTAATAAAGCTGTATGTGTGTAAAAATATTGTTGGATTCTGTGCTGCCTGGAGTATAGGAGCTCTATCTATGCTTTCTTCCTGTGGTGAATCTGTATAAGACTGGTGGTCTTAATAAAGCTGTATGTGTGTATCAAATATTGTTAGGTTCTGTGCTGCCTGGAGTATAGGAGCTCTATCTATGCTTTCTTCCTGTAGTGAATCTGTATAAGAATGGTGGTCTCAGCGGTATGTGTATTTATATAATAGTACATGTTCTCAATGGTCCATTTTGGTGATGCAGGAGAAGCACAACAAGATATACGAGAGCGATGAAGAAGATGCTATGCGGAGACAGCTGTGGGAAGATTGCCTGAAGAGGATCATCAAGCACAACATCGAAAACGACCTAGGGATGACTACTTATGCCATGGGACTCAACCATCTCTCCGACCTCCGTCCTGAAGAAGTTTCAAAGGGCCTTCTTCCTCCTAGATCCTAAATGTTTGAAGCAATAAAGTTTTTAGCTAAAACATCTCTGTTTCTTCAATGTATTCCTTGTTTACACTTAATCTGTTAATGAGCACATTGTTTTAATTAGGTTTTGTATATATATGTTTCTTGTTGTTGTCGTGTCCAAAGAAGAGCCTTATATGTCTCCATGCATCTCTATCACAGCAGCAGCAGTCCACTATCTTGGGTGTGTAAAGCTGCCGCTCTGGGTCGATGTCAATATAGCTTTCTTATCTCTTGTATATATAAACTAGACGAATGGCCCGGGCAACGCCCGGGTATATATTTTTAAAATGTTTTAATTAAATTACTATTCGTTACAATTATAAATTGGCGCCGTGGATGTCTCTCTTGTGAAACGTCCCGCCCCAAACTGTGTGTGTCTTGAAAATATAAAAATAAAAATGTGAAAGGAAAAATATGTCCAGGGTAGCCTAGTGGTCATGGCATCTGCCCGGTAAGCGGAAAGTCGTGGGTTCGATTCCCATCCCTTGACACTTTTTTATTTTATCCATTCTGACCAAAATCTATCCGTGAACTTCACACAGAGAGAATAAGGCAATTATATAAGTAGATAATCCAAATTGTGCCTTATCACACACTATTTTTTTATTTGGCCTTATTACCTTGTGTTTATAATCTATGACGTAATGCCGGCGGCGCGCGCCCGTTGGCTGCCGGCGAGCACGTGACATCCCTGTGCGCTGTTGTTCTGCTGTTTCATTGTCAATACGACTTCTAGAAGTTTCAGCTTTACGCAGAAGTCTTGCAGCATGTTGTTCTGCTGTTTCATTGTCAATACGACTTCTAGAAGTTTCAGCTTTACGCAGAAGTCTTGCAGCACGTTGTTCTGCTGTTTCATTGTCAATACGACTTCTAGAAGTTTCAGCTTTACGCAGAAGTCTTGCAGCACGTTGTTCTGCTGTTTCATTGTCAATACGACTTCTAGAAGTTTCAGCTTTACGCAGAAGTCTTGCAGTATGTTGTTCTGCTGTTTCATTGTCAATACGACTTCTAGAAGTTTCAGCTTTACGCAGAAGTCTTGCAGCACGTTGTTCTGCTGTTTCATTATCTAGTTTTAGACGTTTAGCTTCAGAATCTCGTTGGAGTCGTTCAGCGCGTTGATCAGCTGTTTCTTGTTGCCTTGCATTTTGCCTTTTTGCGGCAGCTGCGGCCTTTCTTTCCTCTTCAGAGTTATATTTCTTAGGAGGCATGTTTTTTTGCATACAATGATTATTTTAGTAAATAGGTAATATTAAGTAAAAGCAGAAGAATATGGGTAATTAGTAATCAAAGTAAACAATTAGTAATCAAGTTATCAAAATTATTTTTTTTTTGGATGAAATATATCTATGAAATTTATTGAAAATTAAAATATTCTGTTATTTTAAAATATGTATTTATTTTTAAAATAAAGTTTTTAATTTTAAAATGTTTTCTTTTTTTTTAAATATAATTTTCATTATGATAATGATCAGAATGATGATGCGCGCGCATCCGTGACAGAACCGGCCGGCCGGCCCATGACGGTCGTGACTATATATGTTGATTTTACTATTATAGACGCGTATGATTCGAATTTTGATAACAGATGGCGCGTTAATGCATCATAATAAATTTTACTATTAAAATATTGTATATGTGAAAAAAATAGTACAAATGTGATATTGTACTGGGATAAGGTGCATACATTATGGAGCAGCTTGCACCACGCTGACGAGAGCCAACAGCCCTAAACGCGTACGTTATAGCTTTTCTTGATTTACCAAGAAAGGGTATTTGGCCAATTCTTGAATAATTAAAAATCAACGAGAATAGTTGATATTTATTCTGATAGATGGTGCAAGCCATCAGCACTTTTCAGTTTCACGATAAGGAAAGACCTTTTCCATTAAATATGTGATTAGTTTTTACTTTGTTTTTCCACTTTAAATGTGTCTATTGGGACTTAATTTAATAATTTGGAAGGCTACTTTCCCATCTATGCCATTGAAGAAAAAATATTAAAGTTCCTGTCCCATTGAACGACAATATCCAGAAAAACGATATTCATGATGAGTATAACTATTCAGTTATCCCGAATCAGAAAAACCAGCAGAAATATAAGACCACGAGTTCCGCTAATCTAGAAAGAAGTCGGTGGGCGAATGGTTAAAACCCTCGATTCCAGACAGCCATGAACCAGGATCGAATCTTTTATTGGAACACTTTGTTTCAATATGTGAATAACCTTCATATAATATTCAATGTCTTCTTATTTCTTATCTCCACTCAATCAAATTAGGGTAATTTGGCAACCATCATGACTGGGTGAAGTAGAATGCGTCTGCCTTTGTCATTAAGACTGGGAGCACTACTCAGTGGCAGGCCGACTTAGCGCTCCAAAAGAAATGGCCGCCTCTGACATGAGGAACAGACGCCATGTGCAGCCGATCCTAATATGGAGTACAAACACTGCTCATCCTGTGTCCCTGGATTAGGAACCCTTACAGGGTACTATCAGCCGGGCCAGCTGAACCCAGGTTTTTTAGTGAGCTTGTTACTGCTCCTCCTTTTTCATCCGGGCTTGGGAACGGCAAAGGCGGAGTTAATCATTCATTGTGAATATCATAACCTGGTTGCGCTCCTTTTGAGCGTTACCTATTAAAGTTTGTAACTGGAACCGTTTAACTAAGCTTTAGTGGTAGAATCCACACATATATCCCTTACTGACAAACAAACATTCACTGCGTACAAGAATGCGTAGCACAAGTACAAACTTATAATTTAATAAAATAAATAAAGATTCCAGAGCTAAGTTTCTTATAACACAATATAATGCGGCTTATAATTGTGGAACGACATTTGAAAATTATCCCGCATGTGTTTATTTTGAACTGAATTTCGAAATTTATTCCAAAGAGAAATAACGATTATTTCTAACCTTATGGATGAAGTATGAAAGGATGAATTGTGAAGAGTAATGATAAATGGAAAAATAAAAGTGTCCAGGGATGGGAATAGAACCCACAGTGTTCCGCTTACCGGGCAGATGCCATGTCCACTAGGCTACCCTGGACATTTTTTTCCGTTCGTAATTTACGAACACTGTGGGTTCGATTCCCATCCCTGGACACTTTTATTTTTCCGTTTATCATTACACTTCACAATTCACACACATCCTTTCATACTTCATAAGGTTAGAAATAATCGTTATTTCTCTTTGGAATAAATTTCGATTTTTCGTTCAAAAGAAACACATGCGGGATAATTTTCAAATGTCGTTCTAAGTTTCTTGTTTAATTCGATTTCTCTAGCCTTCGGATTAAAATGTCCTTCAACAGGAGTAACTAAGAGTAAACTTCTAGCTACCTAGCTGGATGTTATACACACACACACAAAGCCTTTATTAAGACATTAGTCTTATACAGATTCTCCGTACAAGGTGCAATATCAGGAAAAGAGCAGCACAGGAAACCAGTAGTTCCGCAACTATATACAATTATTAGTAATAAGGAAAAGTAAGATTTAATATGAAAGGTCGACCCCTCGATGTTTCGTCATCATTCTGAGGTGTAAGAACAATAGCTTCCAAGTTTTCTTTTCTCCCTCTTTACACCTACTGCCTTGTAAAAATTATATAGGGCCTGAGCAACTAGTCTGCTTGTTTGGGCACTGGTTAACATCATTTGGATGGACCTAAGTTGGCTGATGTCTACCATTGAAAAGAATGTCCTTCTCTCCTCACTAATATCTTGGCATTCATAGATATAATGAGATAGTTCAGTTTCCATATTTTCTTTGCAGAGATCACAAATCCAGCTGGATGTTATACTCCTAGTTACTCCTATTGAAGAGGACAAGTTAACCCGAAAGTTAAGAGATTGAACTGAAAGATGACATTTTCTCTCTTACAACAAACCGTGTTAAAAATAAACACAGATTTGAAAATAAGCTATCAAAATTAATTATTCAAATATTTCGAAGCTAGAAACTTTTTTTTAGCCATTTAAAAATATAATAACTTTTACTTCATAATGAGTAGGTATCTGGTAAAATTATTCATGTAGAGAATTTGATAAGAACATTTTGAGATGATAAATATTTATTGAACTAAGCATATAGAATAGTTGTATAGGTGTATGGTTTTCTGATACAAGCTAGAGTCATTTAGATAAATAAAGGGGGGTCGGTAGAAGGAAGGTCTAAAACGTTGGATTTTCGACCGCTGACTCGGGTTCGATTCCCGCATTGGACACTTTTTCTGTTTTAAAAAAAAATTCTCCAATGGCCCCAGTTTCTTGCAAAAGTCCAACCTCACCAGCAAGTAACCAAACGGGGCTCTGTCACACTTGTAAGTGCAAAGTCGAACTGCTTTTCACATGTGCAGACATGTGGTGCACTTACAGCAAAAGCAGTCGCCTACTTCTACCCACCCTGATTATTATGGCCTGTAACACGTGTACTAAGGATGAGCAAAAAAAGATAAATAAATCATTCCATTGGCTGGTGATTGATCACGTGACACATACTATCTAAACAATTATTTCTTCAATAGCATAATCCTTTTGGCGAGCTTCACGTCAAGGTAATGTTGTTTCTCTTTTCCTTTACGTTCTTATAAAACAGTTAAGTACCAATTTCAGACTTATGATAGAAATTTCAATGCTTTTTCCAAATTTATGCCAAATTTTAGTGAAATATAACTATTTTAACATCAATTTGTATTTTGGAATCATATGTTCTTGATATAGAACAGTTTTAATCAATTTCAAGAAAATATTTAATTTTAAAATACAAATATTTGAAAACTATATTAGTTGAATCATTTAGAAACTATGTGTGAATTAAAACATGCTTTAGTTTGAAAATACGAAGGATTTGAACTTTTTTTTAAAGCAGTGAATGATCTATTTAAAAATTACTTTTTATGAATATTTTTATAACTATAATATATTCTGTATTGTTATTATAATTGCTTTTAGGTAGTTTTACAATTTTTGTATCGCTATTTTTAAATATTCGTATGCAAATTTTGTTAATAGTGTGTTCATTTTGATGAATAATTTAACAAATTTTTATCTTCTAAATGTGGTTTTATAAATTCTTTATCTTTCCATATTATTTTAGTCAATATTTGAGTAAAATTAATCTAGCAGGTTTACAATAGTATTCTAAAACTTTTTCAGGAATTTTCTTTTATTTTCGCAATGACTCTACTGATAATTTTTAAATGTTAATAATCTCTTAAGAATAAAATATATTTTATAAATCATTGCAGTTAGTATAAAGTCTTTATAAAGTTTAAATTATTTGTATTAAAAGTATCGCTATATAAGAGAATTTTTGGTAAATTTCATAAATAGATTTATGATATTTAAAGCATTTGTTTTTGACATTATTTTCGAGTCCTCGGTAGTATAGTGGTTAGTATTCCCGCCTGTCACGCGGGCGACCGGTGTTCGATTCCCCGCCGGGGAGCTTTTTTTTTTTTTTTTGGGGGGCTTAAAAATCATTTTATTTTGGTTAGCAGCCCCGTAAATAAAGATATTTCCGACTTCTCGTTTGATCTGAGCTCTCCGAAAAAAAAAAAGTGAAATCATATCAAATATCTACAATAAATGAAAGAAAATTCTCTTTAGGGAAGAGTTACTTTTTATATAACGGCAATATAAGCTTTTTTTTTTCGGGCTTAAAAGTCTTTTGACAGGTATAAATAAGTATGCTACTAAATTTTTCTTCCATTTTTAATTTTACCGAAAGTATAATAATAACTTTATTTTTCAAAAGGTTACAAGTTTTTCTCTAAAAAGTGTAGCGAATGGTCAGTCTATTTACACATTTTTATTTACAGCTTCAATAAATAATAACTGTAAAAGTAAACTAAATATATTTACATTTGCTATCTTGACTCCTGGTAAGTGCTGTGGCCCTCGCAGATATGGTCCCCTGATGTCCTGCAGCTCTCCAGCAGTCTTTCTATGGCCTCTCCTGGTGGCTCCTCGATAAAATGGTCCCCTGGCTTTGATCCATTCTTATCTGTCAGGTCTCCTGTCATCTGCTCTAGGTCGTTCTCCTGGATCTCTTCTATGGCAGTCGTATACCTGTGCTCCATGTCTGGTGTTCCTCGTCTTCACACGCCAGCTCCCTACATCGTTCCAACAATCGATCCATGGTTTCCATTTCTTTATTTCTCTGGGACTTATCGTGAGGTTCATTCTTCTTTTCTGTTGAGATAATTTCCATAGTCTTTTTTAGGACCAAGGATTAGATGTATGCGAAGTCCCTTTTTCATATGTTTATTTCCTTCCGAAATTGTGTGTTATATTTTGTTACGATTCCATCCCATGTTAAGACTATCGGCACTACTTTTACGGACATTTTTTCGGTTTGAGCCATTTCCCTCGCCAGTAGCTAGTATTTTCTTTTCTATGTTAGCTCCGTAGTTTGGATATTGTCTTGGGAGGTAATGCCTATCTCTATGATTGTTATGTCTTTTTCATTTTGTCATATACTATTATATCAGGTTTGTTAGCTCTGATATTGATATCGCTTATCATAGGCAAGTCCCTTATTATCTTGGCGTATGAATTTTCAATTTTAGTTATTTTGTGGAGCTTTATCTTGTTGTTTTCAGTGAAATTATTATTTCTTGACAGATTAAAGTGGACGCATCTCACCACTTCATTATGCCTCTCAGCGTAGTCGTAAGGAAGCAATCTTCCACAGTTTGTAGCAAGGTGGTCCACCGTCCTCTATACCTTTTCACAGTGACGGCATTTCAGGTTTTTATCCTTCGGGAACACGCTTCTATCTTCTATGAACATATAAAAACCTTCATTTTGCGGAGTGTTGTTTCCCGTTTTGAGCCACTGTGAGGATTCTATCATGTCCAATAGCGGATGCTCTTCATTTTTGAAGAATGTTTTGTTGATTTTTTTCTGGCCAATGATTCCTCTTATATTTTCAATCTGTTTTTCTTTTAGAGTCTTGATTGTGATGTCTTGGTTTTCCAGTTTATATTTGTTATCAATAATTAACTGAGGGTGTGCGCGCATTGTATTTTCGCCCTGTTCACACATCTTAATATCTTTCTTTCTCCTTGTGGTCTCCCCACCAAATATATATCTGTAGCTGCCCAGAATAATTCGTTCGTATTTTTGGACCAAGTTCACCAACCTTCTTCCCATTTCTTCGCGTTGAAGATATAACCTTTCTATATTCGCTTGCTTAAGGTGAATTTTATATTTGCTCAGCGTTGTTCTCACTTTTTGGTCCATCATTTCTAGTTCTCGCTCACTAAACTCCACGATAATAATATTGATAATAATTTATCTTATAGTTTAGTTGAACATCTCATTAAATAGAAGAAACAAAAATAAATATTAATAGAGAGAGAAAATAGAGGTAACCCGGGCTCCTGGAGCGTAAAACGCCAACTACCGGGTAAATACTTATATTGTCGAAATGGATGAATTACTGAAAGTTTTGGGATAATTCAAAACTGATAAGCAAAGTCATTAGAAGATTTTTAATCTTTAAAGACTGATAAATTGCTTTCAAAATATGATTTTTTAAATGGCACAATTCTTCGATATAAAGGATTTTTTTTTCAGTTTATACGCTATATTTTTGCTTCTACAGACTACAAACACGTTTGTGGCTAAAGTTTTTTTTAACATCGTTGAATATATAAACTATATTTTCTTCTTCTTCTTTCTTATCTCCACTCAATCACACTAAGGTATCAAGCTTGTGAAGCTTGAGACTTTTGATGGTGTCTGCCGGGGAAGAGTAGAGCTCATCAATGGATGAGTCAATACAGTCAATAATATGTTCCGGGGCCGCAGGTTGAGAATTGCACTTAGTACATGTGGGAAAACCTTGCAACCATTCTGGAAAGTCATTGTCCGTAGATGACAAGACTTAAGTCTGGAAATCAAAGACTGTTGTTCTCTTGGGAGGACAGAATCGGTGTAAACTATATTTTGAAAATGATGCTCTTTAATCATATCAAAATAATATAAAATTGTCATACTATCACAGATTTACATATAAATTCGTTTATTCTTTTTTTTTTAATTGTGAGGAGTCCATTGAATATCTTGTGGATCTCATGGAATAAAGATTGCTCTAGACTGACGAGGGCCATTAGCCAGAAACCATGGTCTCTAGGTGGACGCTTCTGTTTGCTAAAGCTGGTGTTGTGGCTTTGTCAACGACCCTAAACCGCTAGTTTGTCGCGACGGTCAATAGATTGCGTCTAGTTTAGACGTTAATTTTGACGGGAGATGTGTCCTATGCTTTTATTGATGTATAGATTATTA
Organism: Cordylochernes scorpioides; assembly: GCA_030710605.1. Taxonomy (NCBI): domain Eukaryota; kingdom Metazoa; phylum Arthropoda; class Arachnida; order Pseudoscorpiones; family Chernetidae; genus Cordylochernes; species Cordylochernes scorpioides. The sequence goes on from CP092863.1 coordinate 158,699,174, forward strand.
TTTTTCTGAAACTGTTCGATTTCCATTCGTCTGTTTCATTATTAATATCATCAATATATTTCTAGAACTTTATTTTTTCATAGTAATATGGAAGTAAATTGAGTCATCTTCTTCTCTAATCTCATCATTGCTTGATCGTAGTCTATTTAGTTTTTTGAGGTGGCTTGAATTAGAATCCCACCTAAAAAAACTACGATCAAGCAATGGTGAGATTAGAGAAGAAGATGACTCAATTTACTTCCATATTACTATGAAAAAATAAAGTTCTAGAAATATTGATGATATTAATAATTGATTATTATATTGTGGCAAATAAATAATTTACATATAATTATCTAATTTAATTATTCAATGAAAATATTTAAAACAGATTTATTACTTTAAATTTGTAAAATCATCATTTAGTTGCCTAGCTTGCTTGTTCAATATTCTCTAGCTGTAGATAGTTTTGTTTGTTGATAATTGTCGACTAGTCGTATTGACGCCATCAATAAATACTTTTACATCTTAAGATATTCCAAGACTTGATTTCTACGCTACAAAATTTATGCAAAAAACTGGAATTTTACTTCAGAATGGAAATCGCTGAATCCTCCAGACCTCTGCTTGACACCTACTGGGCTAAGTACAAGGTAGGTATTTGCATTAGCGAATACTTTTAATATGTTTCATATCATTCTATTCGTTTAGATTTTTCAAGGAGGAAATATCTTTATTTACGGGAATGCTAACCAGAATTAATGATTTTTGAGCCCCGATGGACGCATAAAGCGGAATATATACAAAGTATTATGTACAAAGCACTGTTGGAGGGGCCTGGGGATGGGTGGTCAGGGGATAATCGCCGGGTGAGGCCAGGAGAGCCGGGATGTAGAGGAGGGGGGCAGGGTGGTGATCCACCAGAATGGATGATATTTGAGCCCCGATAGACGCATAAAGCGGAATATATACAAAGCACTATATACATTTAAAATACAATATAACGCGGCTGATGATTGTAAAACGAAAATTAAAATTATACCGCGAATGTTTCTTTTAAAAATCGAAATTTATTTTCAAAGAGAAATAGCGACATTTCATTCATTGCACTGTTGGAGGGTTCTGGGGATGGGTGGCCAGGGGATCATCGCCAGGTGAGGCCAGGAGAGCCGGGATGTAGAGAAGGGGGACAGGGTGGTGATCCGCGGAGATCAGGGGAAGACGGGTCCAATAGTATTGAGTCCAGGGGTGACCGTGGAGAGCAGACAGACCGCAATGCTATGTATGTTGCAGCCAGAGCGGACAAAGTAAATATCTACAAAGTAAAGAGAGAGATTGAGATTGAAACTACTTTGTTTCAATGTCCATTTAAGATTAAAAGATAGCGGAGCGTGGTTGCTATCTTTAGATTTGTTAATATTGTGGCAAAGTATTTAATATTTTATCAACAAAGTATCATTTTTGATGTTTATATTTTGCTATTCTGCAAACTTCCCTCATTGTTTATCTTTTTTTCAAACTGCCACGTGGAAAATTAGGAAAGACAAACTTCATGATGACACAATAATTTATTTTAAGACAAGAACAAACTATGAAAGTCTGGTCATCTACGGACAATGACTTTCCAGAATGGTTGCAAGATTTTCTCACTATGTACTAAGTGTCAACCTGCAACCCCAAAACACATTATTGTCTGTATTGACTCATCCATTGATGAGCTCTACTCTTCCCCTGAAGATACCATCAAAAGTCTCAAGCTTTACAAGCTTGATACCTTAATATGATTGAGTGGAGATAAGAAAGAATAAAATGACAAACTATGAGTGATAAAAAAAAAGATAAGCAATGAGGGAAGTTTACAGAGTAAAAAAATATAAACATCAAAAATGATACACTGTTAATAAAATAATAAATACTTTGCAACAATATTAATATGTCAATAATGTGTCTCCTCTTCACCTTGTTTTAATAAATTATACTAGAAAATACTTATCAGCCTATTAAAAAAAAGTAGCAGATTGGAAAATTCTAGTTGTGGGAAGGTGCACCACTTTTGCCATTTTCCTCGAAATTTACACTCATGAACAAAACTTAAGGAAGTTGTATCTTTTAGCATGTATATCTGGATTCAGACAATAACTCTGAAAGATATTACAGTGACCTTCATTGAAAACACACGAGATAACCAAGTGTAAACAAAATTGACTGTCTACTTAAAAAAAAAAAAAAAAGACCAATAGCGACATCAAAATATAAAACTTTGTTTCACCCATGTGTAGCATGTCACCCATTATTGCAGTATAAAATCTTTAGGAATGTTTTAAAATATGATTTATAATTTTAATTGAATATACATCGCAAATGAAGTAATAACTCTTTATGTAAAGGTTTAGAATTTATGTAAATTTTCATTCTACTTATCCTTGCTCTTCAAAAAAGCAGTTTAGGTTAAATAGGTGAAGTAAATATTCTGAACAAACATATTTTTCTAATAAATAAACCTCAGTTTGAAATATAGTAGCATAATAACATTTAGCAATTTTTGCACGATGAGGAGATGCCTTTTTCATAATTTATGGACCTTATCCCAGTACAATATCACATTTGTACTATTTTTTCACATTAGAGATTAGTGTTATCTTCTAACACTACATGGTTAGATAACAGCAATGAATAGGCAGAACTTTCCTTACAAATTAGATTATTTCATGTTGCACAAAATATTTCAAGGAGTCAAACTTTCCTTATTGTAACATCGATGAGGAAAAAAATAAAATAAAATCTGATAGAATAATATTTTGTACACAGAATAATGTTGGAAGATGCGTATCCTTTATTGTTAGAAAGTTTCAAGTTTTTGAAGTCGATGCTTTTATACTGTCGAAAGAGGTATAACACGATAACAAGAAAGATTTATAATATCACAGCCCCTATGTAACTTCAAAATTAACAGATAATTAACAAAAAAATTAAGAATCAGAACAGGACATTTTAAAGGAATGAAGATACACCCAGACATGGCTAGATCCTACAGGAACTGCAATAACTGTTACAACAACCAACTCACTCCGGACCATATATAGTTGCCCGGCCATCCTTGCAGCCCTCCATATGGCAGACATCAGTCCAGAAGAGGACATCCATACAAACAAGGTACCTCAGTTGGCCGGTATTGTAATCAGGGTGCATGGACCGATCTGATCTGTTCCATGGACAAGACACCACCAACTACTATATCTATATGGCAGACATCAATCCAGAAGAGAACATCCATACTAACAAGGCACCTCAGTTGGCCGGTATTGTGATCAGGGTGTATGGACCGATCTGATCTGCTCCATGGACAAGACACCACCACCACAGTTGGCCGGTATTGTGATCAGGGTGCATGGACCGATCTGATCTATTCCATGGACAAGACACCACCACCACCACAGTTGGCCGGTATTGTGATCAGGGTGCATAACCGATCTGATCTATTCCATGGACAAGACACCACCACCACAGTTGGCCGGTATTGTGATCAGGGTGCATGGACCGATCTGATCTATTCCATGGACAAGACACCACCACCACCACAGTTGTGCGGTATTGTGATCAGGGTGCTTGGACCGATCTGATCTATTCCATGGACAAGACACCACCACCAACACAGTTGGCCGGTATTGTGATCAGGGTGCATGGACCGATCTGATCTGCTCCATGGACAAGACACCACCACCAACACAGTTGGCCGGTATTGTGATCAGGGTGCATGGACCGATCTGATCTGCTCTATGGACAAGAAAACACCACCACAGTCTATTTATATATTGAGAATAAACTGAGTATAACATGTTATAAAAGCGGATTCTCCGCCAGGTGGCCAAAGGGAAAGGTTGCGTGAAACGACAGCTCCTGCTAGGTAATTTATTTTTAAAGCTTTTTCGCCGTACTTTATAAAAAAGAGCTATTTTTTTATTGAGGTGATATTGGTAAATTTATATCTTCATAATATGAGGCCAATTGTAATTCTTATCATAATTTATTTAAATTTACAGCGAAACAAGCCTCGCTCAACTTTTATCTATGCAAATTTTGATTCGTGTGAAAATTGTGCAAATTATAGTTTGGCAGTGGATCTGGGTTATGTTGAGAATCTGAAATTCAAGATTCAGATTCAGTACAGAAGGCCAAAGCTTAGATGTATAATTTTGATGTTATTACTGATATCTGGCATAGAGCAAAACCCGGGACCTAGGCCCACTAGGCAAACTACGCTCGAGTCATGTAAGGAAGGTGATATTCGACAATTGATTGGTGCAATCTCAAATAAAATGGATAACTGGGGGGATAAACTGATATCTGGCATAGAGCAAAACCCGGGACCTAGGCCCACTAGGCAAACTACGCTCGAGTCATGTATGGAAGGTGATATTCGACAATTGATTGGTGCAATCTCAAATAAAATGGATAACTGGGGGGATAAATTAGAGACAAGATTACTTTCTATAGAGCAAGGAGTTGATAAATTAAATCGACGTATACAACAACTGGAGAATACTATGGAAAACACGGTAAAATCTGTCTCGAAGAATTCTGAAAGGATCCAAGAAATTGAGAAAAGAATAGATTTCACCGAAATGAAAATGAGAGAAAGTAATTTAATTTTTTACGGAGTCGAAAAGAAAGAAAATGAAACAAGCGATGAATCTCTCGCAAAAATAAAACAGATAATTACGGACAATATGCAAATCTCCGAGAATATTAACATCCTTAAATGTCATCGATTATCTAAAAGGCCGAGCGCACCCCTACTGGTTGAAATACCCAAATATGAAGACAGAATAAAACTATTTAGGAATGCATTCAAGCTTAAGCAATTAAGGATTTACATAAATAAGGATTACACCTTAAAAGTTAGAGAACAGCGTCGATTGTTGATTAATAAGAGAAAAGAACTTTTGGCTAAAGGAATCTCATCTAGACTTCGAGATAGCAAGTTGATTGTGGGAAGTACTGTTTACCAAGCTATAAATGATAAGATCATGAGTTCAGAAGGAACTGAGATATAGCAAACACTCAGAAAGGAACTGGAAGGATCACATCATATCTCTTTTTACAGGCAAGAAAATATCACTATCAATCACATATAGCTAATAGGAATGGAAAACTAAACTACTCGATTTAACAACTATTAAAACTTGGTCACAATTATGTAAATATTATGTATTGGAATTTTTCCAATTTATACGTTTTCCCTTTCATTAATTATTTAAAACAATTTGAAACATTTGCTATAACGGAAACTTAGTGCCAATTTTATCTAAAACTCGAGATCGAGAATTTCCAGGTTTACCAATCACTTGCCAGAAAAATCTCGGGTCAGGGAAGAAGCTCTGAAGACATCATTGTGGGAATTTATATCAAAAATAAACACATACTGGACAATGTTGAAGAGAAAACTAATTGGATTTCGGTTACTTAAAATGAACCCAAGCATAGATTCATTGCTGACTTGTATAACCTTCACGTATCTACCTCCTAACGAACTCCAACTAGAGAATATATATATCACCATTATATTCTTTATTATCCAACTTTATAGACAATAGTTCAGTAGCTCTAAATCTATATAACTTCCATAAAAATGCTGTAAAAAAGAAAGACTTAACCGAACATTCAAACTTACCAAAAATTTCTGTTTGATGAGAAAGACAGAACCAACATCCAATTATTTGTTTAGGCAGATACGATAAGTTAACAATGATAAAACGGTGTTTACCTTACAACCCTGAACACGAGGATTTCCTGGGAAATCTCTTAAAGATTTCTTAAAAAATACATGGCCCACCTGTGCTGTGTGAGAGCTTAAATGGTCTTGTTTCATATGTAAATACCTGTTTTCTTTCCTCTTTTCGCTCTCCACTTCTCCCATCCATATTTCCAAAAATTTTTTTTTTTTTTTTCTCTTTTTTTGATTTTTTTTTTTTTTTTATTCTTCTTATTTTTTATTCTTTCTTATAATCTGTATATATTTACCAAATGTATATAATCTTTCCCCATTTTTTATTTCCCACTTTCATAGGTTTCTCCGTTTTGTAACCCCAAGGAGAATCCTCTGTAAGACCTGTGTGTCTTAATAAAGGCTTTTGTGTGTGTGTGTGTGTGTTATAAAAGCAATCATCTTGATCTGTAAAAAGACAACCTCTTTTATAATGTTTAATAAATCTTAGTGTGTTACAATTGGAGGAATATCGCAGGATATTCTTGCTATGAAAAGACCAAAGAGGTAAGAGTTTGGTGAGCTCTAGAACAATAACGTCCTAACGGTTGTAAGGTGAATACAAGAAACTAGTGGAGAAAGCTCGCCAAATTCATACCTCTTTAATAATAATCCCTATATATATAAAAGTCAGTGTATGTATGTATGTGAGTTTCTATGTCGGCTATACACGTCCACAATACGTAACCAATCTGACTGAAATTTTAACAGTATATATATTTGAATCTGGAAAAACGTATAGTGAAAATTTCAGGTCTCTATCCCGAATATTCTTCGAGTTATTTGCAAATTGCGTTGCAAATTTGCCCTTTCGCTCGCAAGCAGCGCCTCTAGCGGTGAAGATGGGAAGTAATATCAGCTGACCTAATGTACATGTAAAACGTGTTTTAACAGAACATAGAGAAAAATCTGGAAGAGATATTTTTGCATTTTTAGGCAAGAAAAATTGAAATTGACAGTTTCTGGGCATTAGAAGTTGCTTTTTAGTCAGAAAATGATGATGAAAATATTGCTGTATTATGTTTGATTATCATATACAAAATAATATCGGGAAAAATTCCAAAAAGCAGAGACAACGGGTGAAACCAGTTCATTTTTTTGTACGCAGGAACAAAATTCTAACAGAAAAACATTCATTCGAGCAGAAAACAAAAACCAGATCATCTTTCTATAAAAATATCGCTTCTCAGACACAAAGTTTGGAGCGGGACGTTTCACAAGAGTGACATCCACGGCGCCAATTTATAATTGTAACGAATAGTATTTGAAAATCAAAATATTATAATTTTCAAATATCGTTGTGAAAATTTACATTTTTATTTTTTAAAAACACACACAAAGTTTGGAGCGGGACGTTTCACAAAAGTGACATCCACGGTGCCAATTTATAATTGTAACGAATAGTATTTGAATAAAAACATTTAATCGGATAAAACCCGGGCGTTGCCCGGGTCATTCGGCTAGTAATAAAAATAAAAATAAACGTTAATTTTACCTTTGATCTTTTAACAAATCTTAGTATTTTTTTAGTTATCACCTTTAAACAGTAGAAAAGCAACATTTTCTCTAAAGCATAAGTCTGTTCTATCCATTAAAATATACTATTCACCTGATATTATTAAAATACTTATTAATTTGTTGTTTGATGTTTACGAGTTCTCAATATGATTGAGATTGGGTGACGCAGGAAAAGTTCAAGAAGGTGTACAAGAACGAGGAAGAAGAAGCAATGCGGAGGAAGGTATGGGAGGAATCCTTGAAGACAATCATAACACACAACATCGAGTATGACCTTGGGATGAGCACCTTTACCATGGGATTCAACCATCTCTCTGACCGCAAGTTTGAAGAGGTACCACTTGGCTATCTTCCCAAATCTTAAATATTTGAAGCAATAAAGTTTTTCAATTAAACTATTTGGATTTGGTTCTTTAATGTAAACCTTACTTACACATTCTTGTTTTTGCTGTTGTCGAGTCCAACGAAGAACCTCAGATATCTCCATACATCTCTATCACAGCAGTCGTAATGCCCTCTATCTTGAGTGTGTAAAGCTGCTGTTCTGGGTCTATGTCAATTTTTTGTTGTTGTAGTGCCCAATGAAGAGTCTCAGATATATGCATGCATCTCTATCACAGCAATCGCAATGTCCACTATCTTGAGTGCGTAAAGCTGCTTTTAAGGGTCCATGTCAATTTTATTTTGTTGTTGTCGTGTCCAATAAATAGCCTCAGATGTCTATCACAGCAATCGTAATGTCTTATATGCTGGGTCTGTAGAGCTGCTGTTCTGGGTTCATGTCAATTTTCTGTTTTCGTGTCCAATGAAGAGCCTTAGATGTCTCCATACATCTCTATCACAGCAGTTGCAATGTTCTCTATCTTGGGTGCGTAAAGCTGCTGTTGTGGGTCCATGTCAATTTTATATTGTCGTGTCCAATGAAGAGCCTCAGATGTCTCCGTACATCTCTATCACAAAAGTCGCAATGTCCTTTATATTGCGTGTGTAAAGCTACTGTTCTGGGTTCATATCAATTTTATGTTGAAGTGACCAATGAAGAGCCCCTCAGATGTCTCCATACATCTCTATCACAGTAGTCGTAATGTCCTTTATCTTGGGCGTGTAAAGCTGCTGTTCTGGGTTCATATCAATTTTCTGTTGTCGTGTCCAATGAATAGCCTTAGATGTCTCCATACATCTCTATAACAGCAGTCGCAATGTCCTTTATATTGCGTGTGTAAAGCTACTGTTCTGGGTTCATATCAATTTTATGTTGTCGTGACCAATGAAGAGCCTCAGATGTCTCCGTACATCTCTATCACAGAAGTCGCAATGTCCTTTATATTGCGTGTGTAAAGCTACTGTTCTGGGTTCATATCAATTTTATGTTGTTGTCGTGTCCAATGAAGAGCCTCAAATGTCTCCATGCATCTCTATCACAGAAGTCGCAATGTTCTCTATCTTGCTCTTCATTGGAAAATGGATGCCGTTACCACGTTTGTCACATTGGACCAGAATTTGGTCAAATATTTCAAAGGTCCAGGGGGGACTGGTATGGTCGGACTTCTCCCCCCCTTATTGTGTTTTCGAAAAGGTAAATATAGAATTCTATATACCTACAAGAAGGTTATTTTAAAACTTTGAAAAATTGGATTGATAATTGATTCGATATAGATCAAACACGCAAAAGACGTGAATTCAATATAAAGGCTGCTTAGAAAAGTGTAAAAAAAAGTGAATTATATTAACATTTAATGAATATAAGGAAGATTCTTTTAATTTCAACACAAAACGCGATATTCCGGCTAAGGATAATGGGTCGATTTACATTTTTAAACAAACTAATAAACTATTATACAAGAAAAAAAAAAGTATATACACAAAAAGCTAATTCAAGGCCATTTCTTTAATACCTGTATTTGTATGATAAGTCTTAGAAAAACAAAAGGACAAAAATAGAGCATTAAAAAAAAACCTGATATTTATATATGAAACGTGGATACATAAGATATTTTAAAGAACTTATGTCTTTTTTACTAAAATTTTCTCTCCAACAAAAGAACGGGATCTTTATAAATTTTGAGAATAAACTCTTACACAGATTTGCATATCTAGAAAGGAAACAAAAAAATAAATAATGAAATGAAAACATTGATATCGTTAGGTTGTGTTGATCTATATCGATAATTTGTAATGATATATTTTCAAGATGTTGGATAAATACCTGCATTCTGAATTAGAAAAAGCATGTACTTTGTCCAGGTTTTTGTTTCTTCTTGAAAAAATCTTTATTAGTCTTTTAAAAAACTGCATATCAAATTTCTTAAAGGTTCGCAACATTACTCAGTGGTTGTAACTTATTTTCTAAGGCATCTAAGGTCTTAGGTTAAGGTTGTATACCAAACATTTTCTATAGATGAAAGAGCGGTATAAATGGACATTTTTTTGTCAGTCACAACATGGAGTCAAATTCCTCATTGGGCATTTTTTTTTTTTTGAAGAAAAAAATTCTTCAATGATCCCCGATTCTTGCAAAAGTTATTGCAAATAACCAAACGAAGCTCTTGCTCATTTGCGAGTGCAAGATTCGAACTTTTACGCTTTTAGACGCGTAGTGCACTTGAGTAAAGGCAGTGGCTAACTACTTATTATTATCGTAGCAAATATATGTCAACCAAATTAAATATTAATGATTTCAACCGAAAGCTGAATTCGGGATGTACAAAGTTACTTGTAAGACACAAAAATTAAATTTTCTAATCGGATAATTTAATAGTTTTGTTACATTATTTTTTCATAATAAGTCATTTTTAGAAGTGTTTTGGTATATTTTTATTCAAAAATAAGCACGCAATAATGTAAAAAAAAAGTCACAATTGAGGATAATTATACACGAAATGGAAGAATTGAGATTGAGTTGATCAAAGGGGATGTCAGGGTTGTTGATAGAAGCTAACTCTATTAGAAGAGAAAATTTCTATAAAGTATAAAATAAGATTATAAATAGTAGCAATGCGCTTCTATTTTCGTCCAAAGTACAAGCTTTCGGATATTTATAATTCTTCTACAGGCATAGCTATAAGAATTTTTTTTCAACTTATAGCTATGTCTTAGACCACGCCTATGCCTTAGAACAGGCCTGGCCAACCCGCGGGCCGCATGCGGCCCGCCGTAAAAAATTTTGCGGCTCGCCATTTAACTATATATTTATTTTGTAACTTTCATTTCTCGTCTGTATATTCAAAAACAGAAAGTATATTGGAATAATTATAATAATTTAAAATTTTGATATAGTTAAAGTTTTTAGACCTTGTTTAAGAAAGGTTTAATAAAGGTCCGAGGGATTGTGAACCTATGACATTATAAGTCCTGATTGTGATGGGTTGGAGTAGTGGTTAGAAATGTGATTAATAGAACTTTGACTGAAAGGTCACCTCTTCACCTCTTATAATATTCTGCAAATGAAAAAAAATCTAACTTCCCATTCCTCTTTCTTGAGTAGAAACAGGTATTTGAGGCGACCTAATCAGATAGCTGGTTTTCTTCGTCACGTACATGTTAGTTATAAAAAAAAAAAACAAAAAAAAAAAAACAGTATATGAGCATCAGACTAAGATTGCTGCTTACTTAATGGATACTCCAGCTACACATGCATACCAACACTACCAGTGGGTTCTACTAAATATAGATTTACAGCTTTATTAAGACCACCAGTCTTATACAGATTCACCACAGGAAGGAAGCATAGATGGAGCTCCTATACTCCAGGCAGCACAGAACCTAACAACAGTCTCCAGGTCCGACACATTTCCTGTCGCCACACCGTACATACTTCAAGGTTAGCATATCACTGAAAAGACGAGTCTGGAATCAACCGCGTTCTAATATTCGCTTTCCTCATCCAAATAGACCACGACATTCGGCAAATCTATTAATTGAACAACCGAGCGAATACACTAAATAAGTTACCCATAAAATTTCATATCCCGACTATATATAGACAACCCTCTATCCTTGATCCATCCACGTTTTTAAAACTATAGATTCCTTATATATAATTATGTATAATATATTGTTAAATATTCCTTTTGTTACTTGTACACATTAATCTAAATAACTGTCAAAACAACTTATTCTTGTTTTTTTTAAGAAAAGGAACTGCTTGATTCCGTTTTCTTGTATATACGTTTATTCCAAGCAATTTCTCTTATTTCCCCCTATATTTGAAACATTGTAAATAACATAGAGTTAAACCTGTCTATAGCGCCTTGCATATTGCATTTTTTCGATCTTCATATTATAGTAGGGAGGGTTGACCACTGATGAGCCAGACCCTCCCATTCATTTTTCCATTGCAGTAGAAATTGTTCAATGTTCAAAAGAAGCATACGCGTCTATAATAGTTTCGATTTTTTTTTATATAACACAGGTCTCTCTAGAAAGAGGTGTTAAAACAAATTGAAACAATTGATTAAACCTCTTGTGGTTCCATGGTGTAATGGTTAGCACTCTGGACTCTGAATCCAGCGATCCGAGTTCAAATCTCGGTGGAACCTTTTTTTTTTTTTTAATAAATATAAATGATAGCTTTTAAATATAAAATTGGAACACATTATCGAAAATAAATTAAACTATTTTCAACTATTATTTTAAAATAAATATACAGTTGAACCTGTCTATAGCGCCCTCTCTTGGCACTCACCGTAATAGTGTGCTATAGAGAGTGGGTGCTATAGACAGGTTACTTTTAATGTAAATCGCATCGTACTACGTATTTAAAATCGGACGCTATAGAGAGGAAGGAGCTATTTAGAAGAGGCGCTATAGACAGAGGTTTAACTGTATATGATTATTATTATTAATATTGTGTTATTCCTCTATATACACTCTTATCCCGGAAAATCTGTATAATACCAAATATAATACACTGCGGCCTGTGATTGTAAAACGACACTTGAAGTTACACCGCATGAGTCTCCTTTAAACGAAAAATCAAATTTCACCTTAAAATAAAAATTTGATTTTTCGTTTAAAGGAGACTCATGCGGTGTAACTTCAATTGTCGTTTTATAATACCAAATAGTTATATTAAATATTTTTGCTATTGTTGCATACCAGCACTAACAAGGTACAAGAAGATGTAGTACCACACACAAGAACCAACTATTACATCTGACATAACAGAGCTGGGCTACTGTAAATTTCAGAGCAGCTGTGGCAATCTACCAAAGAGAACAACCTCAGAATGGAAAAGTGAATCACCTTACAGTAATATCCAATGGCTGAGTAAATATGATGATAAAATAAATATTAAAATAAGAATCATTTATAATACAATATAATGCGGCTTATGATTGTACTAGACGAATGACCCGGGCAACGCCCGTGTTTTACCCGATTGAATGTTTTTATTCCAATATACAATTTGTTACAATTATAAATTGGAGCCGTGGATGTCACTCATGTGAAACGTCCCGCTCCAAACTTTACATGTACATTAGGTCCGCTAGAGGCGCGAGCGAATTAACTTTTTGTAAATATACATAATTATAAAGATAGAAGCTTCTATAGAAGATAATGATCATAATGATGATGCGCGCGCATCCGTGACAGCGATGAGGAATTGAGGAAAGACGGTCGTGACTATATATTAATAATAAAATAACCCGGGCAACGCCCGTGTTTTACCCGATTGAATGTTTTTATTCAAATACTATTTGTTACAATTATAAATTGGAGCCGTGGATGTCACTCTTGTGAAACGTCCCGCTCCAAACTTTACATGTACATTAGGTCAGCTGGTATTACCCCTCATTTTCAGGCGCGAGCGAATTGACTTTTTATAAATATACATAATGATCATAATGATGATGCGCGCGCATCCGTGACAGCGATGAGGAATTGAGGAAAGACGGTCGTGACTATATATTAATAATAAAATTGTTAAAAATAGATAATTTATAATTGTATGTTTTATAGATTTTCCCCTATTATTATTATGTATATATATTTTTATTTTATTTTTGTTGCCTCTTTCTCTTAATGGGTGGAAAGGAATAAAGAATGGAAGGAGCAAAATTTGTAAACAAACAAGACATCGCCCCCCCCCCCCCCATCCCATGCGCAAGCACCTATGCGCGGTGACGGGGAGGAAAAAGAAGAAAGGCACGTGTGTATAGGCTTGGGGAAATATGAGCTCCCTGCCTCAGAAGGAATGAGTAGCCACGTGTGAAAGAAACAAAGCAGATAACGACAAGAGCGTCGTTATAGAATTGCACACCAATTAAGTGGGTTGCGATATAGTTTCCTGTTATGGAACAGAAGAATTAATCCGGATAATTATCTCAAGTGAACTCATGATCGGATCCGACAGAATTGAAAACAAGATTTGTTTTTATAAACTTTTTTGAAAACTTTTGAAAAAGATTTTGCCTTTCCACCCCTAGTTATTTTGCTCTCTACATTATTTGTTTGTATGTATATTTATTTTATATCACTTGTTTATTCTAATTTTAAATATATCTAACCTTTTGGCCAATTTGATTATACCCTTTTTATCTATTTATTTATTTTTATTTTGATGCCCAGTCATCTTTGATAAGCAAAATAAAATATATATTTATGCCATTTTTGTTAAATTGTATTTCTACAACTTGTGCAAACACAACTGGTGAATCTCTATTTTCAATCTGGGTAAGATTGACCTTCCCCCCATTTTTTTTTTTTCAAATTCAACATTTTTGGTGAGCCGGACGTGATTTCACCTTGTGGTGTTTATACAATTTGTAGAGATGGATAAGCTTAAAAGAGAAATAACTCCCTTAAGGAATACTATCACCCGTACCACAAATGAAATAAAATCAGGTCTAAGTCTAGAGGAAGTGGATATAATTTTAATAAGGGCCAAATTTCAAAGGTTAACCATTCTTAATGATAGACTGATTTTGATTGATGATAAAATAAAAGAGATCTTATTGGATGATACGAGGTCCACAGAAGCTCAAATCAATGATGAGATGGAGCAATGTGAGACTTATAGCCTACAAGTAGGAATTGTCGCACAGAAGGTGAAAGAATATGAGTCTAAATTGGCAGCACTCTGTGATGATAAAATGTCACAATCTAGCACTTCAGATGTTAAAAGACAAATTAAACTTCCAAAATTTGAACTAAAAAAGTATACAGGTGAGCTAGAGGAATGGCTATCATGGTGGAGTCATTTTGAAAAATACATTTAGATGAGTCACTGTCTGATGTTGATAAATTTGAATACTTAATACAATCCATGGTTGTTGGGTCAAAGGCCCACAGACTTGTGACTAGCTTCCCTCTTACCCAAAAGAATTACAACAAAGTCATTGAAGATTTGAAAGACCGGTTTGGAGACAGAGATATGCAGACTGAGTTGTATGTGCGCAAGCTTTTAAAGTTGGTCATTACCAGTGCCAGGTCTGAAAAAAGAACCTTGGCTCAACTTTATGATGATTTGGTTGCACATCTCCATTCTTTGGGATCTCTGGGAGTGGATACTAAGTCTGGGGGTGGTGCGTTCTTGTACCCGTTGGTGGAGTCAAGTTTGCCACTTGAACTTATCAAAATATGGCAACGTTCCCGTACACCTTTCAAAGAAAGAGATTACTCTGAGATTGAAGAGGGAATTGAACATAGTGGGGCTAAAGCTTTTGATAAATTAGAGGGTCTGATAGAATTTTTAAAGCAGGAAGTTAAAAATCCAGAACGCATTTCCTTTGTTGCTGAAGGATTTGAACCTTCCCTTCCTCTAAAACAGGGAAAGAGAGAAAATAATCCCCCTAAGATCCACACAGCGTCTGCATTATTTGTGGGAAAGACCAACTTACCGTGTTTATTTTGTGACAAAGCTAACCATCTTAGCCAAAACTGTTTTAAGGCAGCCAAGATGTTGGAATCAGACAGATTAAAGAGGGTACAGGATGCGAAAGTTTGCTTTAAATGCTTGAGAAAGAATCATTTGAAGAAGGATTGTCGATCTTTTGTAAGATGCAAGCGTTGCCAAGGACCTCATTTTGAGATAATGTGCAGAGGAACCACACATAGTCAGGAAAATTTAAATTGGAGGTCAGATAACAGATCTCACAATAGTTTAGCAGAGCAGAATGAGGGGAACAGTGAGCCTGTAACAACAATGGCAAATCAAGTATGCACAAATAATATCTCTTTAATGACTCTAATTGTAAAAATTAAAGGACCGAAACATTCCAAAATGGTAAGAGTGCTTTTAGACTCTGGTAGCCAAAAGTCTTACATCAGAAGGTCTCTAGCTAAGGAGTTAGACTTACCCAAGGTGGGAGAAGTCAAATTGAATAAATTTTTGTTTGGAGGGCAAACAACAGGAGAAAAGGCTCATTCAATATTTTATTTCCAGTTGGACAATGTTGATGAGAGAAAGGCTTTCAAAATGGAAGCATTAGAGGAAACAATAATTCGTGGCGATATTTCACCCGTTGAAACAGGACCCAGGCAATGGGAATTGGATAAGAAAGGAATCACTTTGACCAAGGTAGACAATAATAAAACCGAGATAGACATCCTAATCGGTGGAGACTATTATGGGCAGCTTCTCACAGGAAAAATTGAACAGCTGGCAGGAGGATTGACCGCAATTCAAACAGTTCTTGGTTGGACTTTAATAGGTAATACCTCATCAGAGAGACCAGAGACAAGTGCTCAAATGGTTATCACCTTACTTACAACCCAACAGAGAGTAGCATCCTTATGGGAATTAGAAACAATAGGGATACGAGATCCTACAGAGGTCATCTCTGTGAAAGAGAAAAATGTTCTCATGCAAGAAAAGTTTCGTGAGAAAATCTGTCGAGGCCATGATGGACGTTATCTTGTATCTCTTCCATGGAAGGAAGAAATTGGGACGATACCTAATAACTTGGAAATAGCCAAAAGGCGCTTGGAGGCTGTGACTCAAAAGTTGACACAAAAGGATCAGTTTGTTCCTTATGATGAAGTCTTCCGATCCTGGTTCAGGGAAAACCTTATAGAAGAAGTTGACGGGGAAGACATCAAACCTATTGGACATTATCTACCACATCGCCCGATATATAAGGTTCAGAGTGAGACTACTCCTATTAGACCCGTTTACGATGCATCATGTAAAGCAAGTAAGAGAAGTTTGTCTCTAAATGAATGTTTAGAGACTGGACATAATCTGATTGAACTTCTACCTGAAATCCTGATAAGATTTAGGGAAAAGAAAATAGGAGCCATCGCTGACATCCGCAAAGCTTTTCAGACCATAGGTATAGATGAAAAGGAAAGAGATTATTTGCGATTTTTATGGTGGGATGAACAAGATCCTTCCAAGATACGGACATTGAGACACACCCGAGTGGTCTTCGGTTTAACCTGCAGTCCTTTCATCTTGGCCGCAGTGTTGAAATATCATTTGGAGTCCATTGTGGATTATCGCAAACCTGTTGCAGATGTTCTGAAACGTTCATTCTATGTAGATAACTTGGTGTTCTCAGTCGATGAACCTGATGAATTGGAACGTATCAGAGAGGTCGCTAACGATATAATGGATGAGGCCAAAATGACTAAGTGAATGGGAATATGGAGGTAGTAAAATTTTAGAAAATAAAGAGGATTCCAAGGTGTTAGGACTATATTGGAACACACAAAGAGATACCTTGAGGTGCCACATCCCACAAGACACCACTAAATACGGCGAAGTAACCAAAAGAACATTATTGTCCAATCTTCAAAAGTTTTTTGATCCTTTAGGATTTTACCAGCCAATTTTTCTCATTCCCAAACTCTTGATGCAAAAAGCTTGGCTATTGAAACTGGGATGGGATCAACCCCTTCCTACGGATATACAACAGGAATTCAAAAAATGGAGTGAGGAACTAGACCATGTAAAAAAACTTGAATTTCCTAGATATGCGAAGGTGACCCGTTCTGAAAATCTAGAACTCCATGTCTTTGGAGATGCGAGCAAAAGGGCTTATGCAACAGTTGCCTTTTTGAGAAGTGTACAGGATGGAGTCGTTCACGTCTCCTTGTTGGCCGCTAAAACTAGAGTTGCACCTTTAAAGTATATTACCATACCTAGACTAGAGTTGCTGGCCTGTCTCCTAAGTGCTAGACTAACAACTTCCATTGTCAGAGCTCTAGCCAGACTAATCAAGACTATCTTTTGGAGTGACTCCTCAACAGCCTTGAGCTGGATCAGTACAAAGCATGAATGGAGCATTTTTGTTTCCAATCGAGTTAATGAGATCAGAAGCAGTACCAATATAGATGATTGGAGATTTGTACCAGGTACACTCAACCCTGCTGACCTACCCTCGAGAGGTTGCTACGCACCACAATTCATTTTGTCTAAATGGTGGGAGGGACCCCAGTGGTTGAGAGAATCAGAGGACAAATGGCCACAACAAAAGCCAATTCCAAATGAAGAACAAGTTTTAGAAGAGAAAAAGGGAACAGTGGTACAAAACACTATTGTACAAAATAGGAAATTTTGGTATATAAGTAAATTTTCTTCGTATAAAGCGAATCTGAGAGTGCTAGCTTGGGTTCTTCGATTCATAAAAATACTTAAAAGAGAAGAGATACAGGGTAAAACTTTATCTACGCACGAAGTAGTCCAAGCCAAAAAGGTGCTTATCCGATTAATTCAAAGAGACAGTCTAGGGAAGGGACAGATTAGCCACCTAAAAACCAAGGTACAATCAGATGGGCTTATGTATATAGAGACCAAACTTTTGTACCATCAGAGTCCTGAAGAATTCAGGAAACCAGTGCTCTTGCCTTGTGATCATCCAATAACAGAAAAACTGATTAGAGAAACGCATTCAAATAATTGCCATGCTGGCGTTCATTTTTTACTTTCCAAATTGAGAGAAAAATTCTGGATTTTAAAAGCGAGAAAGACTATTAAAAGAGTTGTGAGAGGATGCATCATTTGTAGAAGACATGCAGAGAAGGCCAATACTATACCTTGTGCCCCTCTGCCCAAGGACAGGTTATTCATGGGTAGACCCTTTGAGGTAACAGGTGTTGATCTTATGGGTGCTCTCTACCTTAAAAATGGCCAGAAAATTTGGATAACCTTATTCACCTGCGCTGTCTACAGAGCAGTTCATTTGGAGCTGGTGGAAGGTTTGGATGCGACAAACTTTATTATGGCATTGGAACGGTTTATACACAGGAGAGGGAGACCAGTTAAGATTTACAGTGACAATGGAACCAATTTTAAAAAGGACCAATAGACTCTTTACCAATTTGAACTGGGACAAAATAGCCAGGTATTCGTGTGACAAACAAATTCGATGGATATTTATTCCTCCTTCTGCACCATGGTGGGGAGGATGGTGGGAACGGTTAGTACAACTGGTGAAAGATCTTTTGAGAAGAACATTAGGCACTAACAGAGTAAATTATGTTCAGTTAGAAACTTTGATTTGTCATGTGGAGGCGATTATAAACACAAGACCTCTCACCTACATTTCTGAAACAGAAGATGATTTGATACCTATCACTCCACAAATGTTTATCCAAAATAATTTTGGCTCATTTGATGAAAGTCATGAACTAAGTCCTGATAATACCAGACAACACTTTCGAAAGTTACAGCAGATTAAGAAAGAATTGAAGGAAAGATTCCACAAGGAATACCTCGCCATGCTCGTACAAAAGGGGAATGAAACAGAGGGTAGAAGGTTTCTTCCAGGCGAAGTTGTGCTGATTGGTCGAGATGATCAAAAAAGAATATCCTGGCCACTAGGCAGAATCTTGGAACTGTACCCCGGGAAGGATGGCAGAGAACGTGTAGCTAGAGTTAGGACTGCTACGGGTGAATTTGTAAGACCGTTAAAGAGACTTTTCTCTTTGGAACTTGGTTCTGATATTTCCAGGGAGGTGAGATTACCCAAGACAGAAGGGATCAAAACACAGGAGATTCCAACAGATGGAGAACAGTCAATTTTTACTAGGTCTGGAAGAGAAGTGAAAAAACCTACAAGATTGGGGATGTACACCAATAATCTTTCCTAATTAAGATTTTTTTTGTATTCCCATACAAAAAGGTGGGAGTATGTTAAAAATAGATAATTTATAATTGTATGTTTTATAGATTTTCCCCTATTATTATTATGTATATATATTTTTATTTTATTTTTGTTGCCTCTTTCTCTTAATGGGTGGAGAGGAATAAAGAATGGAAGGAGCAAAATTTGTAAACAAACAAGACATCGCCCCCCCCCCATCCCATGCGCAAGCACCTATGCGCGGTGACGGGGAGGAAAAAGAAGAAAGGCACGTGTGTATAGGCTTGGGGAAATATGAGCTCCCTGCCTCAGAAGGAATGAGTAGCCACGTGTGAAAGAAACAAAGCAGATAACGACAAGAGCGTCGTTATAGAAGTGCACACCAATTAAGTGGGTTGCGATATAGTTTCCTGTTATGGAACAGAAGAATTAATCCGGATAATAATCTCAAGTGAAGAATTAATCCGGATAATTATCTCAAGTGAAGAATTATCTCAAGTGAACTCATGATCGGATCCGACAGAATTGAAAACAAGATTTGTTTTTATAAAACGGAAGCTTAGATAAGTATTTGTAAACTTTTTTGAAAAAGATTTTGCCTTTCCACCCCTAGTTATTTTGCTCTCTACATTATTTGTTTGTGAGTATATTTATTTTATATCACTTGTTTATTCTAATTTTAAATATATCTAACCTTTTGGCCAATTTGATTATCACCCTTTTTATCTATTTATTTATTTTTATTTCGATGCCCAGTCATCTTTGATAAGCAAAATAAAATATATATTTATGCCATTTTTGTTAAATTGTATTTCTACAACTTGTGCAAACACAACTGGTGAATCTCTATTTTCAATCTGGGTAAGATTGAACTTCCCCCCATTTTTTTTTTCAAATACAACAAAAATAATATAATAATAATAATAATATAATAATAATTATTATTTTTATTATCATTAGATAATGATAATGATCATAATGATGATGCGCGCGCATCCGTGACAGCGATGAGGAATTGAGGAAAGACGGTCGTGACTATATATTAACTAGACGAATGACCCGGGCAACGTCCGTGTTTTACCCGATTGAATGTTTTTATTCCAATACTATTTGTTACAATTATAAATTGGAGCAGTGGATGTCACTCTTGTGAAACGTCCCGCTCCAAACTTTACATGTACATTAGGTCAGCTGGTATTACCCCTCATTTTCTACGCTAGAGGCGCGAGCGAATTGACTTTTTGTAAATATACATAATTATAAAGATAGAAGCTTCTATAGAAGATAATGATCATAATGATGATGCGCGCGCATCCTTGACAGCGATGAGAGATTAAGGAAAGACGGTCGTGACTATATATTAATAGAGGAATGCCCCGGGCAACGCCCGTGTTTTACCCGATTGAATGTTTTTATTCCAATACTATTAGTTACAATTATAAATTGGAGCCGTGGATGTCACTCTTGTGAAACGTCTCGCTCCAAACTTTACATGTACATTAGGTCAGCAGGTATTACCCCTCATTTTCACCGCTAGAGGCGCGAGCGAATTGACTTTTTGTAAATATACATAATTATAAAGATAGAAGCTTCTATAGAAGATAATGATCATAATGATGATGTGCGCGCATCCGTGACAGCGATGAGGAATTGAGGAAAGACGGTCGTGCCTATATATGTTGATAATAAAATAATAGATTAATAATAATAATATAATAATAATAATTATTATTATTATCATTAGATAATGATCATAATGATGTGGGCGCGCATCCGTGACATGAGGAATTGACGGTGGAAAGACGGTCGTGACTATATATGTTGTTAATAAAATAAATATTTGCCTTATTCTATCTGTTTGTCTGAAGCTCACGGATGGGATTTTTCATAACCATCGGTGGTTCAGTGGTAGAATGCTCGCCTGCCACGCGGGCGGCCCGGGTTCGATTCCCGGCCGATGCATTTTTTTTTTTTTTACAATTTTTAAAACTCATTTATATATTACTATTTATTACTATTTTATTACTATTTATTACTATTTTTCATAAAGATTTCATCATGTCGATTTTTTTTTTTGCATTTCACCTACTAAATCGATAGAGATAATTACATTTGCAACATGAACTTAGGTATATTGACTAAATAGAAAACTGCATAGTAATAAAGATCATTTTTTAAAGGCACCATATCGTTTTTTTTTCAATAAAATCGAAACAAAAATTAACGATAAATAGCGATAATTGCCTTAAAAAGAAATTGCCTTAAAAAAAGAAACATTCGCGGTGATTTTGTCTTGCATTCGTTTATACAATTATTATATACGAATGACCCGGGCAACGCCCGGGTTTTACCCGATTAAATGCTTTTATTCAAATACTATTCGTTACAATTATAAATTGGCGCCGTGGATGTCATTCTTGTATAATATATAAATGAGTTTTAAAAATTGTAAAAAAAAAAAAAAAAATGCATCGGCCGGGAATCGAACCCGGGCCGCCCGCGTGGCAGGCGAGCATTCTACCACTGAACCACCGATGGTTATGAAAAATCCCATCTGTGAGCTTCAGACAAACAGACAGAATAAGGCAAATATATAAGTAGACTAGCGGATGTGCCCGGCTTCGCCCGGGTTTTACCCGAGTGAATGTTTGTCTAACGAAAATTTGTTAAAACAATTCTCTATAAACTTATAAAACGTATTCGGCTTCGCCGGGGTTTTACCCGAGTAAAGGTTTGTCTAGCGAACATTTGTTAAAACAATTCTCTAAAAACTTATTTAAAAAAAAAAGATATATTTTGATAATTTGAAACTCATAAATTTGAATCTCTCGATAAAGTGAACATTTTTTCCCGGTCCCTGTGTGCCGTGTCATCCTGAATTTTGTCTTTCCTAATTTTCTACAATAGAAAATCATAGTTTTATCTAGTGAACATTTTTTCCCGTGTCACATTGCCGTGTCATCCTGAGATAATCTTACTTTTGATAAATGATATTTAAGATAACAAACTTAGTGATAAGAAAACTTGTTAACATCGTCACAATGGGGGCGCTGCTTGCGAGTTAAATCTACAAATCGGCAAATAACTCTAAGGATATTCAAGATATTCAGGAAATTATTTTTCAATAACCTTCCCGGTGATATACCTAATAATATCCCAAAATTTCACGGCGATTGGATGTATGGTTTTTGAATCTATAGAGTACAAACAAACAAACAAACAGACAGACATTCAATTTTATATATATAGACTAGACGAATGGCCCGGGCAACGCCCGGGTTTTCCCCGAGTGCGTATATTTTTTAAAAACGTTTTAATTCAAATACTATTCGTTACAATTATAAATTGGCACCATGGATGTCACTCTTGTGAAACGTCCCGTTCCAAACTGTGTGTTTTTAAAATGTTTTAATTAAAATACTATTCGTTACAATTATAAATTGGCGCCGTGGATGTCTCTCTTGTGAAACGTCCCGCCCCAAACTGTGTGTGTCTTGAAAATATAAAAATAAAAATGTGAATTTTCATAAAGATTTCATCATGTCGATTTTTTTTTTGCATTTCACATACTAAATCGATAGAGATAATTACATTTGCAACATGAACTTAGGTATATTGACTAAATAGAAAACTGCATAGTAATAAAGATCATTTTTTAAAGGCACCATATCGTTTTTTTCAATAAAATCGAAACAAAAATTAACGATAAATAACGATAATTGCCTTAAAAAGAAATTGCCTTAAAAAAAAGAAACATTCGCGGTGATTTTGTCTTGCATTCGTTTATACAATTATTATTTACGAATGACCCGGGCAACGCCCGGGTTTTACCCGATTAAATGCTTTTATTCAAATACTATTCGTTACAATTATAAATTGGCGCCGTGGATGTCATTCTTCTATAATATATAAATGAGTTTTAAAAATTGTAAAAAAAAAAAAAAAAATGCATCGGCCGGGAATCGAACCCGCGTGGCAGGCGAGCATTCTACCACTGAACCACCGATGGTTATGAAAAATCCCATCCGTGAGCTTCAGACAAACAGACAGAATAAGGCAAATATATAAGTAGATACAAGAATGATATCCACGGCGCCAATTTATAATTGTAACGAATAGTATTTGAATAAAAGCATTTAATCGGGTAAAACCCGGGCGTTGCCCGAGTCATTCGTATCTACTTATATATTTGCCTTATTCTGTCTGTTTGTTTGTCTGTCTGAAGCTCACGGATGGGATTTTTCATAACCATCGGTGGTTCAGTGGTAGAATGCTCGCCTGCCACGCGGGCGGCCCGGGTTCGATTCCCGGCCGAGGCATTTTTTTTTTTTTTACAATTTTTAAAACTTATTTATATATTATACAAGAATGACATCCACGGCGCCAATTTATAATTGTAACGAATAGTATTTGAACAAAAGCATTTAATCGGGTAAAACCCGGGCGTTGCCCGGGTCATTCGTATATAATAATTGTATAAACGAATGCAAGACAAAATCACCGCGAATGTTTCTTTTTTTTAAGGCAATTTCTTTTTAAGGCAATTATCGTTATTTATCGTTAATTTTTGTTTCGATTTTATTGAAAAAAACGATATGGTGCCTTTAAAAAATGATCTTTATTACTATGCAGTTTTCTATTTAGTCAATATACCTAAGTTCATGTTGCTAATGTAATTATCTCTATCGATTTAGTAGGTGAAATGCAAAAAAAAAAATCGACATGATGAAATCTTTATGAAAATTCGCATTTTTATTTTTATATTTTCAAGACACACACAGTTTGGGGCGGGACGTTTCACAAGAGAGACATCCACGGCGCCAATTTATAATTGTAACGAATAGTATTTTAATTAAAACATTTTAAAAACACACAGTTTGGAACGGGACGTTCTACAAGAGTGACATCCATGGCGCCAATTTATAATTGTAACGAATAGTATTTGAATTAAAACGTTTTTAAAATATATACGCACTCGGGTAAAACCCGGGCGTTGCCCGGGCCATTCGTCTAGTAATAAAATAATAAAATAATAATAATAATATAATAATAATTATTATTATTATTATCATTAGATAATGATAATGATCATAATGATGATGCGCGCGCATCCGTGACATGAGGAATGAGGAATTGAGGAAAGACGGTCGTGACTATATATGTTGATAATAAAATAATAAAATAATAATAATTATATAATAATAATAATCATTATTATTATCATTAGATAATGATAATGATCATAATGATGATGCGCGCGCATCCGTGACATGAGGAATTGACGGTGGAAAGACGGTCGTGACTATATATGTTGATAATAAAATAATAAAATAATAATAATAATATAATAATAATAATTATTATTATTATCATTAGATAATGATATTGATCATAATGATGATGCGCGCGCATCCGTGACATGAGGAATTGACGGTGGAAAGACGGTCGTGACTATATATGTTGATAATAAAATAATAAAATAATAATAATTATATAATAATAATTATTATTATTATTATCATTAGATAATGATAATGATCATAATGATGATGCGCGCGCATCCGTGACATGAGGAATGAGGAATTGAGGAAAGACGGTCGTGACTATATATGTTGATAATAAAATAATAAAATAATAATAATAATATAATAATTATTATTATTATTATTATCATTAGATAATGATAATGATCATAATGATGATGCGCGCGCATCCGTGACATGAGGAATTGACGGTGGAAAGACGGTCGTGACTATATATGTTGATAATAAAATAATAATAATAATATAATAATAATAATAATTATTATTATTAACATTAGATAATGATAATGATCATAATGATGATGCGCGCGCATCCGTGACATGAGGAATTGACGGTGGAAAGACGGTCGTGACTATATATGTTGATTATAACATGAATCATGAAAATTTCTCTTATAGAATTGTAAATAGTTATAAAACGAAGAGAAATTTTTTTTTAATATACATGGGCTACAAGCTTTCGGGCTTCACGCCCTTCGACGGGTACAACATATGATATGTTGTACCCGTCGATGGGCGTGAAGCCCGAAAGCTTGTAGCCCATGTATATTAAAAAAAATTTCTCTTCGTTT
Organism: Cordylochernes scorpioides; assembly: GCA_030710605.1. NCBI lineage: Eukaryota > Metazoa > Arthropoda > Arachnida > Pseudoscorpiones > Chernetidae > Cordylochernes > Cordylochernes scorpioides. The sequence continues at coordinate 158,724,579 of CP092863.1, forward strand.
TATAACTATTTATATATGTTGATTAATAATAATAATATAATAATAATAATAATTATTATTATTAACATTAGATAATGATAATGATCATAATGATGATGCGCGCGCATCCGTGACATGAGGAATTGACGGTGGAAAGACGGTCGTGACTATATATGTTGATAATAAAATAATAAAATAATAATATAATAATAATTATTATTATTATTATCATTAGATAATGATAATGATCATAATGATGATATGCGCGCATCCGTGACATGAGGAATTGAGGAATTGGGGAAAGACGGTCGTGACTATATATGTTGACTAGCCGAATGACCCGGGCAACGCCCGTGTTTTACCCGATTGAATGTTTTTATTCAAATACTATTTGTTACAATTATAAATTGGAGCCGTGGATGTCACTCTTGTGAAACGTCCCGCTCCAAACTTTACATGTACATTAGGTCAGCTGGTATTACCCCTCATTTTCACCGCTAGAGGCGCGAGCGAATTGACTTTTTGTAAATATACATAATTATAAAGATAGAAGCTTCTATAGAAGATAATGATCATAATGCTGATGCGCGCGCATCCGTGACAGCGATGAGGAATTAAGGAATTGAGGAAAGACGGTCGTTACTATATATGTTGATAATAAAATAATATAATAATAATAATTATTATCATTAGATAATGATAATGATCATAATGATGATGCGCGCGCATCCGTGACAGCGATGAGGAATTGAGGAAAGACGGTCGTGACTATATATGTTGATAATAATAATAATATTGTGACGAAGAAATAATTTATTAATTAAATTATTCAATGAAACTATTCAACAGAGTATATAAATATATATTAATCTTTTATGTAAAATAATTATCAAAATATCTCTTTGCTTGCTTGCTCAAGATTCTCTAGCTGTAAATAGTTTTTGCTGACTTGTTAATAATTGCCGACTTGTCGCCGTGACGTCATCAATAAATACTTTTACATCTTAGGATATTTCAAGGCTTGATTTCTACGCTACAACTGGTGGAGAGACTGGACCGATACCCATTAAGAAATAAAAGAAAAAATGATTCCGTTGAACCAGAAGAAACTTCTATGAATGTAAAGAAGGAAGGTGCTCAGGTAAGCAACTACGTTGTTCAACATTTGCCAAGGAACCCTTCCATTTTCTCCGGGGAGGATGGTGAAGATCTTCAAAAATGGTTAAAAGGGTATGCACGTGTGGCAAAGTACAACCATTGGGACGAAACCCTTTGTCTTACTAAAGTTTATTTTTATCTGTCTGGAACTGCTCTCAAATGGTTCGAGAAAAACGAAGAAAGCATACAGACTTGGAAGGAATTCACATCTCAATTAGAGAATGTGTTCGGAAAAAAAGAAAATTCAAAATTGCAAGCGGAGAAGAAACTTAAAACACGGGCACAATTAAAAGGTGAAAGTACCGAATTTTACATCCAGGATGTCCTGTGCTTGTGCAAAGAGGTTGATCCTCAAATGAGCGAGGAAGATAAAATCTCCCACCTCATGAAGGGGATAGCTGAGGAGCTTTATCAAGCACTCCTACCGAGGGATGTACAGAGCACCGAGCAATTTATTACAGAATGTCGCCGTGTTGAGGCGCTCCGTTGTAGGCGAGTTACCCCAACCAGATACGAGCGCCTACCAAATGTGGCGTCTCTCCGTGATCATGATGACAGGGCAGATCTGTCATCTATGATTAGGCAAATGGTTCGTGAGGAGGTACAGCGAGCATTAGCCTCTCCTCGAGAAGAACCAGAAATTTCTGCAATTAAACATATGGTGCAGCAAGAAATTGAAAAAACCATTGCGCCAATTTCTAGAAGTTTCCCTCAAAATAGAGCGCAAAGACCATTACCAAGCCCTAGGTACGAGTTCCAACCCAGAAATTTTCAACCTAGACCGCAGCAGCCGAAACAAGTAAACGGAAGACGCGATACCAACGAATGGCGAACCACTGAAGGTAAGCCAATCTGTTTCCACTGCGGACGCCCTGGCCACGTCGTGCGCTACTGCCGTGACAGGAGGAGAGAATATGAAGGAGAACAAACTTGGAATTACAAACAGAGATATAGGCAAGAGCCTAGAACATTCTATAATTCTCGGAGCAGCCAAGAGCCCAACGACGACCTGCCAAGAGAAAATATACGCCGCTACCGAAGCCCCTCTCCTTACACTGGCCGAAAAGGACAACATTAGTCTCCTGAGAGAAGACCCAGCCAGTCGCCTCGCCGTTCCTGTTAGGAAACACTAATGAGACATTACTTCGGCCCATACAAAGTAACCCGAAAAATATCTGTGTGACCTATGAAGTTAAAACATTCGGAAACCAGCAAGGTCGTAGTAAAACAAAAGATTTAGTTCACATTTGTAGGATGAAACCATATTTAAACCCAGAGGACCAGGAGGACCACCTAGAAGAGGACCCAGAAGATGACTGGACAAACTTCCAGGAAGAAGACATCCCCACTGAACGAACACAACAACCACAGACCCGCGTAGAGATCTCAGGCCCTATCACCCGTTCTCGAGCCTTGAGACTGAGGATGTAAGTCTCCTTCTGAGCATCGGGTCGATGCTCTTTATAGGAGGAGGCTATGTGACGAAGAAATAATTTATTAATTAAATTATTCAATGAAACTATTCAACAGAGTATATAAATATATATTAATCTTTTATGTAAAATAATTATCAAAATATCTCTTTGCTTGCTTGCTCAAGATTCTCTAGCTGTAAATAGTTTTGCTGACTTGTTAATAATTGCCGACTTGTCGCCGTGACGTCATCAATAAATACTTTTACATCTTAGGATATTTCAAGGCTTGATTTCTACGCTACAATATAATAATTATTATTATGATTATTATCATTAGATAATGATATAATGATCATAATGATGATGCGCGCGCATCCGTGACATGAGGAATTGAGGAGGAAAGACGGTCGTGACTATATATGTTGATAATAATGATAATATAATAATAATAATAATTATTATTATCATTAGATAATGATATAATGTTCATAATGATGATGCGCGCGCATCCGTGACATGAGGAATTGAGGAGGAAAGACGGTCGTGACTATATATGTTGATAATAATAATAATAATATATAATAATAATAATTATTATTATTATCATTAGATAATGATATAATGTTCATAATGATGATGCGCGCACATCCGTGACATGAGGAATTGAGGAGGAAAGACGGTCGTGACTATATATGTTGATAATAATAATAATAATATAATAATAATAATTATTATTATTATCATTAGATAATGATATAATGATCATAATGATGATGCGCGCGCATCCGTGACATGAGGAATTGAGGAGGAAAGACGGTCGTGACTATATATGTTGATAGAACGACATTTTAAAATTATCCCGCATGTGTTTCTTTTGAACGAAAAATCGAAATTTATTTTAAGGAGAAATAACGATTATTTCTAACCTTAGGGATGAAGTATGAAAGGATGAATTGTGAAGGGTAATGATAAACGGAAAAATAAAAGTGTCCAGGAATCATTACTCTTCACAAATTATCCTTTCATACTTCATCCCTAAGGTTAGAAATAATCGTTATTTCTCCTTAAAATAAATTTCGATTTTGCGTGCAAAAGAAACACATGCGGGATAATTTTCAAATGTCGTTCTTCAAGAATCATTTTACTAATTTAAAATTGAATATCGCATTTTTTAAATATAAACTCTAATAATAATCTTCTAGAGTCGTAGTAGTGTATAGGGTTAATAATATACGGGAGTTATATGGAAACAAGTATAGATCTATATGTACATATCACTTTCGTTCTTCTTTTTAAACTCATTGTTGTATCTCTCAGGAGGATTCTATATACAGTTACGAGCGTCATGCGTTCTTCATCTCAGTCACCGTTTGCTTTTTTTTTTTGGAATGGCGCTCTCCTATTGGTTCGCTAAGATGGCGCCGCCACTGCGCGAGACACTTTGTTTTTGACTTCCCCCCCCCCCCCCCCCACTCGCTTTTTGTAACTATTGTGTTGGAGCGGGTCGCTCCTTAAATAAATGCATATATTAGTTAATAACTAAATGGAATCCTCTCTTTCTTTTTCCCAGTAAGAGACCCTACGGAAGCCAACAGTACATAGACAGATAAAGCACATAGGCTATAGTTATTAACTAATATATGCATTTATTTAAGGCGCCAATTTATAATTGTAACAAATAGTATTTGAATAAAAACATTCAATCGGGTAAAACACGGGCGTTAATGATCCAACAGGTCCACGTGTCTAAATTAAAACACGGGCGTTGCCCGGGTCATTCCGCTAGTATGATTATAAGCCTGAATATCTTAATAAAGGTATTGATTGTTAATTTACGAGAGTGTGTAAAAAGCTTACTTTTACACATATTTTCGATAATGTGTTACAATTTTATGAAGTTACCCACAAGGTAAGTCTGGGTTGTGGACATATAACAATACCTCACGAGGTAGTTCACAGTTAGATAGATGTTGACTTTATTCATCTCGACCGAGAAATCAGCTTCTCAGGTCGATATCCACTGAATGAGAAATAGAAAATTCCCTTGAATAAATTACTAGTGAAACAGTGACATGATCAAAGCTGGTGGGCCAGTGACAAATCGCCTATACTACAGATTCTCATTTCTCGAGAGGTCGCATGGTTACAATGTCTCTTTAAGGTGACATCCAATCTCTCCAGAAATAGGATGTGTAGAATTGTGCAATTAGTTCACCAAGCAGTCTGTTGTGCAGATTGTAAGTTTGAGAAACGATATGTCCCTACTGCGCAACAAAATGACACTGAATAGGAATTTAAAAATAAGCTCTCCTCTATAATTAAAATTACATGAATAATTCGAATATCCTAAAGATAGAGGCTGCCTGGCCGGCATTCATAGTTCTTGAAAATATACTTCGGCCAGTAAATCGAGAACAAAAAAATTTTGTCGAAAATTCGAGGTAAAAAAAAGATTTACTGGCCGAAGTATCTCTATTTTCAAGAATATTTCGAAGTTACAAACATTTTTTGCATCTTTAAGAACGTTTATTCATAATGGAAATGTATCTGTTGAATGTATTTTTGTAGGATAGATAATGATTAGAAAATTTTGAAATGATAATTATTGTCAAATATACTATATAGAATAGCGGTATAGGTGTGTGGTTTTCATATAAATAAATGCTAATCAGTTAGAGAAATTAGACATTTCATTGGCTGGAGGGTATCACGTGATACACTACATAAGAAATATTTTCTTAGTGTATTATAATCCATTTGGAAAGCTTCACGTCCAGGTAAGGTTGTTTCTTTTTCCTTTTTCATGTCTATAGAACAGTTTGATTATTAAGTTTTGTCTTTTGATAAAAAAATCATGTATGAAGTTATATACAAGTAAGATTTTAACTTTACTATTTTACCTATTTCAATATTTACTTTATTATATGCTCTTGTTAAAGGTAATTTTAAGCATGTCTTCATATTTGCAAGAAAATAATTATAAAATCTATATTCTGAAATTAAAAAAAAAATTTAACCGTGTTTTTAAAGTATCTCTTATTGAGAAGTAGATATTACTTGATTATTTAGAAAATATTTAAAATATAACATTCTTGTCAATTAAAAAATATGCGAGTATAATTTTAAAAGCCTTGTGTTTTGACCTTTACATGTTGCAAAAAAGCATTATATCTATTTTTGAAATCTTATATTAAAAGTTTGTCTATAAAAACTTGAATTTGCAACGATATATTTGAATACTCAAAATATTTTATTATTATTTCTCTTTTTGAAAATGGATCAATCCATGAATAAATCTTTAATTTAAAAGGCATATATTGGATCAAATTATCATTTTATCAATATTCCAATTGGCTGAACGCCAACCTTTATCAAGGTGTTATAATATTTTAATGTTTTTTTTTTTAACTTAATTCTATTGGAATAAGTCAATATTGGTGAAATAAATTATATTTTGATCCAATATATGCCTTTTTAATTTCTCTTTTAGGTAATTTTCAAAACTATCCTTTTGTATAGATATTTTTGCGTATTCGTATGCAGATTTTGCTGTAACTGCACTTTTTTTTTAAAGAAAAATTGATATAAAAAATAAATTTGGAGTTTTCTAAATTGAACAATATTTTTCCATATTAATGAATCTTTCAGCAAAATTAATCTTTAAGGGTGAATTACCATTGTTTCTGATCCTTTTTATGAATATTCTTGTTTCCACAATGCCTCTACTTCTTCTTCTTTCTTATCTCCACACTAGGTGAAATAGAATGCAGCTGCCTTTGTCATCCAAGACTGGGAGCACTACTCAGTGGCAGGCCGACTTAGCATGACTCTACTGATTTTTTTAAATGCTCAGAATTTCTATCGAAGCAAATATTTTCCAATTTAGATGTGATTGATATTAGTTTAAGGACTTTATAAATATTTTGAATAGTATCTACATGTTATAACTCCAAGAATCGGTTACAATTTACAGAAAGAGGCTCTAAGTTTGTCATTTTAACATTTTCTTTTTTAAATTGAACTCTTAAGCAAAAATTCACATTTAAACATAAAAAGCAATATTACTCACCCGATAGTTTCGTTTAGAACATTACTAAATAGAAAAAGAATGAATACAAAGTTTCGAGAGATCTAAATGACTGAATTATACCAATAGTAAATAAGATTCAAAACTGATAAGTCTAGCCTTTCTAAGTTCATGAATGGCAATATTCTGTCCCTTTGTGTAATTTTTTGATATGAGAAAAGAAATTCATTATTAATTTTAGTTTTATTTAAATTTGCATGTCACTTGTTCTTTAAACACAAAATGACACGGCTGCGGCTTCGTAGAATATAGATACAAAAATGATACAAAATATATTCATAATATTGACTTGTTAGTATATATTCATTCTATTTTTATTATATTTAATGTGACGTTTTTGTGTTAAATGTTAAAATGTAATAATAGTAAAATAAATTTTTCATTTTTAATGTATTTGTTTTTATAATAATGAAGATGCAAATTACAATGTTGTTGCTATTTATTATCGTTTGTTTATAAAAAAAAAATACATTGCATGTGATGATGATGATAAAAGACTTTTAAATTAATATACAAAATTCATTGAAAAATAAGAGAATTATAAAATTCACAACGTGACAATTATTTTTGCATATAAAACGATGAAAATAAACAAATGCGAATTATGTTTACCATTTAAGAAGTATACAAAATATTAGAAATATAATTGAATAACTGAGATAGAAAATATTGTCTTAAAACATTGTATGCAAATCAAAATTGTTCATAGGCATTATAATGCATATATAGATGTTGCAGTAACACATGGAAACTCCGAGGATAAGTTTCTTTATTTCATAAATGATATCTCGAGCTTTCGGGTATCGTAAACCCTTCGACAGGAGTGTATAAGACGAAATGAATCACAGTTTTTAGCTATTAACACAGTTATTAGCACATTATTAGCACAGCTAATGGCTAAAAACTGTGATTCATTTCGTCTTATACACTCTTGTCGAAGGGTTTACGATACCCGAAAGCTCGAGATATCATTTATGAAATAAAGAAACTTATCCTCAGAGTTTTCATGTGTTACTGTAACTTATACATCAGAGGATTCTATCTTACGATTATATAGATGTTAATTTTATTAATTTCATATTTATTTTGAGTTTTTACTATATATTCATTATGAAATTGTGAAAAAGTATTATAATTACAATTATATTATCACAATGAGTATCTTTTTTATTTAAAAACGCTAGCTTTCAAGCGTTATTCGCTCTTCAACGGGCTTACAAAAATATATCGACTTGATCAACCAGAAATATTTACAAAAAACAAACGCGCGCCGCGTGGATATTTATAACAGAAAATTTTTTAATTGGTTTGTAATTTAACTATTTTAAATATTTTATGTAATATATCTACTTCAATTTTTAGGGCATCCAGAACCTATAAAATTAATCTATTGATTTCTTCTGAGATATCGGTATTGTGATGGCAAATCTATTTTTCTGTTTATGCTATTGTTTTCGACAACCGGGACCTGTTATCGAATCCCGCATTGGGCAATATTTTCTGAAGAAAAAATTCTCCAATGGCCTTAGATTCTTGTGAAAGTTCAACCTCGTCAATGAGAGCAAGTAACCAAATGTCTCAGGCTCGCTTGCAAGAGCAAAAGTCGAACTGCTTTCCACATGTATAAACATATGGTACACTTGCAGAAAAGGTAGTCGCTAACTATCCACCATTATTATGGCCTGTACCATGGATACTTGTAATAATTTTATTGTAAATATGGAGGTTCCCTGGCCCGAATTGATTGTTCAAATTGAAGATACTTCGGCCAGTAAATATTTTTTATTATATCGACATTTCAACAAAAATATTTTGTTCTCGTCAGGAGTGAACAAAAAGAAAACATTTGGCAAAGTTTTAAAATTTATTTTAAAGCTGAAAGGGCGTTCTCATCAAAATTGCAGCCTTAGAATAATTTTTAACGCTTTGCCAAATGTGTTAATTTTTGTTCGCTCCTGACGAAGACAAAATATTTTTTCAAAACGCCGAGACAATAAAAAAAAAATTACTGACCGAAGTATCTTCAATTTCAAGAATGTTTTTGTTGTCGTGTTCAATGAAGAGCCTCAGATGTTCTCATGCATCTCTAACACAGCAGTCGCAATGTCCACTATCTTGGGTGTGTAAACCTGCTGCTCTGGGTCCATTTCAATTTTCTGTTGTTGTCGTGTTCAATGAAGAGTTTGATGTCTCCGTACATCTCTATCACAGCAGTCGCAATGTCCACTATCTTGGGTGTGTAAACCTGCTGCTTTGGGTCCATGTCAATTTTCTGTTATTGTCGTGTTCAATGAAGAGTTTCAGATGTTTCCGTACATATATCTATCACAGCAGTCGCAATGTCCACTATCTTGGGTGTGTAAACCTGCTGCTCTGAGTCCATGTCAATTTTCTGTTATTGTTGTCGTGTTCAATGGAGAATTTCAGATGTTTCCGTACACCTCTACCACAGCAGTCGCAACGTTTTCTATCTTGGGTGTGTAAAGTTCTGGGTCCATGTCAATTTTCTGTTGTTGCTGTCGTGTCCCATGAAGAGCATCAGATGTCTCCATGCATCTCTATCACAACAGTCACAATGTCCACTATGTTGAGTGTGTAAAGTTCTGGGTCCTTGTCAATTTTCTGTTGTCGTGTCCAATGAAAAGCCTCAGATGTCCCCATGCATCTCTATCACAGCAGTCGCAAATTAATAATGTTAATATTAATATTAATAACTTACCTTTTATCTATCCCAGTAGAAATCGAGAATCGTACAAGCTTTTTTTGTGAAACTACAATCTACAACACAGACATTCCGTCTTATACAGACGATTCTCCTGTTAGAAATAAATCTAAAAAGAAATGAGAAGCAGGGGAAGAAACTGAATCCTCGCTCAGAAAAGAGAAAAATAAGAAAAGGAAAGAATATCTATGTACAAAAGTTGAGACTATATACATCGTTTTTATGCATAGAACACAGTGAAGAAGTAGACTATTGAGTAAATGGTTACATCTTGTGAAGAAAAAATATTTCCACACAGTTCAGTTACTTTGTCAGGTTTTTTTTACTTCTTGCAGTCTTGAAAAAATTAAAGAACCTTAAAATAGAACGACATTTGAAAATTATCCCGCATGTGTTTCTCTTTAACGAAAAATGGAATTTATTTCAAGGAGAAACAACGACCATTTCCAACCTTAAGGATGAAGTATGAAAGGATGAATTGTGAAGAGTAATGATAATTATTTTTCTATTCATCATTACACTTCACAATTAATCCTTTCATGCTTCATCCCTAAGTTTGGAAATGGTCGTTGTTTCTCCTTGAAATAAATTTCGATTTTTCGTTAAAAAGATACACATGCGGAATAATTTTCAAATGTCGTTCTACAATCATAAGCCGCATTATACTGTATTATAAAGAACTTGAAAATAGCTGACCCATTATATACAATCTACAACAACGTCTTGAAATTAAGAAATTTGATTTAAACACCTTAAAATATGAAATAAGCTTTAAACTATATAAATATAAGTGAAAGTCTTAACTGCTTTCCATATGTTTATATTAATGATCCATTTGCGCACTCTCTGTTATAAGAAATGTATTGTTATTTAAGAAAAGTAACTGTTTGTTCTTGATTGCTTGTATATAAGTTTATGCTAAGACCTTTCTTTCTTCTTTCCCCCTATATGATACATTGTAAATAACATTAACACAAAGCAATAACGCGCCATCTATACATATAAAATGAAAGGATTTAAAAGCACGAATGTTTCTTTTATACATAATACAAATTTCTACTGCCCTTACTGCGATGATAAAATAATGGGATGACTTTACATTTTCATTGCAGTAAGGGTAGTACAACAACAACAAAAAGCCTTTATTTAGGGTCACTGACCCTATACAGGATTCACCAGAGGGATGCATAAGAACAAAGCAGTGAAACAAAGGAAATAACGATATATACAGAAGAGAAATAAAAACAAGAAAAAAAAAAAACAAGAAAGAGAAAGAGGGAAGCAAGAAAAACAACACAAAAAGAGTCAGTAAGGGTAGTAGAAAAATGGTATATTTTAAAAGAAACATACCCTTCAAAAAGAGTTCGAATTTCTTATAACTTTTTTTTTAACTTTAAAAAAAGCTTTATTAAGGCCTTTTGGTCTTATACAGATTCTCTGAGTAGAAGAGGGTATATATAATAATAACCATAATAGTAATCAGCTCTGAGAAGCGGTCTGGTAGATTAAATTGGCGAAACCGCTGGGAGGGTTCACCACTGATGAGCCAAGCCCTCCCAATATATATATTCATACTCGATTCATTTTTAAAGGAATCTTACTCGTCAAACATGGTTTAAATTTCCTATATATGTATGTGGTGCACTTACAGTAAAAGTATCTAGCTACTCACCATGATTATCATGTATTACTTTGAATAAGTACCATTCCATCACCAGTTTATATTTATTGTTATTAAAACGAATAGATCAATTTTCAATATACAAAAGTTGTTCTATTTAACTATATAACTTGACCATTAGATATTTGATGTTTCAAAATTGATTTCAGGTCACAATTTAAGTAATAATTCATAATACCAATGAACACACAAAACATTTTTTTTATTATCCCTAGTACATGTGGTACAGGCCATGATAATTATGTTGGGTAGAAGTTGGCGACTGCTTTTACTGTAAGTGCACCACATGTCTACACACGTGAAAAGCAGTTCGACTTTTGCACTTACAAATGTGCCAGAGTCCCGTTTAGTTACTTGCACTTGCTGGTGGGGTTGGACTTTTAAAGAATCGAGTGTCATTGGAGCATTTTTTTTTTATAAATCAAGAAAAAAAGTGCCCAATGCGGGATTCGATCCTGGGCCGTAGCGGTTGAAAAACCATCGGTTTAGACCACCTTTCACTGACCCCTTTTGAGAAAGAATCGTTTGTGTTTTCAGAATGGAGTTTGACCAGGAATCTAAAAAATGGCTCGATTCCATGTGGAAAGACTACAAGGTATTTCAAATTTAACATTTACATTAAAATAATCAAATATAAATTTTATAGCAAATAATACGAGGGCCATCCAATAAATAACGTTTCCCTATTTTTTTTCTGCGAACGAAACGTTGTAAAAATTAGTTATTAGTGTAAAAAAGGGTCACTACGATGTGTTGGAACCTTGTGACCTTCAAAATCACGCTACTCGTACGCGCAAGTCCGTACCGCTTCAGTTTCTATGGAGCTACCACTGGTGAACGTGTCCAATTGCGAACTCCGTTCTGTAAATCGTTTTTCACGGCGAAAAATGAAACTGCGGCCAATATTCATCGCAATTTAGTGTCAGTGTATGGTGAAGGATGTATGAGCATTCAAATGATTCGCCGATGGCGTTCATGGTTCTTGGAAGGACGGCAAAACGTGCATGATGACGAGCGAAGCGGCAGGCCCGTTACTGCTACGGACAATGCAGCCGTTGCTGCTGTTCGGAATGTGGTGGAAGCAGATCGCCGCCTCACCATTGACGGAATAATGATTCGACTGCCTCCTGGAATCGAAATTGGACGCTCTTCGATTGGAACAATCATGTCAGATGTTTTGAATTTTCGCAAAGTCTGCGCAAGATAGATCCCGCGTTTGCTCTCGGAAAATCACAAGCAACAACGGATGGATGCAGCCCGAGCTTTCCTGGAAATGCATCGAAGAGATGGAGATCAACTGTTTTCCCGTATTGTCACTGGAGATGAAATCTGGGTGCATCGTTCAACTCCAGAAACAAAACGACAAAGCATGGTGTGGAAGAAGCCTGGGGAAAGTGCACCAAAAAAGGCGAAGGTCATAATATCTGCAGGAAAGTTATGGATATCGTCTTTTGGGACTGTAAGGGTGCTTTATTGGTTGACTACCTGCCCCCAAACACTACGGTTAACGCTGCGAGGTACTGCGAAGTTCTCACTAAACTTAGAGCTGCAAAAAACGGAAACGTCCTGGACTTTTGTCTTAGAAAGTGTTACTCGTCCATGACAATGCTCGCCCTCACGCAGCTCGAACGACCCAAACGTTGCTGGAGAACTTCAAATGGGAAATTTTCACAGATCCACCTTATTCCCCGGAACTTGCCCCAAGCGACTTCCATCCTTTTCCAGCAATCAAGTTGCACCTTGGAGGCAAGCACTTTGCGAATGATGACGAAGTGCAGGCAGAGGCGAACCACTGGCTAAGAAGACAGGACACGGCTTGGTATAACAGTGGTATAAAAATATTGCTACAACGGTATCAAAAATGTTTGGACAGAAATGGTGATTATGTAGAGAAGTAGTCTATGAGTTGTATAATGAAAATAAAATAACTGAATAATTGTAAATAATGTTGTTTATTTGTTTAAAAATAGGGAAACTTATTTTTCGGATGGCCCTCGTATTTAATATCGTTCTGAATATAGAGAACAATCCATATTTAAATCTTTATATAATAAACAGGCATATATTGGATTAAATAAACCGTTAGAAAGAGATTAATAGAATCACCGAATGTCGTGGTCTATTTGGATAAGGAAAGCGAAGACTAAAACGCGGCTGATTCCACACTGACCTTTTCAGTGATACGCTAACCTATGCACGGTGGATTCTGTGGCCACTGGACATGCGTCGCACCTGGAGGCTATTGGGTTCTGCGTTGTCTGGAGTATAGGAGCTCCATCTATGCTTCTTTCCTGTGATGAATCTGTATAAGACCGGTGGTCTTAATAAATCTGTGTGTATGATATATTGGATTGAATAAAAGATTTATTTGCCAATATAAAAATGGTAATGCCTTGATAAAGGTTGGCGTTCGGCCAACCGAAATATTGAAAAATAAATATTTTATTCAATCCAATACATCACACATAGCTTTATTAAGACCACCGGTCTTATACAGATTCACCACAGAAAGAAAGCATAAATGGAACTCCTATACTCCAGGAAGCACAGAACCCAACAACAGCCTCCAGGTCCTACGTATGTCCTGTGGCCACAGAATCCACCGTGAATAGGTTGGCGTAATTGAACAGACTGTTTAATTTTGAATGTATTGACAAGTATGTATTATTGTGTGTGTATATGTATGTTATATTAAAATATTTTATTTAAAATTTTATTTCATGGATTCAAATACTGTTAAATCGACCGCCAGAGGTCACGCTTCCCCTATAAAAACTCATTGTTGTTGGTTCCCGATGGCTGGCTAAAACCTTTTAATTATTTAAATCTTTTTTTCCACTTATTCTACTTGCCTTAAGACAGGCAGTACTTTTATCTAATCATGTTTATATATTTTTTAATCATCTAAATTAAAACACTCTCTGATTGAAACTATTTTTATTATCATAGTTTCAAAATTTTTATCACGACTGCATTACTATAGCATAATCCTCCAGATGATCAAAAATCAACAGAAATATATTTTTAAAATTATAACATGTATGTAATGTAACACAATGCAATAACGTGCCATCTATACATATAAAATGGAAGGATTTAAAAGCACGAATGTAATTCTACTGTCCTATAAGCTTATGTCCATAGTTTTCGTGAAAATCATTTCTGAGATTCCATCCTTCAGTGCTGCGTATATAAGCAGAATCGTCCAATACAGTATTAGAGCTCTGAGAAGCGGTCTAGTGGATTTAATTGGCGAAACCGCTGGGAGGGTTCACCACTGATGAGCCAAGCCCTCCCAATATATTTTTTCATCGCAGTAAGGACAGTAGAAGTTTCTATTATGTATAAAAGAAACATTCGTGCTTTTAAATCCTTTCATTTTATATGTATGTAATGTATTGTCAATTGTCAAAGAGGCTTTGTGTGCAGGAGGTGTTCCTAAAGAAGTACTTTGTCAAGGAAGAGGACGCATGCCGGCGGAAGCTGTGGGAAGATAGCCTGAGAACGGCCGTCAAAACAAACATCGAGTTTGACCTGGGAATGATTTCTAAACAACACGTGATTGACGAACTTTCAGACCAGTATCAATGGGAGAAATAAATTATTTACTTCTAAAGAATCTTCAAAGCATCAGCAATAAAGTTTTGATTTAAGCTTCTAATGTGCTATATCTTATCTTTAAATTTCCACATTTCCGCTAGGTATATTTTATTTTAGCACTCCTATATATTAGGATGCATAATATAGGGGGGGGTCGGTGGAAGGCTGGTTAAACCGTTTGGTTTTCGACCACTACGACCCGGGTTCGATTCCCGCATTCGACACTTTTTTTTCTGTTAAAAAAATGCTCCAATGGCCTCCCGATTCTTGCAAAATTCCAACCCCACCAGCGAGTGCAAGTAACCAAACGAGGCTCTGGCACATTGGTAAGTGCAAAGTCGAACTGCTTTCACATGTGTAGACATGTGGTGCGCTTACAGTAAAAAGCAGTCGCTAACTACTCACCATTATTATCATGGCCTGTACCACGTGGTACTAGGGATAAGCAAAAAAAAAAAAGATGCATTAGCGCACCATCCGTTATGAAAATTCGAAACTATTGATTCTATTTTTTTTTTTATTAAACACTTATACTACCCTTACTGCAATGTAAAAAGTAATGGGAGGGCCTGGCTAAACAGTGATGAACCCTTCCAGCGTTTTCGCCAGTTTATTCTATCATTACGCTATTATATTGCATTTTTCGGTTTTCCTTTTATAGTGATACTGATGCTAGACTCTTGGAATGGGTATTTTAGATATACTATAGACATAAGCTTTGAGAACAGTTGTGGCGTATTTAGGTTGATTTAAAAGCAGAAATAGATTTTAGGCTTTATTTATTTAAATGACTTTTATTATATTTCACTGTATTAGATGCAAACTCGAGAATTACAAGTCAACAATAGAATGATAAGTTATATATTGCGATATATACAATATATCACAGAATAATAATCTGTGGATTTAAAATTATCAGAATATTAATATGTGATATATATTCTATTATTAAAATATAAATATATACGAAAACAGTAGAAATTCATGCACTTATAAATATATAATATGCTTAGAGCAATCGTTCTTTCGCAAACATCAAACTGAGTCTTTTATTCGAATTCATATATATACATAGGACAATTATTACGTTACAGACGGTAGAATTACAGTCAAGGGAGAGCTGTTTTTATAGCTAACGACAAACATTTCTCTGTAAATATATAAATAGGGCACTAGGAAAGTTTTGCAATATGACTTTATCATTTACAATCTTTAAAAATATTTTCTATAACAATTAATACACTTATCAATCTTTCGAAACCTGTAATCAAATCAACTATTCCACGTTTCCTCAGAGAGCTGAGCCTTTTCGTCATCCCATGCTCTAAAAATGTCATTCATTCATTCAAAAAAAGTGTTTACTTTTTAGTCTGTTCATATGAGGGAAGAGGGCGAAGTCGCAAGGTGCGAGGTCTGGACTGTAAGGGGGATGATCCAACAATTTTATTCCAGTACGTGCCAAATAATCGGCGGAGATCTTCGAACGGTAAGCTGTAGCATTGTCATGGTGGAAAAACCATGTGTCAGTCCTTCAGAAAGGCCAGACATATCTTTATTTACGGGGCTCTAACCAGAATGGATCATTTTTAAGCCCCGATGGACGTATAAAACGGAATATATACAAAACACTATATACATTGAACTGTTGGAAAAAAGGCAATATCCAACAGCACCCGGTGTTCTCAGGTGGTCACCCTCCCAAGTACTGACCGGGCCTGACATTGCTTCGGTGATCGGACGAGAACCGGTGTTTTCAATGTGGTATGGCCATAGGCAAAGAAAAAGTTCCCACGCCGGGAATCGAACCAGGGCCTTCTGAGTGAAAGTCAGATATCCTAGCCACTAGACCACGTAGAACTACATTCAGGAAGGCATTCCTCAGTATATCACTTGGTAGTTAGTCCTTTTGATTTTCCAGTACCACGCGACTCTGGTAATAAAGAAGACAGCTGACATTTTCTTGCGATATACATCAATCAAATAATGGCAGAAAGTTTCTTTATTAAATAAAAATGGCAAGCTTTCAAGTGTTAGCTCATCATCAGGCCAATTGTTTCGCAAATTCCTGTAGATGTAGGATATATATTTACATATTTGCACTTGAAAAATATTTTAAAAATTCTCTGATATATATCGCATAAATCCTTTGCAACTATTTCACAATCTAAGATTTTCTTCCTAATTATCTTGATTTTTGTACAGACAGGCGTCTTTTCACCATCGAATATTCATACTTTGTCTAAGCTTTCAACATCAATCAAACTTCTTGTGCAACTCTCTACACCATGAAACACATCATCTGGCCATCAGTTAAGGAATGGGGAAACCATAGAGAAAAAAAATTACTAACTTTTAGATGATCATGCAGAATAGAATGAATTGCTGATGCAGGAATGTCTACACACTCCCCTATCTAGCGATAAGTTATATGTGTATCAGCTCCAATAATTTATTGACAGCAGCGGTGTTTTCTTTATTAACTAACGAAGCTGGACGTTCTAACCTTGGCACATCACTTATGGCACTTTTTCTTCGCTGAAACTCACGATATCACCTGAATATGGTAGTACGATGTGGACAATCATTTATTAATACAGAAGTAATTTCTTTAAAGAAATCTTTAATGCCCAAACAGCATTCAAAGTTATTCTATAAAATAATCCCTTGCATTAATATTGAGTAAAATTAATCATTCCTCCAAGGAAAATTTCTTTTCAAAACATTTTTATTCTCTAGCTTTCGGGCACGGACGCCCTTTTACATGAGATATACCAGGTTTTCTACTGTAGAAGGGTGTCCGTGCCCGAAAGCTAAAGAATAATAAACATGTTCACACTTTTCCCTGGGGGCATGATTAATTTTACTCAATTTTGATCAAAGTTATATTGAAAAATATCTCTGTATTCAATGTTGTGCCAGATAGACATTCTTTTTATTTTAACTCTACAGTTCACAAAGAACACCAACATCAAGCAAATGAAATTTTGACCGCAGTTTTCAGATATAAATAGGGCTTAACAAGCTCGAACTTGTGCCGAAGTGGACGCACGGGTTGGAGCGTATTGCAAAACTTTCTTAGTAACCTTTAAGTAAGTTGTTGTTACTTATTCCTCAAGTCGTTTAAACGATCTCCATTAGGTTCCATTGTCTCAGCTTTTCTATTATAGCCCTGGTGTTTTCCCAGAGGTCTTTTTTTGGAAGATTTGTTACAATTTAATAGATGTTCAGGACTGGCTGGTTGGGAATCGCATTTAGGGCATTTCGGGAATGTTTTGATTTTTTCATTATATTTGAGAATTCTAAGATGTCCTGTTTGTAATTTTGAAATCGCCGTTTGTTTTTCTCCAGTAAGGGTGTGGAAATAAGATTGGTTAGGAACTAATTTCAAGTTAGTAGACAAAGTTCTTGTCTTAACAGCGATTCCTTTCTTTGGATAGTCTTTTGGTGTATGATAGTCTTGCCATCTTCCTAATCTTACTTCCATATCTCTCCGCGGTTGAAGCGGTTGAAGACTCTAGCTGTCATTGTGGCAGTCTCATGTAAAAGGGCGTCCGTGCCCTTTCGGGCTAGAGAATAAAAATGTTTTGAAAAGAAACTTTTCCATGGAGGAATGATTAATTTTACTCAACGAATTCGAGGACTCAAGACACCTACTGCTGGAATGCCTACTCTTCTTCACCGCTAGACAATAGACAATAAACAATGTTATAGATCTATATCAATTTGTAAATAGCAGAGAGAATTATCACAGATTTAATCATTTTTGTAAATATATTTATGATTATCTTTCTAACCTGAAAGGTTCAGGTTCATAATATATATTATTGTTTCTCTATTTTTTTTTTATTACGTTTTCTTGTTAATATGTTTATAACTGTTTCTGCTTAAAAAAATGTAAATCGATGCAATTATCCCTAGCCGGGATAACGCGTTTGGTGTGTTGAAATAAATAATATATCTCTCCAGCATGAACTGTAGCCACTCTTGTGTCTGAACAGATGTCGAAACAAGCCTCCAGCAATAGTTATCGACACCGAGTGACTGAAAATTTGCTTATACATGCTGGTTCTTCTCTAAATACATTTCCGTTAGCCATTTCCCTTTGATAATTTTAAGGGTATCTTCATTGTTCAGTCCGAAATTATGTTATTCTCATCATTTGATGTCACCACTACATCTTGAAAGCATGTACCATGACCACTTTTGTCTTTTTTGTACTTGAAATATTGATGCAAATAATATTATAATTGAGTTAAATAAATTAAAAATAATTTGCAGAGTTTCTTTAATAAGATATTGGGAGGCAAGCTTTCGCGCGGTCCATCCCACCCCCATTGAAACTGTCCCCTACAACTGGAAACTATTTTTTATATTTGATTTTTTTTTTTGAAAATGTATTTCTGCGAATCTCTATTTTATGTTTGTTGCACGCCTTTGCGGAGCCAGTGGCCTGATGAAGCGCGACCGCGCGAAAGCTTGACTCCCGATACCTTAAAAAAGAAACTCGGCAAATATTTTAAATTTATTTAATTCAATTACTTTTGTATTCATATTTATTCATTTTGGGCAATTCAAAAATATTTTATTAATAATTTGTTTCTATTGTTATACAAAAACAAATGATAAATGATGCATTAGCGCGCCATCTGTTATGCAAATTCGAAACTATTATAGACGCGTATGATTCTTTTTAAATTGGCGATACCGCTGGGAGGGTTCACCACTGATGAGCCAGGCCCTTCCATTTTATCCCCATATATATATATATATATATATATATATATATCTAAAGAGACAAAGGTCACCTCTCCCGTCAAAATAGACGTCGAAACAGACGCCATATATTGACCGTCGCCGCAAACTAGCGCCCTCGAGTCGGTGACAAAGCCACAACACCAGCTTTGACAAACTGAGAAGCGTCCACCTAGAGACCATGGTTTCGGGCTAATGACCCTCGTCAGTCTAGGGCGGACATTATTCCATGAGATCCACACGAGATATAATTGAATCTTCACAATCTACCAAAGAGGTGTTTTGCTGGCAAGGTGGCTGGGCCAAATCTATGGCTGGAATATAGATGGAAAATTTCTTCCCGGCAAATTTTCCACTTAGTTCATTGAAGTAAACGAAAAATTGCGTTACAAATTTCAAAAATAAAATAAAACTACAACCTTTCGCAATGGTTTAAAAAAAAAAGGTTGTAGTTTTATTTTTGAGACTTAGTTCATTGTTACACAAACAAATAATAAATATAAACAATGGTGATAACTGTTATAATTATTAACAATTTAGTCATTAAATATATATTTATTTATTATCCCCAAAGCTTAAGTCCATAGTTAATCTAAAATACCCATTCCAAGAGTCTAGCATCAGTATCACTATAAAAGGAAGATAGAAAAATTCAATATAACAGCGGTATGGTAGATTAAACTGGCGAAACCGCTGGGAGGGTTCACTACTGATGAGCCAGGCCCTCCCATTAATTTTTTCATTGCAGTAAGGACAGTAGAAATTTTTTATTATTAAAAAGAATCACACGCCTCTATTATAGTTTCGAATTTTGATAACAGATGGCGCGCTAATGCATCAAAATATATATTTGTTGTCAGGGAGGGAGGTTCATCCGCTTTCAGAGATTCCTCCTCCAGACAAGGATAGGATCAACCTGAACCGCTCTCAGTTCAATGTTGAGATGATACTCATATAGGCAACTCTTGGCGGACACCAGGATGGCGTCGTCATCCAGGCCGAAGACTCATCCCTTCAGGTCAGCGGGTCGCCTGATAGTAAATGCCTCTCAGTTCAGAAGCCTGACTTGTCTTGGAGAGGCATGCATATATATATGTTGTAATATATTCCAATATATCTATGTCTCCATGTGTTGTAGTTATAATGTAATTCCCAAAGTGACAAATAAATTTTCGAGTAAATGACAGTTGACGCCAGAAGGAGGAAAAAGGTCCGAAAAACAAGTCGGGTTCCTAGGTGTGCCCTTTCTTACTCAAACAGTTTATTCGGCTTTGAGACACAATAATGGACAGACCCCTCTAGACAGATCTCTCCCCGACCGGCGTCTGCTACATGGGCTCTCTCGCCATCTCTATGGTGCCATCCAACATGTCTCGTCCTTTTGTGTAATCCCAATCACGCCTGAAACCACTTCAAACATTGTGGCCACCACGACTGCAAACCAACATGCCACACCGCATTCATCCAGCAAGATACAACAACTACATTACTACATATATATATGTGAAAAAATAGTCTAATGTGATATTGTACTGGGGTAAGGTGCATAAATTATGAAAAAGGTATCTCCTTATCGTGCAACTGAAAGTTGCTGATGGCTTGCGCAATCTATAAGAATAAATATAACTACCCGTTTCATGATTTTTCAGGATGCCTGAATGACCAGTTTTTGGTCGTTGAGGTACAGCTTGCACCACGCTGATGAGGGCCAACAGCCCGAAACGCGTCTGTGGTTAGCTTTTCTTGATTAATCAAGAATGGGTATTTGGCCAATTCTGGAATAATTAAAAATCAACGAGAATAGTTGATATTTATTCCGATAGATGGCGCAAGCTATCAGCAACTTTAAGTTGCACGATAAGGAGATGCCTTTTTCATAATATAAATATATTCATCAAGAAATTGGGTTGGCCAAATATCAGGGAACAGGTTAAATCAATGAATAGTTGATTTCTGTTTCATCAGATGGCGCTCTGCCTTCTGAAAAGCACATGTGCTCCTGGTCAGGATATGCCTTTTTTATTATATATATATAGTGTAAAACCTATATAATAAAAATATAATAGTGATTCTATATTTAAAATTTAAAGAGTAAACTGATGAGAATGATAATTTATATCAAGTAGATTTGATTAGATTAGCAAGCTAAATCTAAATTAATTATAAAAATTAATAGTTGTTTAGTTTTATAGTTTAGTTTTGTATTAAAATTATCTTTATTACTTTGATTATTTAAATTCAAATTATAAAATTTGTAAATTGTTATTATTTAATAGAGAGAAAAAAAAAAGGTCCAGCAGATTTCTCTTTCCACTAATTAATTAATTTTTTTTTGTATATGTCTGGTCTACCATTAGGGTTTCAAAACATAATAACCAAATTTATAACAAAAGTTAATTCATATTATAGATATACTACTAAATACAACTAGATTTATTCATATTATAAAATAAAAAAATTTAAAACATTATAAAAAAAGGATAAAATATAAAATTATAAAATATATATATATATACTAACAATCTTATCTACCTTCTTTTCAAATTTTTTTTTTCTTATTATTAGTTTGAATAAAGTGCATGGTTCTGTCTTTCTCTCATTTCTCTCTCTATAACTACTAAAATTTATACTATTAAATATATTCTCACTTCTATTATTCTATATATAAATTAGAGTATGTCTGAATGACGGGTAACAGCTGATTGCAAAAGACGTTACGTTGTTAAATTTTATTGTTATTAATTATAAATATACTAGACGAATGGCCCGGGCAAAGCCCGGGATTTACCCGAGTGCGTATATATTTTTAAAACGTTTTAATTCAAATACTATTCGTTACAATTATAAATTGGCGCCATGGATGTCACTCTTGTGAAACGTCCCGTTCCAAACTGTGTGTTTTTAGAATGTTTTAATTAAAATACTATTCGTTACAATTATAAATTGGCGCCGTGGATGTCTCTCTTGTGAAACGTCCCGCCCCAAACTGTGTGTGTCTTGAAATTATAAAAATAAAAATGTGAATTTTCATAAAGATTTCATCATGTCGATTTTTTTTTTGCATTTCACCTACTAAATCGATAGAGATAATTACATTTGCAACATGAACTTAGGTATATTGACTAAATAGAAAACTGCATTGTAATAAATATCATTTTTTAAAGGCACCATATCGTTTTTTTTTCAATAAAATCGAAACAAAAATTAACGATAAATAACGATAATTGCCTTAAAAATAAATTGCCTTAAAAAAAAGAAACATTCGCGGTGATTTTGTCTTGCATTCGTTTATACAATTATTATATACGAATGACCCGGGCAACGCCCGGGTTTTACCCGATTAAATGCTTTTATTCAAATACTATTCGTTACAATTATAAATTGGCGCCGTGGATGTCATTCTTGTATAATATATAAATGAGTTTTAAAAATTGTAAAAAAAAAAAAAAATGCATCGGCCAGGAATCGAACCCGGGCCGCCCGCGTGGCAGGCGAGCATTCTACCACTAAACCACCGATGGTTATGAAAATTCCCATCCGCGAGCTTCAGACAAACAAACAGACAGAATAAGGCAAATATATAAGTAGATATGGATGATGTGTAAGAAGTAAGGAAATTTTTTTTCTCTCTCTATTAAATAATAGCAATTTACAAATTTTATAATTTGAATTTAAATAATCAAAGTAATAAAGATAATTTTAATACAAAACTAAACTATAAAACTAAACAACTATTTATTTATATATATATATATATACAACGTGTGATCAATAATTTCCAGGAATGAGACTGGATCACGTAAAATATTCAAAATAATGGAATAATTTCATAAGGACCTTGTAGATAAAGCATTTATCAACATTATTTATTATTTATTTAAGTAACCCAGGTTCCTGGAGCGTACAGAAGTCGCCAACTACCCGGGATGTCCTTCTGAACTAAGTCTTCTTGGATTTATATAGAATGCCAGTGGAAGTCCAATTAATGAGGTGTCGCCAGGCAGATTTCTTTCTTGGGAGATTTTCTAGGGATGCTGGATTTATCAACACATAGAAAAAAAATGTTTACACAGACGCACGCGCTCACGTTTTATCGAAATCATAAGCTCGAGTATATCAGAACATTTTCTAACTTCAGTATGGACTGTATTGAAAACAGCGAGTCTGCATGGAGTTTTGCTTTAAATTAGGGAAAACAGCTTCCGAATCATTTCAAATGTTGAAACAGGCTTTTAGAGAAAATGCCCTATCTCAATCGAGGACATTTGAATGGTTTTCACGATTCAAAGCTGGTCGAACAAGCGAGAGAAAGCAAGGATGATAAAATCGAAGCTTAAGTGTCTTCTTATCACTTTCTTTGATGTAAAGGGATTGGTACACTATGAATTCATGCTCGAGGGTCAGACCATTAATCAACATTACTATCTTGATGTATTGCGACGTTTAAGGGAGGCTGTGCGTCAGAAACGACCCGAAAAATGGCATCAGAAAAATTGGCTCTTGCATCATGACAACGCACGGCCACATACGGCCGTCACTGTACAACTATATTTGGCTAATCCCGGAATTGTTTTACTACCCAAGCCACCCTATTCTCCTGACCTTACTCCCAACGACTTTTTCCTTTACCCTAAAATTAAAAAAGTCTAAAAAGACGTCAAAATAACTCAATACCTGAAATAAAGGAGAATACGAAGAATATTTTGAAAAGCCTGAAAGATGAGGATTTTCAAAGGTGTTTTGATATCTGGAAAAAAAGATGGAACAAGTGTATAGATAGTGACCGTGATTGTTTTGAATAATTTTAAATAAAACTTTATTATACTTTTGTATTTCTTTAAATATTTAACATTCCTGGAAATCATTGATCACACTATGTATATATGAAAAATAATAGAAAAGAATGAAAAATAAAAAGGTCAGGTGTTGATATTAAAAATAAAAAAAAGGCATATCCTGACCAGGAGGACATGTGCTTTTCAGAAGGCAGAGCGCCATTTGGTGGAACAGAAATCAACTATGATCAACATTGATTTAACCTGTTCCCTGATATTTGGTCAACTCAATTTCTTGATTTATCAAGAGAAGCCATCCACGAACGTGTTTCGCGCTGTTGGCGCTCGTCAGCGTGGAGTAGGCTGTACTACTGCGACCAAAAATATTAAACATGGAACAGTTTCGGATATTAATAAGGCTGTTTACATAATTATCTTTTATAGGAAATGAAATCATTCAAGCACTTCTGCTTTTTTACACATTAAACGAACTTCTACTGCCCTTACTGCGGTGAAATTTTTTTTCTTGATTTATCAAGAAATTGGGTTGGCCAAATATCACGAAGCAAGTTAAATAAACCTTTAATTTATTTTTGCTCCAATAGATGGCGCTCTGCCATCTAAAAATCACATGTGCTTGTGGTCAGTAAATGCCTTCTTTATTTTAATATCAACACCTGACCCACTTATCTTTTATTTTTTCTTTTTTTTTTTCATATATATATATATAAACCTGTTTATAGCGCCCCCTCTTGGGACTCACCAAAATAGGGTGCTATAGGCAGGTCACTTTTAATGTAAAATATTTACATTTTTATGTTTAAAATCGGGCGCTATAATGAAGAAGGCACTATTTAGAGGGGGCGCTATAGACAGGTTTAACTATATATATATAAGATTGATATGTAAATATATACAAACAAATATGGTATATGATAATCGAAATAAAATTCAACGTATTTGCATACCCCAAAAACTAGCATATTATTTCTGCTTCTAAATGTTAAGCAAAAATTCGACATTTAAAAATGTCCTTCTGAAAAAAAATAATATTAAATTTAGAAAACATACCTAATTGGAGATCATACATTAAAAATAATTATAAACACATATTCATTTTATTCAGGTTTATATTATAATCATAGATTGTTGTTCTATTTTTGTTTCTTTCTGATATTAGATACTGCTCAATTATCATTGGCTGTCGAATATCACATGACTATATAAATATCATTTTTAGAATTTCTCTGAAGATTTAGCCATTCGGAAGATCATGGAAAGGTAAGAAGTTTCGTTTTTTTTTTTTTTTAATATAAAGTCTTACACGGAATTGTTTAAGAATTTTGAAATTCATATTTATAATACAATACGGCTTGTGATTGTAAAACGACATTTGGAACACTGTGAGTTCGATTCCCATCCTTGGACACTTTTATTTTTCCGTTTATCATTACCATTCACAATTCATCCTTTCATACCTCATCCCTAAGGTTAGAAATAATCGTTATTTCTCCTTAAAATAAATTTGGATTTTTCGTTAA
Organism: Cordylochernes scorpioides; assembly: GCA_030710605.1. NCBI lineage: Eukaryota > Metazoa > Arthropoda > Arachnida > Pseudoscorpiones > Chernetidae > Cordylochernes > Cordylochernes scorpioides. Next base: position 158,750,289 of record CP092863.1, read on the forward strand.
GAAACACATGCGGTATAATTTTCAAATGTCGTTCTACAAATTCATATTTGTAAATTTTGTACTATCAACTTAAGAATAGCTACTTTTTTAATAATCTTCGTATATTCTAATTTAATGTTTTATTTTTAAAATTGTTAACGTGTTTATAATCGCATGGATTTATAATTTGTTTAAAGATATTTCGTATAGTGTTTATTAACTTAGTTTTAAAAATACTTAGTTAATTTTTTTTTCAATAGAATTGTTTATAACGAAAACCTATAACGCAAAAGTGTAATTTTGTCATAGTCTTGTGCTTCTAAAATATTGACGTGTTTTAACTTGGTAAAAACTGAGCCAAATTTTCAAGTTGCAACTATTTTATAAATTTTGCATATGCCTTACGAATTACTACGTGTTTAATTTTACATTGTTCTTTTCAAATATTAGGAAAACCTTAAAATAGGCTTTCAATATTTATAATTTCAATGTAAAACCCATTATCAGTCAATTTAGGTTGGATTATTAACATCTTTTTGTCTACATAGGCAATGACACCCATTTCTAGATCTATTACCTATGTAAAACTGACATATTTACATAAATTTCTTATCTATTTGGTCTAGTTTTTTATGTAAACACTTTTACAAATCCAGTTTCAAATTTTTTTCTTCACTTGGAAATTTGCATAAACCTATAGTATTAAGCCTTATGTATGCATGTTTAATGTATAAATACAAGTTATTTTGAAAATAGAGCAATCCATATTTTAATCATTAATAAAATAAAAAGGCATATATTGGATTGAATAAAATATTTATTTGCCAATATTTCGGTTGGCTGAACGCCAAACCTTTATACAAAATGGTGGTTTATACAAAAATGTAATGCCTTGATAAAGGTTGGCGTTTAGCCAACCGAAATATTTGCAAATAATTATTTTATTCAATCTAATATATGCCTTTTATTTTTCTAATAAATACAAGTTTTTAATGTATCTTAGTAATTTGTGTACAAGGCCAAAATTGTCTTGTTTTCCTGAATATATGCATTATCTAGTTAAATGTAAATATCTTTTACTTTAATTTTTCTTTACAGACTTCATGGTGAATTCGTTTTTAACACTTGCTTTAATAAAGGCTTATGTGAAAACTCTTACCTTTATATATTAAAATACTATTTATAAAAAAAAATAAATCTTTAAGTATATGCGAATATTTTCCATGCCGTGGCATATATGTAAAACGTTAATGCAAAAAGTTAACTTTAAAAAAATAATTGAATTTTCCAATTTTTGAATTTAGGTGTTGTAAAAGTTCAAATATGATAATTCTAGATGTATTAGTATATATTTAACATAGAGGAATAGCAATTGAAATTATTAGAGTAAATTAGTGTAAACACAAGGTAATAAGACCAAATCCAAATAGTGTGTGACGTTTCGGTAACAGCGTTGTTACCATCTTCAGACAAAAGTACTGAATGAGAAATTTTTACCACAGCATGTTTTAAATAGTTATCAAGTGTGTAAACAAGAAAGCAGATAAGAAGAATCTTGTTTACACACTTGATAACAGTAACTATTTAAACATGCTGAGGTAAAATTTCTCATCCAGTACTTTTGTCTGAAGATGGTAACAACGCTGTTACCGAAACGCAACATACTATTTATTTGGATTTGGTCTTATTACCTTGTGTTTATGATCTATAATCCAAATTGTCCCTTATAATAAATTAGTATATATGTGGCGACTACATTTTGACAAAGCTCCACTACACACAGTGGACAGGGGACGGCATCGGCAACCGCGAGCGTCAACCTGACTACGCATGCGCCCGGGACGTCATCAGAGACTCTGGCCACTCAGCGGTAAACATCTAGGCTTGCTCCAACGGTCGTTACCTCAACCGTTGCTTCTTTTCTCTTCATATATTTCTGGCTTTGAATAAATTAATTTTAATTATAATTTTATCACAGCAGCCTTTCCACAAGCCACACCAACACATCGCGCAACAATCCTACATATATAATCTAAATGATAAAAATATTCTGAATGAAAACAATAAAGATCAACCTATTTCGTATAAGGTATTGCTAAAATACATTTCAAAGGACAAATTCTGTTTTATTTCTCATTAGGATGGAGAATATTAGTTGTTCCTAGACATGAATCTACATCAATTTTGAATCTAATATATATTTATTAAATATAAATAAATATCATTTTGAACATTTATATTATGATGCATTAGCTCGCCATCTGTTATGAAAATTCTAAATTATAGACTCGAATTTGTTTAATTTTTTAAATCATACGCGTCTATAATAGTTTCGACCACAGGTATCCCATGGAGCTTCATGTGACCGTAGTTGCAGAGCTACTTGACAATATGCTGATGGCATCGCGTCCAGGGAAGCCAACGCGACCTATGTTCCAGAGATGACAAGGACGAGAAAAATTCGTCACCTTAAACATCACTACCAATATTTGAATTCATCAATGTAATTTAAATCACATCTTCACACTTGGTAGTAGATTGAACTTTTAGGGAATAATTAAAAACTTTTCATATTTGAAAGTTATGTAAATAGAGCAATGTATATTCAAATATACAATAAAAAGCATATTTTGGATTTGAATAAAATGATTTGCAAAAGCGAAGAGTGTCGGAACTAAAACTGGCTAAAATCGTTCTGAAAATAGAGCAATCCATATTAAAATCTATAGATAAAAATTATTTTGGATTCAATCTAATATATTCCTCTTTATTATCTATAGATTTACATAGGAATGCGCTTGGCGCCTAGGAAAATAAATCTTTATTCAATCCAATATATGAATTTTTATTATCTATAAATTTGAAAGTGTTTAAACCAAATATCTAAATTCAAAACGTTGTTGTAGATTGCACTTCCACGAAAATTCTCGCCATATGCTTAATATCTACTGGGATAGATTCAAGGTAAGTTATTATTATATATTACATAAAGATTTTCTTGATTTTAGAGGATTTTAAATAATTTATTGATCATTTGCTTGATCCCGGAATCCATGAGCATGTAACACTGCAGTCGTGGTGATAATCAAATAAAATTAGTTATCAAAAAAAGCTTTAATTGAGATTATTGAATATATAAAAAATAATTTGATAAAGTACTGCCTGACTTGAGGCGTAAGAATCTAAAAAATGAAAAACGTATTTACATAATGTACAAAAGGTTTGAGCCGGCCATCAAGAAACAACAAATGGTTTCATATAGAGAAAGTCCCGACATCTGGTGGTAGGCTTTTACAGAGTATTTTATTCTAGGAATTCTAATTTTAAAATTATAAACAATTTTTATATAACACATATTTTGTGATGTCGTTTATGCTGTAGGATGACTGTAGTGTAGCATGTTGGTTAGGACCAGTCGTGGTGGTTGAGTGATGGGTTGTAAGGACACACAGGAGACAGGATCCAGAGGTAAAAAATCGTGGGGAGTAGAACGGCGAGGAAAGAGAGGTCCGAGGACAACCCTGGGAACAATTGGTGTCGAGACCACCTCGGTGAGAACTGTCTCTTCATCACATCCAGCCGCTTTTAAATGGATTTGAGTAAGATAAATCCTCTAGGGGAGAATGAAGACTTGACACTTGTTTACCAAGGGGGTTGTTTTTTAATCCGGCTATCTTCCTTATTTCCTTGTAATCCTACACAGGCCATTTTATTTATATATTTCCGAATATTATGACATGTATATAAATATATTATAATCACTAGTACATATGGTACAGTCCATAATAATCATGGTGAATAGTTAGTGACTGCTTTTTCTGCAAGTGCATCATATGTCTATACATGTAGAAATAACTTTGCACTCAACAATTATACCATACAGCAAATTAAAACATTAAGACTCGAATGTTCCTTCCACACATCAAACTTCTATCAAACTTTATCCTTATTTGCAGAAGAGTATTGCTCAATGCAAATATTTATGTAATTCTACTGTCCAATAAGCTTATGTCCATAGTTTGCTTAAATACCATTTCTGAGATTCCACCCTTCATTGTAGCATATATAAGCAGAATGATCCAATACAGTATTAGAACTTTAAAGAAGCGGTCTGGTGGATTAAAAAAAAAAAAAAATTGGGGAAACCACTGGAAGAGTTCACCACTGATGAGCCAAGCCCTCCCAATATTTTTCATCGCAGTAAGAACAAAAGTTTGATTGATTAAAAGAAACATTCGCGTCTTAAATGTTTTCATTTGTTGTATATAGATGGCGTGTTATTGATTAGCCCTGTTTGATTACTTGCACTAATTGGTGGGGTTGGACCTTTGCAAATATTGAGGACCATTGAGGAAATTTTTAAGTAAAAAAAAGGGTCCAATGGGGGATTCGATCCCATCGTGACTGTCGAAAATCAACTGTTTATATTATTTCTTCCCAAAAACCCTTATAGTTTTAAATTAAATGATATAAAAATTCTTTATTTTCTTTTCTTTCCTTTTCATTCTTTTTTTCTTTCTTTTCTTACTTTTATTTTCTTTTCTTTCCTTTCTTTCTTCCCTTTTCTTTTCTTTCCTTTCTTTTCCTTTCTTTTTTTTCTTTCTTTTCTTACTTTTATTTTCTTTTCTTTCCTTTCTTTCTTCCCTTTTCTTTTCTTTCCTTTCTTTTTATTTTCTTTCTCTTTCCTTTTCTTTCCTTTTCTTTCTTTTCTTTCTTTTCTCTTTCTTTTCTTCTTTTCTTTCTTTTCTTTCCTTTTCTTTCTTTTCTTCTTCTTTTTTTTTCTTTCTTCTATTTTTCTTTTCTTTCTTTCATTCTTATCTCTTGCAACTAAGTCCATTTCAAGGTCTGGTCTTCGTGGTAGGTGATAGGTATTCACTATTATTAGGGGTCTTTGATTAGGTAGTGTATTTTGAAGGCCCGTAGAAAAATACTTTTAAATGTTTTTATTGAATCATAAATAAATATACACTAATGAAAAAAAAAACTTAAGTGGAAAGTATTTGTCGCTAGTCATTTTTTTCAAAGACAGGCAATTTTGTTCACACTTGGTAATCTTGTGTGTCTTCAATAAAGGTCACTGTAATATCTTTCAGAGTTATTGTCTCAATCCCGATATACATGCTGAAAGGTATAACTTCCTTAAGTTTTGTCCATGAGTGTATATTGGTTATCTCGTGTGTCTTCAATAAAGGTCACTGTAATTGTCACTGTAATTGTTGAGTTATTGTCTGAATATCCCGATATACATGCTGAAAGGTACAACTTCTTTAAGTTTTGTTCACACTTGGTTATCTAGTGTGTCTTCAATAAAGGTCACTGCGTATCAAATATCTTTCAGAGTTATTGTCTGAATCCTGATATGTATGCTAAATAGAACAACTTCTTTAAGTTTGTCCATGAGTGTAAACATATATTTTACATAATTACTTTCAATAATAATTTGAACATGTCTTATATTGAAAATCTCCACTAATTCTCATAGCATTATAAAGTGTTAAACTCTTAATTTCAAGAAATAGAATTTTTAAACTTCTATCCTTTTCGCATTATGAATCTGTATTTCAGCATTCGAGTTTAGAAATGGTTTAACATTTCAGGTTTTAAATTTGAGTACCGGAAAATCACTTGTATATCAGTCGTATAGTTGCAAGATCATTTTCGCTCACCATGGAAATTAATAAAACACGCGTTTTCAATTAAGAAAAGGGCATTATACTGATAGTGCAACTTAAAGTTGCTGATGGCTTGCGCCATCTGTCGGAATAAATATCAACTAACCGTTGGTTTTTAATTATTCCAGAATTGGTTAAATTTCCATAGCTGATTAATCAAGAATGGTCAATTCTGGAATAATTAAAAATCAACGATTAGTTTATATTTATTCCGACAGATGGCGCAAGACATCAGCAAATTTTAGTTGCACGATCAGGAGATGCCTTTTTCTTAATTTATCCACCTGATTACAGTACAATATCACTTTTGTACTATTTTTTCGCTGTTTTTAATGTTGTCAATAAGAAATCAAATATTTGAGATTTTAACCTTGTTTTTAACTGATTCTTCTTCTTATTTCTTATCACCACTCAATCATATTAGGGTATCAGGTTGTGACCCTTGATGGTGTCTGTTTGACAACCATCATGACTGGGTGAAGTAGAATGCCTTTGTCATTAAGATTGGAAGCACTACTCAGTGGCAGGCCGACTCAGCTCCAAAAGAAATGGCCGCCTCTGAAATGAGGAACAGACGCCATGTGCAGCCGCTCCTAACATGGAGTATAAACGCTGCTCATCCTGTATCCCTGAATTAGGAGCCCTTACAGGGTACTATCAGCCGGGCCAGCTGAACCCAGGTTTTTTAGTGAGCTTGTTACTGTTCCCCTCTTCCTTTTTCATCCGGGCTTCGGACCGGCAAAGGCGGAGTTGTAACTTCATTTAAAATTGAGAAATATATGTAATAACTTTTAGTTAATGGCGATATTAATCAGAATATTTTTTAAATTGTTAGGAAATTTGTTTTCTATAATTTTATTTTAAAAATCGTTTATAAAACGTCAAGATCTTAATTCCGTTTCCTATAATTTTTTGAAACATGGTTTTGATTTAATCAATAAGGAATCAAGGGTTTCGTTTCTTATCTTATTTCTTCTATTTCGAGCTTTCGGGCTAACATGCTCTTTACACGAAGATCCTTAAGTACATCTTGTACTTAGCTTCTCAACTATGCTCACAAATTGAGTACAAATATCAGGTCTCCAGAGAAAAGTATCTTTTCAAAACTTTTTTTATTTCCTAGTTTTCAGTCACGAACGCTCTTCTACATGAGAAAACATGGTATAATAATTCGCCAATAAAACACGAGTTGATATTTTTCCTTCAATACAACAATAAGGCTTTTATTAGGGTCCATTGCCCTGTATGGATTCGCCATACAACAACAAAACAATACAGCAATTCTTCTCACTTTCCCCTTGTGCACGCAATTATTTGTTCGAAAAAGGATTCAATATTAATAGAAAGGATTAGTTTATTGAATTTAACTCGTGTTCTATTGACGAATATTACGATGTACTAGCGCGCCATCTGTTATGAAAATTAGAAATTATTTTCAGACTCGTTAGATTTATTTTTGAAATTAAACAATTTCTACTACCCTTACTGCAATGGAAAAATTAATGGGAAGGCCTGGCTAATCAGTGACGAACCCTTCCAGCGGTTTAGCCAGTTTAATCTACCATACCGCTGTTATATTGCATTTTTGGAACTTCCTTTTAAAGTGATACTGATGCTAGACTCTTGGAATGGGTATTTGAATGAACTATTGACATAAATTTTGAGAACAGCCGAATTACATACAATTATAAATATATAATATGCTTCGAGCAATCGTTTTTTCCGCAAACATCAAATTGAGTCTTTTATTAGAATATTTACACATTATACAGAGTTTTCTACTGTAGAAGGGCGTCTGTGCCCGAAAGCTAGAGAATAAAAAGAACTTTTAAAAAAGACAATTTTCCCTGAAGGCCTGATTAATTTTACTCTATATTGATACAAAGATATGATTTTATTGAATAATTTCTATACACAAATATCTGTTATAAGAGTAAAACGCTAATTACATAATAGATGTTTTCTCATGATCAATGTGGTTGAGGTTCTTTTGGAGATGCGCCAAATCCATTTATATAGGATTGGTTCTGTTAGATCACATCACATTACTAAGGCCATTTCTCTCTGCAGAATGATTAGGTTTATGAAAATATACTTTTACCTGGAGACTTAATATTTTAATTCAATATTGATACAAGATATTTTATTGAATATGCTCACACATATCTTGACTGTGCAGCAGAAGTACGAGAAGAATTACGATGAAGATTTGAATGTAAAAAGGCGGAAAATGTGGGAGGAGAACTTGGAGAGGATTGCTATGAACAACTATTTGTACGATCTGGGAAAGGCGGACAAGAGAGTCCACATCGATAAGGATACTGATATCGATACTCTTTGTTTGGAAGCAGGTCAAGATTTTGAACAGATATGAAATAAAAAGTTCTGATATGCAAGTTTTCTTTCTTTTTTTAGAACAGAATTTGTGTGAATGTCGCATAGATATACCCAGAATAAGTCTACCACATGGAAAATTTGTAATTACGGAAGAGGTATGTTTATTTCATTAGCAAGCTGTAAGCTTTCTTCAAGCCACGAGTCACACTCTTAAAGCCATACTACTCTACTCTACGACTCTACAACGACTACCGGAACAGGCATCTTTTTATAACGTAAAAAAAAAAACCAGATAAACGCAAAATAACTATTTACATAGAGAAAAATGAAAAGTATATTTACATAACTAACAACAAATAGACTTTGCATGAGTAATCTACATGTGTAAATTTATTTATCAATTCAAAAATAACTTTACATGTTTCTTATCCCCTTGTGTGAAAATTACACGAATTCCATGAGTTCATGATCTCATGGAATGGGGTATAGGGGTGCAGCTTTCGTTGATCATGGCACCTTGATCCAGGAACACTTAGGTGAAAGTCTGACTTTGCCTGTAATTTGAGACTGTTCCTAACATGGAAGCCTTTGCTGCTGACTCTAACATGAGTACAGACGCAACTCCTCTGTATCCCTGGAGTGGGACCATTGCTGAGGTCTATCAACCAGGTCAGTTGAACTCATGAATTTTAAAGAGGGAGTGTCCCTCCTGGTTACAGCATCAAGTCTACCAGAACAAGACTTGATCGTGCAGAGGGTTTACTGTACCCCCCAACAATGTCCATTCCACCACAGGCCAGTTACAGAGGTGTAAGCATGGGAGGCCAAAAAATATCATTACATGATCCAAATCAATTTAGTAGAGTCTCTGAAAGGGTGAGGTATTATGTTCTTGGACGTTTATCATTTTAAAATTTATATTAGGATCATTTTCAGCCGACATTGTTTACGTACAATGCTTCTAAATAACAAAAGGGGTTCTATGTGGATACAGCTTAGCACGACTCACTTTATTATTAATTTATTATGCAAATATTTAATTGTAATTCTACTGTTCTAAAAGCATATAACCATAGTTTATTTTGATACAATTTATATGATTCCACCACTTAGTGCAGCATATAAATATAAATTGGTAATCTTTTTAGGAAGCTATATATATATTTTTAAATCTACAGATGTTTCTCTCACAATGAGTTTCTTTTTATTTCAAAATGCTAGCTTTCAAGATCTTCACATAGACTATTTCTTAAAAGAAGTATTTATAAATATATATTAAAAGAAATAGTCGATGTTTTAATTAAGCCAGTTAAAGAGCGATTATCGATTGAAAGGTTTAATTTTTATTCACGAATAGAAACCCTTTCAAGAAATACTTCCTATAAATATTGAAAACAAACTCATATGGAATACCAGAAGTAACGCAATCATATACAGTGGTACCTCGACATACGAGCGCCCCAACATACGAGTTTTTCGAGATACGAGCCGAGGAGCAAGTGATTTTTTGCTTTGAGTTACGAGAGAAATTCGAGATACGAGTTCGGTTCGGTAGTGTTGAAGATATTAATCTGTGATTTTAAATGGGAATTTTGTATGGGGAAATTTGCTTCGAGATACGAGTAATTCAAGATACGAGCAAGGTTGCGGAACGAATTCAACTCGTATGTCGAGGTACCACTGTAGTTTATAATACAATATAATGCGGCTTATGATTGTAGAACGATATTTGAACATAATCCCGTATGTGTTTCCCATCCCTGGACACTTTTATTTTTTTCCGTTTATCATTACTCTTCATAATTCATCCTTTCATACTTCATCCCTAAGGTTAGAAATAATCGTTATTTCTCCTTAAAATAAATATCAATTTTTTGTTAAAAAGAAGCATGCGGGTTAATTTTCAAATGTCATTCTATATATTTAATTGTACAAACGCATTTATGCCTAGAAGAAACGGTTATTAAAACAACAAAATGGAATTTATGTACTTAACCTCAATGGAAACCAATATAGAATTTTAAAATAAAAAGAAACCCCCCCCCCCCATTGTAAGAAATATAGTTTTTAAACACTTCTGACAATTTTTTTATCTTTATTCATTAAAGCTATTTGTAGTTACACAACTAACATAGATAAATTCACAACTATTATAGACGCGTATGATTATTTTAAAAATTAAACAATTTCTACTACCCTTACTGCAAAAGAAAAAATATAATAGAAATTAAAGTAGAAATTGATTTTTAAAAGAATCATACGCGTCTATAATAGTTTCAAATTTTCATAACAGATGGCGTGCTAATGCATCATAGAGATAAATTGTTTTGAAAATAGAGCAATCCATAAATAAACCTTTAAATAAAAAGACATATATTGGATCAAAATATCATTTATTTTACCAATATTTCAGTTGGCTGAACGCCAACCTTTATCAAGGTTTTATAACATTTTAAAGTATCTTTTAAAATTTTATAACGCCTTGATAAAGGTTGGCGTTCAGCCAACTGAAATATTGGTAAAATAAATATTTTGATCCAATATATGCCTTTTTATTTAAATATAGAAAAATACTTTGAGTCAAAAGGCGATCCATTAATTAAGATTATATAAAAGGGCGTACCTGGATCTGTAAAGAAAAAAAAAAAACAATTTTTTCTTAAAATATTTCGAGAGATTGCTCCCTTTATCAAGTGCAAAAAATTCACTGTGCAATAAATTGATGAAGAGGGAGCAATCTCTCGAAATATTTTAAGAAAAAAATATTTTTTTTTCTTTACTTTTTTTTTCTTATATAATCATAGATACATTTTCCAAATTCTTTGTCAAATTCCTCAAGGTCTAACCAAAGCCAATTAATGTATCCTTCTATCCAATGGTATATAGAGGTAATTATATATTTGGGAAGCTAAGCGTAAATCGTTATTCTACCGGTTTATTCGTCCATGCCACATAAATATTCCAAGGCACAAATAATATTTCCATGATAGCAGCCGAGGAATGATAAGGCTCGTCTGATAACCCTATTGTTGTCCTATCCAATGACAGGGTGTCGGTATTCTAACCAGGATACGATATATCGTGTTATTCATATCATTAGGATTCTACAGATATCTTTATCATAAGACATCTTTTTTCATATAACTTTTTTTGGTATATAAAGATATTTTAAAATTTATAAAGAATGTTATTCATATCGAGATTGGATTCTTGATATATATTATTCGATATATCTTTTCGGTAGATAATAGTTTTAGTATGATAAAGTCTCCTTTCAACATTGAATATCTTGTAAAATGGAGATATGCAAAATTTCCAAGATATCAGCTATATTGCTTTTTATCTTGGTGTATTCATACTGATATATGTATTGACAATGAAGGTATATAAATCATCTTGGAATTTTATCTTTACGTGTATGTAAACTGACTTACAAACTTGAGGTAGATTTTTTAATTCTTTAGATATTTTAAACATGAAATTTTTGATATATGAAGATTACGTACACCCTTGAAGCAGATGGCCACCCAGACCTTTCGGTCCACAAGCCGGGGTTACCTACTACTAAAGATTATCTACAATATTAATTTTTCTTATCGGGTTATAAAAGGGTGACGAGCTTTAGTTGGCTTTTTTTTTTTGCTTATCACTAGTACACGTGGTACAAGCCATTATAATAATGTTGGGTAAAAGTAGGCGACTGCTTTTACTGTAAGTGCACCACATGTTTACAAACGTTAAAATCAGTATAAATGTGCCAGGACCCCGTTCGGTTACTTCTAATCGCTGGTGGGGTTGGACCTTTGCAAGAATCTGAGGCCATTGGAGCATTTTTTCAAAATCATAAAAAAGTGTCCGATGAGAAATTCTATCCCGGGTCGTAGCGGCCGAAAACCAACGGTTCAGACCATCCTTCCACCGACCCCCTTAGTTGGCTCTAATCCTGGCAAGGTTATATATAGTTAATAATACTATATGTAGAAATGTATCTTTTTTTTTCAGAAATATTTTTTAGACGAAAAGACGAAATAAAAGAAGAGTTTCTTTTAATAGAAATATATCAAAGCAAGTTTTCGGGCAAAAAACCTTTCTACAGGCGTGATTACAGCATCAAACTTGGCACTATAATGCAGGTACAATGGCTAAAAAAAGAATATATACATATAACTATTTACATATTTGCGGAATAAATTATGAAAATGAGTATTTACATTAGTTATGACTATTTTATAATTAGTAAATATGTAAATAGCTATATGTATATATTCTTTTTAGCCATTGTACCTGCATTATAGTGCCAAGTTTGATGCTGTAATCACGCCTGTAGAAGGGTTTTTTGCCCGAAAGCTTGCTTTGATATATGTCTATTAAGATAAACTCTTCTTATTTTATTTCGTCTTTTCGTCTAAATATTACCAAGAAGAATATCATAGTCGTTATCGCCAAGAAATATTTTTGAATAAATATATAAAACTGGGTGAAATATAAGGAGAGGGAAGAGAAAATTGGCTAGTATGATCCCACCCCTGGTCGACCACATGTCCTGCCTGTCTTCAATAAATAGACATTTATGGGAACTAAGGTTACTGCTCCGTCCCCCCTAAGCGGTCACACATAGTTTTAGCCCACTCAGAATAGTATAAAATCACCTGGATTTGAATATCAGAATGAATAATATAAAATAAGGATTTAAAAGCACGAATGTTTCTTTTATACACAATACAAACTTCTACCGTGCTTACTGCGACGAAAAAAAAAATATATATATATATATTGGGAGGGCTTGGCTTATCAGTGGTGAACCCTCCCAGCGGTTTCGCAAATTTAATCCACCAGACCGCTTCTCAGATCTCTAATACTGTATTGGACGATTTTGCTTATATACGCAGCACTGAAGAGTGGAATCTCAGAAATGGGTTTCAAGAGAATGAATAATCTCTGAGGGCGTCTCAACGTTAGTTGTTCCCAGGGTAGTCCTCGGACCTGCTATTTCCTCTCTGATATACGCCTCACGGATTCATGCTCCTGGATCCTGCATCCTGAGTGCGTCTTCTGTCCACTACCACGACTGCTTCAAAAATCGCCCCATATATACATAAATAACAAATGAAAACATTGTTAACAGATTTCTTTGATAAGATCTACAGTCGTAGCTACATTACTAGCGTCGACAGGCTATCACGAACTTGGAGATACGGTCTATGCATTTTGTACCACGAGTCATCTATGATGATTCTCAAAAAAAAAAAAAAAACGAATTTGTTATTTAGAAGCTCGTATTAAGAAGAATTATTATGATTTCATAGGATGATCTGGCAAGTTATGTTCACCGAATTCAACCAAATTTATTCCTTCAATAACTACAAATACAATCTACACTCCACTCCTTGAATATAAATTTAAAAAATGTAATTGAGAGTATTGTAGTCCCGACCATAATAGTTTATTGAATTATAATTTTAATTACCTTCAACACACAAATAAATGAACATTTATATAGATTTCCTGAAAGATGTCTTTCTTCACATGACAAGTGACTAAATACTCAACCTTTTTATACATTCGCGAGTATAGGATAGCTTATAATATTCCCTGAAGACTATGGAATTATTTTCTGGCTGTCGAATTAGGAATTTCTGATGTCCTGGAAACCCAACAATGGCCTAACGCAGTATCCGCTGAATTCCCGCCGGGTGAGGAACAAGTTGGGGGGTTCCTGTACAAAACAGGCCTGGTACTATATCAGGGACAGTAGTACTGCCCAGTGGCTACATTGAGCTAAGTACAGCTGCCACATGACGTCTACATGTTAGAGTGACCGCTGATCCACCGCTGAGCGAGGAACATGTTGGGGGTTCCTGTATGAAACAGGCTCGGCGCTACATTCAAGGACGGCGACACTGCTCCGTGGCTACAAGGAAGCTAGACACAGCTGCCACATGACGTCAACATTATATAGCCGGTCTGTTCTATTAAGAGTCGTAGCTGCTCTCCTGCCGGGTGAGGAACCGGTTGGGGGATTCCTGTACGAAACAAGCCTGGCCATACATCAAGGAAAGCGCTACTTCTCCGTGGTTACATTGAAGCTAAGCACAGCTGCCACTATACCTGGACGCCATCATGATTAAGTTTTTCGACTTCATATTTCAAGAGTAGCCGCTGATCTCCGCCGGGCGAGGAATGTGCTGGGGATTCCTATACAAAACAAGCCCGGCACTACATCAGGGACAGCGTCAATACTCAATCGCTACATCAAAGCTGAACACAGCTGCCACAAGGTCGGGATGTCTACATGATTGAGCTAGCCGGCTTTATCAACCGCAATAGCCGCTGATCTCCGCCTGGCGAGGAACTAGCTGGGGATTCCTGTACAAAATAGGCCCGGCCATTCATTAGAGACAGCGGCAATGCTCTGTGGCTACGTTAGAGCTAAGCACAGCTGCCACCATGCCGGATTGTCATCAAGCTCGAAGTTAACCGATTTCTTTGATAATATCTACAGCTGTAGTTGCATTACCAGCGTCGACAGGCTATCACGCACTTGAGGATAGGTCCATGCATTTTGGACCACGAGGAATCTATGATGATTATCAAGAAAAATATGGAATTTGATATTTAGAAGCTCATATATTAAGAAACCTGATTATGAAGATTCCATAAGAGGATCTGGCAAGTTATGTTAACCGAATTCAGCAAATTCATTCCTTCAAGAGCTACAAATACGTCTACACTCCACATCAACATCAACTCTACAAACATCCCACCAACACTCACACAGATACATTTACACCAACTCTAAACATTATCCATTATACCTAAACACAAGTTCGTCTACGACAACTCTATTTCGGCATCATCATTTTCGGGTCCCAATATCAACTGAGGCCAGTTCTTGGATCAACTTGCTCGGAAAATCTTTCCCAATATCAACTCAATAAAACCAAAATCCTTATCTATACTTTCTCTTTAACATTCTTTACTTCTTATATCATTTTTCTTCTATATAGTATAGATATAACACAGCTTTAAAAACTATTGTTTGGTGATAGCTTGCTATACTGAAACTAAATTACTATTTCGATATCAATTTATTCTAAGGTTTTTATTCAATCAGTATAATTCTATTTATATATATGGCTATTTTACTTAAATATTAAGCAATTTAGAGGAATTTCTAGTGATAAATTAATGATGAATATTGACATTAACTTTTAGAGACAAAGTACATATTTAAAACATACACATTTCAATCTTTGTTCGTCTGCAAACTACTATATTAACTTGTTAGACACATATTAAGCATACGGTTCAGTAATCCATTTATAATCAAAAATTCAATTTATATTTTATATAATATTCATATTAAATAGAGAAAATAAATGTTATATCTATATATCTATAAAATTCACTCTTTTTAAAAAGTAAAACGACCATCTTTTAAATGGTTAAATTACAATAAATAAAAAGAACATTAACTTCATTGTCGATAAAGCATTTAGCTAAAATTTCCTTATTGATTAAACGCTAACTTAACAAAGCAAGGGGTAATATAATACTTTAAGGCATGAATTTTAAAATCCTTTCACAGTTGGCGAGTATATTAAAGTTAACTACCTATTTGAGAAAATTACCCTATAAAATTTCTTTTTTTAAAGTTCTATTTTTGTGGAAGAAGCAATAATGCTTAGCCATTTAATTGCCTCTTTCTAGTCTTCTATTTAAATTATATTTGGTTCTATATTTCTTAAAATATTATCCCCATTTGAACTGAAAATTATCTCAAATTATAATTCGACCAAAATTTATCATCTTTTATCTGTTCTGTTAAAAACCTTTTAGCTAACCTTTATTTACTTGGTATTCTTGTATAATTACCTTTAATATTGGTTCTCTAAAAGCTTTCTACTTGTATTATTGTAATTATAGTATTTTAATTGGATAATATTTCGGGGTAATATTTAGATAAATTTAGATGAAAATGGCTAGAAATAGATTACTTTCCAAAAAACTTTGTGACCTATTTTATATGCAAATATATTCAGCGTCAAAAAGATATTCCTTGGGTAAATTTATTACCTTAAATGTACTTTATTCGCAAAGAGAGAGTTTTATTACGATGCACTAGCGCGCCAGCTGTTATCAAATTACGAAACTATTTTTCGTTAAGCATCAGTATCACTATAAAAGGAAGTTCCAAAAATGCAATATAACAGCGGTATGGTAGATTAAACTGGCGAAACCGCTGGGAGGGTTCACCACTGATGAGCCAGGCCCTCCCTTTAATTTTTCCATTGCAGTAAGGGCAGTAGAAATTGTTTTATTTTAAAAAGAATATTACGCGTCTAAAATAGTTTCGTAATTTGATGAGAGAGTTTTATAATATATTTTGTACATGTTTCATATATTAATACATTTTATTCATACGCATTGTATACGTGAGTGGTGTTTTATACGTAGACATATCTTTACTGCAAAACACAAAGCCTTTCTTTGCAAATTCTAATGTAATTCTTCTTCTTTCTTATCTCCACTCAATCATATTAGTGTATCAAGCTTGTAGAGCTTGTTGATGGTGTCTGCTGGGGATGAGTAAAATTCATAACAATTATACTGGAAATGTGTTCCTTTTCAACATTATCATCAAATATTATCTCTACAGATCTTACTGCAATGATAAAAGTTATTGAATGAGAGGACTTGGCTCATCTCCTACCCAAGCTATCTTTTATATATTAGGCGTAAAAATAAGTTTTGAAGGATTTTTTAAAATAAATTCGAAGCTTTATTCGGAGAAATCAGTACAATATATTTCATTCAAAGTATTGTCCATCTTTAGCTACGACTTTTTCCCATATTTCAGGCAGCATACGGACTCCGTGTTGAAAAAATTCCTCGTCTTTTGAGGCGATCCAAACATCGACCCAATTTTTCGCCTCTTCGTAAGAAGTAAAGTGCTGCTCGCTCAGACCATGTGTCATCGAACGGAACATGTAGTAGTCTGAAGGAGCAATGTCTGGTGAATACGGCGGGTGGGGTAGGACATCCCATTTAAGCGCCTCCAAAGTCTCCTTGACAACTTTTGCAACATGTGGCCGAGCGTTGTCGTGCTGATAGATCACCTTGTCGTGTCTTTTGGCATATAGTGGGCTTTTGATCTTCAATGCTCGGCTTAATCGCATCAATTGTTGTTGGTAACGTTCTCCAGTGATGGTTTCGTTAGGCTGAAGTAGCTCATAGTAGATCAACAACAACAACAAAAAAGCCTTTATTTAGGGTCACTGACCCTATACAGGATTCACCAGAGGTATGCATAAGCACAAAGCAGTGAGACAAAGGAAATAACGATATATACAGAGTAAAAAGAGAAAGAAAAAAAAAACAAGAAAAGGAAAAAAAAATAAGAAGAAGAAAGAGGGAAGCAAGAAATCAACACAAAAAGAGTAGCAGTAAGAAAGTGAGGAGTGAGTATCACTTGGCCTTCTTCTGAGATATGGACTTGTGGAAACCATAAAACGCCGTAGCAATATACTTATTCTGGGTCATATTGTCAATTATTGAAGGAAGTGAAGCACAGAGTTGCCCAGTTTTGAGCATAAGGGTTCTTCTTTCTTCTTTCAGAGCAGAGCAATCATAAATATAGTGAGTGATTTCATTTTTTAGTTTTGAATTACAGAAGGTACAAGTCGGGTCCTTACCGCAGAACATCTTGGTGTGGTTTTCTCTAAAAAAACTTGAAAGTATTCTAACTTGTGCGAGTAGTCTTACAACCGGGAAAGGAAAATCCCCTAAAAGGTATCCTTCCGTCATGAAAGATATGTGAATGTCTTTGTAGTGAGAGTATAGCTTAGATTTATCCATTCTTGTAAGGTCGTTTTGTATAGATTGGTCTGCCGCTGTTTTTAAGAGCCCTGTAATCGCGCTCCTCAGCGTTTCAGGGTAATCACAGGAAACAAGTGCAGGGGATCCATTATTGTTAAGCAGATTAGTGAGCTTTTTAATGGAACCGATGGGTGTGCCCGAAGCATTAGAGAGTTCCCGTGTTCTATTAAAACATATACGTGGCAATCTGTCACTGCTCATATTCAACACCCGCAGCCAATACTTCAGGGTTAATTTTAAGGCTGTTACACTCAATGAGATACGACCGGTTTCTAATCTGATTAGGTAACCTGGAGTGTATCTGGGCAGATTCAGGAACCTACGGATAAATATGTCTTGTATACTGTCCAGTAAGTCTTTATGCTCTGTTGCCCACAATGGAGCGGCATACATCAGGACAGCTCTCACTATTGTATCAAAGAGTTTGGTTGATAAATTTATTGACTTTGCTTTTGATTTTATTAATATTGGGTGTGTGGCGTTAATTGCTGTAAGTGCTTTTCCTTTAAAGTAATTTTCCGGGTGAGTAGTTGTTATTGTTGGTGTCAGAGGGAATCCCAAGTATGTATATCTTGAAGTTATTGTTATGGGTTTATCATTCCAGAACCATCTATCCTTATTTGAGGGTTTACCTCCATTACGGAACACCATAATCTTTGACTTGGACTCATTTAGTGTCATTAAGTTCTCATCGAGATATTCTTTCAGTATTTTGATCTTCTTTTGGAGGTTCATCCTGGACTCACCTATAATTGCTATGTCGTCGGCGTACAGCAATAAATGGATATCTCCTAATTCTGGCAAATTTACACTCGGCAGGTCTGAGTTATTATAAATTTCGATTAAGTCCGTGATAAATAATATAAATAGCAGTGGGGAAAGTGGTTCTCCCTGGAGGACTCCCGAGTTTATCTTAATACTTTCCGTAAATGATCCCTTCCATCTGATAGCTATAGTTGCTTGTTCGTAGTAACTTTTGATCGTACTTATGAATTGGTAACTTATGCCTAGGTTGTAAAGTTTTTTTCCAAAGTATTGAGTGGGGTACAGTATCAAATGCCTTCCTTAGATCGACAAAAAAGACATATAGTTTTCCCCTCTTTTTTCTTAATGATAGTTGGATTAAAGTAGTTAGTGTAAATATGTGGTCAATACATGATCTTTCTTTTCTAAATCCCGCTTGGTTTTCGGGTATAACCCTTCTTCCTTCGACCCATTCCTCCAGTCGTGATCTTAGGATTGATGTGAAAAGCTTTGATACATTGCTAATCAGTGCAATACCTCGGTAGTTGGAGGGGCTGTTCTTATAACCATTTTTAAAGATTGGGTGTATAGTGGAATTAGTCCAAATTGCTGGGTATTTTCCAGTCGTCATAACACTATTGTAGAGTTGTTTCAACAGCAGTATGTACGAATCAGGGAGTGTTTTTAATACTTCATTGGGGATGCCATCGGGCCCGCATGCCTTGTTACTCCTCAAACCAGCTATCTCCTTGTATATGTCTGCATTGGTTATCTCTGAGTCCAATATAGGATCGTTCTGAGAAATCACATTATGTAAATTACAAATTCTCAAAATTTTCTCTGTAGTCATTAGTTCGCGGTAAAAGTTCAGCCAGTCCTGTATATCATAGTAGATCACTCCGAGCTGATCCTACCAGATGCTCAGCATTAGCTTCTTGCCATGAATATTCGGTTTGGCCGTTTAAGTTGATGCATGACCGGGCTTACCCCACGATTTTCTGCGCTTTGGGTTGTCGTAGTGAATCCACCTTTCGTCCCCCGTCACGATTCGATGCAAAAAAACCCTTCCGATTTTCTCTTTTGAGCAGTAGTTCGCACGTGCAAATACGGTGCTCGATGTTTCCTGGCTTGAGTTCATATGGAACCCAATTTCCTTGTTTTTTCACCATACCCATGACCTTGAGACGGTTCGAAATCACTTGTTGAGTCACTCCCAATGTTTCAGCGAGCTCCTCTTGAGTTTGGCTTGAATCTTCGTCTAATAAAGCCTCCAATTCAGCGTCTTCGAACTTTAATGGCCTCCCTCCGCGTTCTTTGTCTCTGGTGTCAAAATCGCCACTTTTGAAAGGCCGAAACCAGTACTCACATGCTTTTATTGATAGAGCATGTTCCCCATATGCCTCACACAGCAATCTATGTCTATCAGCTCTACTTTTTTTTCAAATTAAAACAAAAAAGCAGCGCTTCCCGCAAATTGTGTTTTGTTGGCACAAAGGTTGACATGGTTAGAGCACCAAAAATGTTCCTTGCACTTGAGTGAAAAGACTCCTTCCGATTTTTTTGGGGAAATGATGAAGCCTTAACATAAAACCTTACAAGGTCCGATGCTATTTATATATTGGGAGTACAAATAAGTTTTGAGGGATTTGCAAAAGAAGCCACAACAAATATTATTTAAATAGCATCGGACCTTGTAAGGTGTCATGTTAAGGCTTCATCATTTCCCCAAAAAATCAGAAGAATTCTTTTCACTCCAGTGTAAGGAACTTTTTTTTTTTGGTGCTCTAACCATGTCGACCTTTTTGCCAACAAAACACAATTTGCGGGAAGCGCTGCTTTTTTGTTTTAATTTGTAGAAAAGTGCAACTGATGGACATCGATTGCTGTGTGAGGCATATGGTAAACATGCTCTATCAATAAAATCATGTGAGTACTGGTTTCGGCGTTTCAAAAGTGGCGATTTTGACACCAGAGACAAAGAACGCGGAGGGAGGTCAATAAAGTTCGAAGACGCTGAGTTGGAGGCTTTATTGGACGAAGATTCAAGCCAAACTCAAGAGGAGCTCGCTGAAACCTTGGGAGTGACTCCACAAGCGATTTCGAACCGTCTCAAGGTCATGGGCATGGTGCAAAAACAAGGAAATTGGGTTCCATATGAACTCAAGCCAGGAAACATCGAGCGCCGTATTTGCACGTGCGAACTACTGCTCAAAAGACAAAATCGGAAGGGTTTTTTGCATCGAATCGTGACAGGGGACGAAAAGTGGTTTCACTACAACAACCCAAAGCGCAGAAAATCGTCGGTTAAGCCCGGTCATGCATCAACTTCAACGGCCAAACTGAATATTCATGGCAAGAAGCTAATGCTGTGCATCTGGTGGGATCAGCTCGGAGTGATCTACTATGAGCTACTTCAGCCTAACGAAACCATCACTGCAGAACGTTACCAACAACAATTGATGCGATTAAGCAGCATTGAAGATTAAACGCCCACTATATGCCAAAAGACATGACAAGGTGATCTATCAGCACGTCAACGCTCGGCCACATGTTGCAAAAGTTGTCAAGGAGACTTTGGAGGCGCTTCAATGGGATGTCCTACCCCACCCGCTGTATTCACCAGACATTGCTCTTTCAGACTACCACATATTCCGTTCGATGACACATGGCCTGGCCGAGCAGCACTTCACTTCTTACGAAGAGGCGAAAAATTGGGTCAATGTTTGGATCGCCTCAAAAGACGAGGAAATTTTTCGACACGGAATCCGTATGCTGCCTGAAAGATGGGAAAAAGTCGTAGCTAAAGATGGACAATACTTTGAATGAAATATATTGTACTGATTTCTCTGAATAAAGCTTCGAATTTATAAAAAAAATCCCTCAAAACTTATTTGTACTCCTAATAATACTAGCGGATGTACCCGGCTTTGCCCGGGTTTTGCCCGAGTAAAGGTTTGTATAACGAACATTTGTTAAAACAATTCTCTATAAATTTATAAAAAAAATATTAGATATATTTTGATAATTTGAAACTCGTAAATTTGAATCTCTCGATAAAGTGATCATTTTTTCCCGGTCCCTGTGTGCCGTGTCATCCTGAATTTCGTCTTTCCTAATTTTCTACATTACAAAATCATCGTTTTATCTAGTGAACATTTTTTCCCCAGTCCTTTGAAAAATACTCGATAAGTTGAATAAAATCATGGTCGTTTAAGGAAGATGGACGAAGTTCCCGGAGGTCATCTTGGGTAAGCCCCCGCGAGGCTTTTTTCTTGTCTACTTGGCACAGCTGTGTCACCAACTCTGCCCCCGCGCGCCAGGATCTCTTGACCCCTCTGATTGGTCGGTGGGTACTTGGACTGTCCATCCGGCCGGCGGCCGGACGATTACATTCTCTCGACAGGGGGTGGGGCAGACCTAAGCCTATCTCCGTCGCAAGGTGACGCTGCTTGCGAGTTAAAGCTACAAATCTGCAAATAACCCTAAGGATTTTCAAGATATTCTTTATGGCGAACTAAATAACTTAATCCCTAGTTCTGCTCCGCGCTTATGGAATTGAAGACTTGAGGCGATGGCGTCGACCTTTCATATTAAATCTTACTTTTCCTTATTACTAATAATTGTATATAGTTGCGGAACTACTGGTTTCCTGTGCTGCTCTTTTCCTGTTATTGCACCTTGTACGGAGAATCTGTATATGACTAACGTCTTAATAAAGCTTTGTGTGTGTGTATATTCAAGATATTCAAGAAATTATTTTTCGAAAACCTTTCCGGGGATATACCTAATAATATCCCAAAATTTCACGGCGATTGGATGTATGGTTTTTGAATCTATAGAGTACACACAGACAGACAGACAGACATTCATTTATATATATATATATATATATATATTTGTTGTGGCTTCTTTTGCAAATACCTCAAAACTTATTTGTACTCCCAATAATATAATTTATCATTTCAGTAAGGTCTGTAGAGATAATACAAGAGATTAAGACCTAATCCAAATAATTTTTCAGTGTGTAACGTTTCGGCCACAGCATTGTAACCATCATCAGACAAAAAAATAAATGAGAAAAAAATATCACAGCAAGTTCTTAAATAGTACTGTTATCTTGTTTAAACACTTGATAACAGTACCACTTAAGAGCTTACTGTGATATTTTTTCTCATTTATTATTTTGTCTGATGATGGTGACAATGCTGTTGCCGAAACGTACACACTAATAAATTATTGGGATTAGGTCTTATTTTCTTGTATTATAATCTATAATCCAAATTGTGCTTTATCACGTCTGTAGAGATAATATTTGATGATAATGTTGAAAAGAAACACATTTCCAGTAAATTTAATTGTTACATTACACTTTAGAGGTCAGCTTTTGATTCTTAAAGAGTAGGTAGACGAGTGGGTAACACCCTTAATTCTCGACAGCCATGAACCGGGATTGAATCACATATTATTCATTGTTGTAAATATCATAAACTAGCTTGCTCTTGTTGAGCGGTACCTAATAAAGTGACTTTGGAATAAGAACAATATTGATTTTTAGAAAACATATAACCATGTGGTTATTCCTCTTTTACCGTTTGATAAATATCCGGAAAATGGGGCAGGTGCGTTCTTCCGTTTGGTGGTTTTGGTAATGAGGCATCCAGACGGTTGATAAGGCCTGGCATTAATATTGATGGGTCCGTCACAAAACATTACCTGCGGATTTTTACCTGAATTTGCCCACACATCAATAAATTAATATATATTATATTTAAAAATTACAAAATATTTTCTCAAAATGAGTTTCTTTTTAATTCAAAACGCTAGCTTTCAAGCGATAATCGCTCTTCAACGGGCTTATTAAAACAATATCGACTATATCCTACAAGAAATATTTACAAAAACATAAGCGCGCAGCGTGGATATTTACAATTAAATAGATATATTCCATAACATTGTTAAATTACATTTCAATTTTAAATTTTCAGATGTAAATATCCACGCTGCGCGCTTATGTTTGGGTAAATATTTCTTGTAAGATATAGTCGATGTTTTATTAAGCCCGTTGAAGAACAATTATCGCTTGAAAGCTAGCGTTTTGAAATTAAAAAAACTCATTGTGAGAAAATATTTTGTTTTTTTTAAAACATTTTTCACAATTTTATCATGACTATCTATATATATAGATAATACCGTAACAGAGTTTTCCATTGTAAAGTCCTGAGCTATCTCCTCCGAAGATTCTGAACTACACATAACGATCTATATACCAAAATTTTCGTTATTTTTTTTCGTATGATAGGCCTGTTTTTATTTTCCTAATGTTAACAGTTATTTTTATTTTTTAATTTAATCTATTTTACAATCGTAGATTTATTGCATTTATCATCATCAATTCCTTTGTTTTGAATTGCGTACTTTTATAGAGCGAAATAAAGAAATACATAATTGATTAGATACAAAAGTGTGAACCAGAAAGTCGATTTTTAAAAATGTTATTATTTAATATAAACTTATTTTAATTTAATTTTGAAATGAAAAGGTAGTGTAAAAGTGTATATGAGGTTAGATTCAAATAGGTTAAATTATGTTAGTTTAATCGCTAAATAAGGTTAGTTTTAGATAAGTTGAATTAGGTTAGTTTCAGATAATTAAAAAAAATAATGTTCGTTTTTAGAAAAATAATTCGAAATAGTAAGTATATATATATTAATATAAAAGATCGAAATGTAAAAATCACTACGTCCAAAATCTTCGCTTTAACTCGTGTAAAACGGCTCGAAGGTACGGCGGTGTCAACGTACAGCGCCGCCTACCAAAGTTAACCTTTTCTGGGAACTCGTGTAAAACGGCTCGAAGGTACGGCGGTGTCAACGTACAGCGCCGCCTACCAAAGTTAACCTTTTCTGGGAACTCACCAGGTTATATTATTTTTCGAATTGTAGATTGAATTATTACTTTTATTCTATCTTTTATAAGTGTTTGTTATAGTTTTTCATTTGAATTTAGCACAATTTTTGTATATGGTTATCTTTTTTGGCATCTTTTCATCTCTCTTTGGCATCTTTTTTTTCTCATTAATAAGACCTAATCCAAATAATTTAATAGTGTGTGCCGTTTTTTTTATTAAATTATTTGGATTAGGTCTTATTTTCTTTTATTAATTTGTTATAGTTTTTCATTTGAATTTAGCTCCATTTTTGTGTCTGTCTTTTTTTTTTTCTTCTCATAAATAGGCTGATGCTGTATTTGTGTACTCAATTGTTGCTTTTTGTGTCTGGTTTCTTTTTTGCAGTATTTTTTTGGAATCCTTTTTTTTTCATGAATTGTTTCCTCACATGCTTGGAATTTTCTTTTTATGCCTGTCCTGGCTTTCAGTTTTATAGTTTTCCTCTGCTTCGGATACCAACTTTCGCTTCATTCTAGAGAGGCTTTATGTTTCACTAAGGTTGGCTTTTGCTATGACTATAAAGAGGGCTCAAGGCCAAACCTTTGCTACAAGAGCCTGGGTTTACGCACAGACGACTTTATGTGACTTTTGCAAGTGTGCGAACTTTGGATAGCATACATGTAAAGTTGAACCCAAGTATATATAAAATGTAGTTTTTAATGAGGTCATTTAAATGAATTCATTCCTTTTATATGTAGTCTTATCTGTGATATAGTAGTATTGTTTGCAATTTTATTTGCTGATTTGTGTCTTTTTTTTTCACTCAAAATATATATTTTTAAACTCTTGAATTACAGTTTTTTATATGATAGGCTGTAGGTCAGGACAACAAAACATGGTCGAATTATCGAGAGTGTCTAATTACAGTTTTTTATATGATAGGCTGTAGGTCAGGACAACAAAACATGGTCGAATTATCTATAGTGTCAAATTAAATTTGTTATTTAATAGGCTGTAGGTAAGGACAACAATCCTTTTTTTTTTTCATCAATTGTTTCCTCACATGCTTGGAATTTTCTTTTTATGCCTGTCCTGGCTTTCAGTTTTATAGTTTTCCTCTGCTTCGGATACCAACTTTCGCTTCATTCTAGAGAGGCTTTATGTTTCACTAAGGTTGGCTTTTGCTATGACTATAAAGAGGGCTCAAGGCCAAACCTTTGCTACAAGAGCCTGGGTTTACGCACAGACGACTTTATGTGACTTTTGCAAGTGTGCGAACTTTGGATAGCATACATGTAAAGTTGAACCCAAGTATATATAAAATGTAGTTTTTAATGAGGTCATTTAAATGAATTCATTCCTTTTATATGTAGTCTTATCTGTGATATAGTAGTATTGTTTGCAATTTTATTTGCTGATTTGTGTCTTTTTTTTCACTCAAAATATATATTTTTAAACTCTTCAACCAATACCTATAGTTTCTTTCTTGAAATTGCTTACCAAACACGAGTCAGTGTTTCCTCAGTGTTAACAGTGTGGAGTGTAAGATTGTGGAGGAGCAAAATAACTTCCTATTGAATTTTTCAATAGCCTTACTCCCAGAAGAATGCCTCCACACCAGTTATACTCTAGGTTGGTGCTATTGTTATGCTTCTGAGAAATTTTAATCTTAAGCAGGGTCTTTACAATGGTACATGTATGGTGATACAGTGCATGTGCTCTCATGTCCTTGAGGGGCCAATGTTGGACACACTGTATTGGTGTCAAAACATCTTTGGCTCCTTCAGATATCAACATTACCTTCATTCTGAAGAGGCAAGCGTTTCCAATAGGGTTGGCTTTTCCTATGACTATAAATGAGGCTTAAGGCCAAACCTTTACTAGAGTGAGTTTCTTGCTACAAGAACCTGCATTTATGCATGGACAGCTCTATGTGGCTTTTTCACGTGTGTGAACTTTGGATGGCATACAAGTAGAGTTGAAGCACAAATACTGACCGGGACCAATGTTGGACACACTGTATTGGTGCCAAAAATATATTTTGCTCCTTCAGATATCAGCCTTCCCTTCATTCTTAAGAGGCATCAGTTTTCACTAAAGTTGGCTTTTGCTATGACTATAAATAATATTTGGGTTCTTACTACATACGCATGGACAGCTCTATGCGGCTTTTTCATGTGTTTGAACTTTGGACAAAATACATATAAAGTTGAACCCATGTATGAATAAAAATAGAAATTAATTTTTAATGAGTCCTTTAGATTAATTCCTTTTATAAGTAGTCTCCTCTGCAATATAGTTGACAACCTCTTTTTTCTGATTTATTTTCATAAACTTTTTACTAATGTCTATAGTTTCTTACCTCAAAGGAATTTTTTTTGTATTAGTTGTTTGTTAATACACCATTATCAATTATTTAGATTTTGGACTTTTCTTTATTCACTAACTTCTCCCATTTCTCTATACATAAATTTTGTACATTTTCAGTGGCTGTCATCGCCTCTGTAATACCTTTTTACCGGTAAGGTTGTATTTAAACAACAATCGACTGTGTAAATTTGATTTTTAAAACGGTCGAATTATCGGAAGTGTCGAATTATTGATAGTGTCGAATTACAGTTTGTTATATGATAGGCTATAGTTCAGGACATCAAAACATGGTCAATCTATACTTTTAAAGTCTCTGCAGGCCCTTTGGGTAAACCCTGGGCGTTGCCCGGGTCACTCGGCTAGTATATTATATATAAAAATGATGAGATTTTCTACTGATTTTGGAATATTTTGAAATATACAGAATTATTAGCTATTGCTTGATTTTGGTATCCATGAGTATTTTACGATATTATTCTGCAGTCGTGGCAATAATAATAATAATAGTCTCGATCAGAGATTTCTTTAATTGAGCTAAGGAATATATATAAAAAAACATAATTTGATTAAAGTACTGCCTGGCTTGAGGCGTATGAATAAAAAAATGAAAACTTATTTACATAACGTACAAAAGATTTGTGCCGGCCATCGGGAAACAACAACAATGAGTTTTTTAGAAGAAGTGTGACCTCTGGCGGTCGATTTAGCAGAGCATTTGAATCTATGAAATATAATTTTAAATAAAATAATATTTTTATATAAAATATTATATTTAATTATATTCCATATTTATTTCATCTAATACTATTTTATATAAATCCTGGTAGAATCACCCAAGACATGAAGGCTCCTCCCGACGAATGGGGATGAGTAGTCCACTTCAGTTAAGTCCTAGCAGGACTGTGGAAGGGACCCCACCATAGAATTCCTTTTTCCCATGAACACGCTCATTGTATGAGTGTCAAGATATCTGGCATCGCATCGTGTATGGGATGTAATACAGTGGGCCACAACATTCGATCACGAATAAAATTACATATTTGCTGTTTTATATTGTTGCATTTAATTTTATTGCGCCCTAAATTTATTCAAAATATTCTATGATATTTAATATTTATTTGAAACAGATTATTTTTATTATGATAATTTATTTTTATAGTTTCATTTCTTTTGTAATATTTTATTGTATATATATCTTGATTGGTTATTGAAGTGAGAGAGGACCTAGACGAAGACTGCGGATCACGACCTACGAGGAAGACAACGAATAAATAAACGCAATAACTTTAAACGGTAATTTACGTTTATTTATTTGCTTTGAGTATGGAAACCCGCTCGGGAAACGTGTATAACACCAAGAAGGAGGAAACCAAGGTCGACGACCTTGCAAAGCTGCAACTTGGTGCAGTAATATTTACTGGTATACTTTTGGACTTTATAATGATACAATATTTTGTGATACATATAATTAGTGAACTGAATATTAAAAAGATAATTGGGAAGGCTTGGCTCATCAGTGAAGAATCTTTTCAGCGATTTTGACAATCGCCAATCATCTACATACAGGGTACACTATGTGTATTTTTAGTTTTGTCACGTAGACGTTTGTGCGTGACGCAGGTTTGACACCATTGCTAACAAATCTCTAACAGAGACTGCCAAAGTACACGGCTATTCCTGACCTTTCCTAGAAGTGACCTCCTATTAGAGGTTAGAGTATATCAAGCCAATTCATTTTTTATTTTTTTAAAATCGCCATATTCAGAGAAATGGATAATCATGAAGGTTTATTCTTCCTAAAATTCTTTACGTTCACAGCATTCAAACTTTTATTAATAGGTCTTTCAAAGATTTATTAGTATGTAAACTAATTATTTAGATATTTTAATTGGACAATTTATTCTCAAATCTGTATACTCCCATTAAAATTTGGAAAAAGAGTATAAATGTTACATTGTACTGGGATAAAGTTAATAAATTTCGAAAAGAAAAAAGGCATCTTATCGTGCAACTGAAAGTTGCTGACGGCTTGCGCCATCTATCGTAATGAAAACCAACTATTCTCGTTGATTTTTAATTATTTCAAAATTGGCCATATACCCATTCTTGATTAATCAAGAAAAGCTGATCACGTACGCGTTTCAGGCTGTTGGCCCTCGTTTTCTCATAATAATTTCTTCTTATATTTCTCTTTCTTTTATTACATTTCAAATTATATATCAAAATCATATATTTTATTTGAATATTTATTTCTTTTTCTCTTTGTGCATGTCGATGTAGAAATAGAAAACATTTCACCGATATCGTTTTATTTTAATAGATTTCATTAAAAATACTCCTTTAGTATAAAAATGTTACTCATCTATATTATTTTTTTTACAAATTTCGCAAATTTTTCTAATGATTTTTCAGGTTTAGGTATTAAAAAAAAACATTAAAGGCTGGAAAACCTTGTATATCAGTTTTAAATTGTATTATTTTCCGAGAAAATACCTGATACAGTGTGCAATTCTTGATTGAAACTTTACTGTAATTGAATGAGGAAAGTCACCAAAGAATTAAAATTAACAATATAAAATAAATAACATACAAATATATTGAATATCACCTATATATTGAATGTGTCTATGAAATATATCCCTCAAAAAAAGAGGTTGAAGTATGAATAAAAAGTGAAAACGGACCCATTCAAAACAATATTTTATTTCAATCACAAACACACAAAAGCCTTTATATAAACACAAAGTATATACATGGATTTACTAAGGAGTCTTCTGTAAATGAAAAGAATAAAAAAATTAAATCGCGAATAATATTTATTGGTATTAATTAAATTTATATACAGAGGGATTAATTAAGACAATTAAGTTCATAGACAGATTGGTTTGGATAAATACAAAGAAAAGAAAAAGATAAAATAACACATCACTGGTATTTGCATATAATGCGTGCATAAACCTTTACTAAGATTTTTCGTCTTTTGAAAAATTTCCTTCGCTGAAGAGAGAGAGAGAGAGGGATTGAATATACTTTTATTAATCGTACATAAAAGATTATATAGGGTTGATAGGAGAAAAAAGTAAAATTAAATATTATTTTAATCAGAATAATTCAATTAAGGGTCGTCTGGTATGATGTCAAATTCTGTCCTGAAGTCGGACAGATGTAGATCGGACTTCCCCCCGACATCTACTATATATATATATTAAAAATGGCATATCCTGACCAGGAACACATATGCTCTACAGAAGGCAGAGCGCCATCTGGTGGAACAGAAATCAACTAAACATTGATTTAGCCAACCCAATTAGTTTATTTTTGCTCCACTAGATGGCTCTCTGCCATCTAAAAAGCACATGTGCTCGTGTCAGGAGATGCCTTCTCTATTTTTAATATATATATATATATATATATATATATATATATATATACTAGACGAATGGCCCGGGCAACGCCCGGGTTTTACCCGAGTGAGTATATATTTTAAAAACGTTTTAATTCAAATACTATTCGTTACAATTATAAATTGGCGCCATGGATGTCACTCTTGTGAAACGTCCCGTTCCAAACTGTGTGTTTTTAAAATGTTTTAATTAAAATACTATTCGTTACAATTATAAATTGGCGCCGTGGATGTCTCTCTTGTGAAACGTCCCGCCCCAAACTGTGTGTGTCTTGAAAATATAAAAATTAAAATGTGAATTTTCATAAAGATTTCATCATGTCGATTTTTATTTGAATTTCACCTGCTAAATCGATAGAAATAATATTTATAAATTACTTTATATAATATTTATGAACGGAAAAATATGTCCAGGGTAGCCTAGTGGTCATGGCATCTGCCCGGTAAGCGGAAGGTCGTGGGTTCGATTCCCATCCCTTGACACTTTTTTTATTTTATCCATTCTGACCAAAATCTATCCGTGAACTTCACACAGTGAACTTCACACAGACAGAATGAGGCAATAGAGAGAGAGAGAGACAAGGTGAAAGGAGGTTCTAAAAATTTGAAGCGGAAATTGTTTATAGTATTTGGCTTTATAGAAAACGAAATACAAAAGAAAACAAGGCAGAAGGAAAGGAGAAATATTTCATCTTAATCCTTTCAAATTCACTCCAAGGCACTGAATGCCATCACTCTGGGTTCTCAGACAACAAGATGAACTAGTTGAAGCTGGAGTATAATCATTTAGAATCTCTGAAGAAGGAGCAATCACTGAGCCGAAACATCCTTAGATGGATGGTTTTCTTCCGTCCATTGGAGAATCAATTTCAGATAATTGCCACAACCATGAGGAAATTTCTTTACCGTCCCAGTTACCTGCTCCATTTGTCTTCTTTTATCTCCTTGTGTAACCAACATATATATATATATGTTGTAAATAAGAAGATTTTCTTAGGTTGTTGAAGGGTACATGAGTATGTTTTTTTGGTATTGCTTTGTAGTCTTCGAAAAATATTAATAAAATAAATGGGTAATCATAATTTACTTTTATTAATATGATAAAATAATTGAGAATGAAATGATACCTTGACTTTTAAGGCGGGTAGTAAAAGAAAACAAAAACTATTTACATAATTTCATAAGGTTTGAGCAAGCCATCGAGAAACTACAACAATAGGTTTTATATAGGGAAAGTCCCGACATCAGAATATTTGAATCTATGAAATATAATTTCAAATAAAATAATATTTTTTCTAAAACATATAAACCATATATAATAATTTATAATACAATATAATGCGGCTTATGATTGTAGAACGAAGTTTGACAATTATACCGCAAATGTTTCTTTTGAACGAAAAATCGAAATTTATTTTAAGGAAAAATAACGATTATCTCTCACCTTAGGGATGAAGTATGATAGGATGAATTGTGAAATTAAATGATAAACGGAAAAATAAAGTGTCCAAGGATGGGAATCGAACCCACAGTGTTCCACTTACCGGTCAGATGCCATGTCCACTAGGCTACCCTGGACATATTTTTCCGTTTTAATTGTTATCTTATTATATATATATATGATAATACAAGAGACGGGAAACAGCAACAATGGGTTTAGATCCCGTGTGGATCTCATGGAAAAAAAGTCCGCCCTAGGCGGACGAGGGCCATTAGCCCGAAACCATGGTCTCTAGATGGACGCTTCTCAGTTTGCCAAAGCTGGTGTTGTGGCTTTGTCACCGACCCAAGGCCGCTAGTTTGCGGCGACGGTCAATAGATGGCGTCTGGTTTTGACGTCTATTTTGACGAGAGAGGCGACCTTTATCTCTTTAAAATAATGGGTTTATCAAGGGAAAGCCGCGACATCTGGAGGTCGACTAAAGAGAGTAGTTTATTCTAGATATTATAATTTTAAAATTATAATTTTTTATATAACATTTTTATATATAAACACGATTACAGAATGAACACATTTATATATCCCAAAAAGACAAGAAGTGAAAAAAATATCCAAATAATTGAATTACATGTGTAACTGTAAGATTAAATCTTTTTAAATAAAATCTTTTGAGTGTTCAACGGTTAATAAATCTTAAAGTAAAATTTTAAATTTATTTTTTTCAAAATATAAAATTCAGTGATTTTATTATTCTGTGGTTTGAAAGCTATAGACAAATTGGGTTGATGTGATTAAATCAATAAAATGTAATTTGAACAGGGATTTGAATCAATAATAGCCGCTCTCCGTCAAAATTTTAGTAGTGATTGGATATTCTGGTAAGGAGAAATCGGGTTTGGATTATCAATTTTGACATTTCCATAGTTACAAGATATATCATATATTATCTACTTTCATATAAATATATTGTAGTGTATATGGGTCTTCAAAAAACCTACAAACTCTGACAATAGATGGCGCTTTTGGAAAAGAGAACGGAAAAATATGTCCAGGTTAGCCTAGTAGACATGTCATCTGGCCGGTTTAAAAATAGGTTCGATTCCTATCCCTGGACACTTTATTTTTCCGTTTTTCATTACTCTTCACAATTCATCATTTCATACTTCATCACTAAGGTTAGAAAAAAA
Source organism: Cordylochernes scorpioides (assembly GCA_030710605.1). Taxonomy (NCBI): domain Eukaryota; kingdom Metazoa; phylum Arthropoda; class Arachnida; order Pseudoscorpiones; family Chernetidae; genus Cordylochernes; species Cordylochernes scorpioides. The sequence goes on from CP092863.1 coordinate 158,783,188, forward strand.
AATGTTATTTCTCTTTAGGGATAAATTTCGATTTTTCCTTCAAAAGAAAAACATGGGGGATAATTTTCAAATGTCGTTTTACAGATAGCGCTTTCGCCTATTTCAGATCTAAAACTGGTGTGAGAATCGCCGACTGCTGTGGTCCTGTTTCATAGGGCAAATGTTTGTGAATACACTTTTATATTGGCCCTAGGAGGTGACGTAATGTGAATACCCGTTAATTGTTATTCTAGTTATATGTAATGTGTAGTAGAAATGACAATAAAAAGAGGAGTGTTAGAAGTCTTGATGCTGGTTGCTGTTATGACTCTCTCGCCAACACTACAGTCGTTACTCTTCTGGAAAGTCTCTCGTGTCCCTCCACCAGTGTAAGGCCGAGAGATACTGCCAGAGGAAAGGAGTTCCACTTGAGTGGTGTTTCTCTGATATCTTTGAGTGATCTGCAGGGTAGAGCTGCAGAGGAAAGCAACGGGAGCCCAGGGATAGATTATTCACGAGGAAAGAAGCGGCGTCATCGCGAAGAACCGGAGGGTCAAGGCACGACAATATAATTAAACACCCATTTTTGATTTCTCAAGAAGCCTCTGGGATCAAAATATTTTCGGAAACATGAATATTTTATGATATTGCAGTCGTTGAAATGATAATAAAACAGTTTATATCACAATTTGTTATAATTGAAATGATAAAACAATTTAGGAAGAGAAATACCTAACTCAAGGCGTAAAATAAAAAGAAAAAAAATTACATATTTACATATCTACAAAAGATTTGAGCCGGCCAACGGGAAAAGACAAAATATGTTTTTACGGGCTACTAACCAAAGCGCATGAATTTTGAGCACCAAAAAAGGCCAAAGGAAAACAACAAGGAATATATATAGTTTAAATCCGTGACATCTTGTGGTTGACTTTAGAGTAATTTGTTATAGAAATTATAATTTCAAATTGAAATAATTTCATATAACATATGACGTTTCCTATTTAGAAATAATGGATAATCACAATACTTTGCGTTTTAATTTTTAATTAATTACAACAAAGCTAACCCTAATATTGTAAGATTATAAACTTAAAAGGAGATTCTTCTATAGAACATGTTTATTTCGCTAGCTCTCGAACGATGTCGTTCTTAAACGGGCGTAAAGACAAGGTGAGATGTGTGCAATTATATGGACGTACATTGGGAACCAAGATATATACAAATTTGTAACTAACATGATGGCAGGTAGAATTACAAATTGTAAAATAAACCAGATATGTAAATCCTTGTATTAGAGTAAGGTAAACAATCTGGTATACAATACATATCTGGTTTATTTCTCAATTTGTAATTTTATCTGCCATAATGTTAGTTACAAATTGGTATATATCTTGGCTCTCAATGTACGTCTATATAATTGCACACATCTCACATTGTCTTTACGCCCGTTAAAGAACGATGTCGTTTGAAAGCTAGCGAAATAAAAATGTTCTATAGAAAAAGCTCCTTTTGAGTTTATGATCTTACAATATAGTTTTGGTAATCGAAAGTTGATGTCTACATTTTAACTCTAATATATAAATAAACATATAACTTATGCAAAATTAGAGAAAGAAAGCAAATACAGTGTTTCCGACTACCAAATTATGAAGAAAAATCAAAGAATAATTACATATTTTACGTAAATAAATACAAAGTATTTTATAATATAATATAATGCGTCTTATGATTGTAGAACGACATTTGAATTTTATCCCGCATGTGTTTCTTTTGAACGAAAAATTGGAATTTATTTTAAGGAGAAATAACGACTATTTCTAACCTAAGGGATGAAGTATGAAAGGATGAATTGTGAAGAGTAATGATAAACGGAAAAATAAAAGTGTCCAGGGATGGGAATCATTATCATTACTCTTCACAATTCATCCTTTCATACTTCATCCCTAAGGTTAGAAATAATCGTTATTTTTCCTTAAAATAAATTTCGATTTTTCGTTCAAAAGAAATACATGCGGGATAATTTTCAAATGTCGTTCTACAATCATAAGCCGCATTGTACTGTATTATAATTTAACTATTTTTTTTTATGAGGAAATAAATATTCAAGATATAAATAGAGCAAGAATGTGGGTTGTCCCAATATACCCAATTATCAAAAATTAGTATAAAAAGAGATAACAAATCTCAGTTCTGTCAATCTAATTGGTAATTAACGTTGTTATCTCTAATTTAATGAGCTCCTTCGTTCAACATGCTAGCTATTAAGTCGGAGGTAATCTTGATCCCAGAGGAATGGTACCTGGGGAGTTGTTGAGTTCAAGGCTACTTGATATCTTTCCTTTTTTTTACGTTTCTCTACAAGTGTTCTTTGTTTTTTATACTTCAAATTTGGTGACATTATCTCTCTAAATGTTTTAAAAACTTGAGAAAATTTGTTTTTCATTTTAAATAAACATTTCGGCTAGTAAATGTTTTATTCTTTCGAAGTTTTGACAAAAATATTTTGTTCTCTCTTCAGGAAAAAATAAAAATTGAAATATTTGGCAAGGCGTTATATAAGGAAAACTTTATCTTTAAGATTGAGCATTGAAGTTTTTGTTAATCTTATTTATTTCAGGTGAATAAATTATAAGACTGATTTGCTTCTATAATCAGTATCCTTTAAGATGATTGATATATAGACAAATTCTGCTGGCAAGTTGCTGTTTTGATTTAGTTTGTCCATTTATTGAGGATTTTCGTTTAAATATAGGGCTTTGTATTCTCTTTTCTTTACGTATCTATATCTATTTAACCAAATAATAGATACACATCTGCCTTTAGAAACTGTAACCAACTTCAAGAGAAAGTTTTTTTTTTCTTGTCCCAGGTCTAGACCAGATCCTGAAGGCCTCTTTATCGCCTTTATGACCACAGCTGGGTCGGTGTAGATGTCTGTTCGGCAATGCCCGATGTGATGTGTTCTGGGCTCTCTGGAGAATCCTGACTTTTGGTGCAATTCGGAAAGGTTTTGAATCCACTTGTGAAAATAATTAGACGTAAATATAAGAATAGTTTTGAAGATAATTTTTTTTTGGTTGAAAGTTTGTTTGGAAAATGATATGACTACCTCAACCATTTTTTTATTTAGATTCTGACCTTTCAATGACCTCGCTGTCGCTCTCTTCAGGGGAATGATATATAATAAATGAAAGCATTGAATTATGAATGTTTCATTTGCATATAAAACATCTACTGTCATTACTATGATGGAAAATATTAGAAAGGCTTGGTTATCAGGGAACAGGCTGACTCAATGTTTAGTTGATTTCTATTCCACTAGATGGCGTTCTGCCATCTAAGTGCTTCTGGTCAGGATATGCCTTTTTTATTTTTATGATTAACACCTGACCAAATACACGTATATCAGTGGTGAACCCTCCCAGCAATTTTTGTCAATTTAATATTGTATTGGACTGTTTATCTTTCATGTGTAATACGGACTAAATGAATAAAACATTCCAATAAATAGTAGAAAGAGATAAAGTTGTATGATTATTGAATTGAATATCAATTTTACCGAGAGAATATACTATTGATGACCCAAGTCCTCTTTTAATATTTTAATTATCGCAATAAAGGATTGAAGGGGATTCTGATAAGGCAGTTTCGATGATTTGCATAAAAAGAACCATGATTACCGGAAATGTATGCAAATTTTATTCTATGCTAGCCGAATGACCCAGGCAACGCTTGGGTTTTACCCGATTAAATGTTTTATTCAAATACTATTCGTTACAATTATAAATTGGCGCGGTGGATGTCACTCTTGTGAAACATCCTGCTCCAAAGTTGGTGTGTTTTTAAAATTTAAAACTAAAAATGTAAATTTTCACAACGATATTCGAAAATTGTATTATTTTGCTTTTTTAAATGAATATATTTCAAATTTGATATATACATAAAATGATCGCAAGTGATTTCTTGCCCCTACGCCATCATTACGTCACTCAAGGGCACTCTTGTAAAACGTCCCGCTCCACCAATCCTCGTCGCCCCACGTGGTCCATCCTTCCTCAACTTTACTTCTCGAAGTTGCCGCAATGAGGCGCTGGTTGCGAGTGAAATAAGTAAATTTATTAATAATTTGTTAATAACTTTAAGGATATTCGAGATAGAAGCGTGAAAATGTACCTATAGGTTTTCTAGATTCGACCCTATATACTGTTAAAATTTTAAGCCAGATTAATTACGTATTGTGTACATGTATAGCCGACAAACAAACATACATACACTGACTTTTATTTATATAGGGATATAGAGTCTAACATATATCAATATTTTCATTAGAAGTGGGAATAAAGGAAAATAAGATCTACCAGTTATTCGCACAGACCTGATTTCAATGTAAAATCCAATGTCCTTGGACATGGAACATTTCTTTTTGGAAAAATAATATTTAGAAGGTTCTGATTGATGAAGGATTGTTCTTTTTCAACGATGGAATTCAAGTAATTTTTTTTTATTATAAAACAATCTCTTGAACACACAAAATGGCTTGCATATACACGATATAATTCTTTTTAAAACTCAAAATATGATAACCTAATAAATTATTTTTACACAAAAACATACAGCTTTATTAAGACCATCGGTCTTATACAGATTCACCACAGGAAGGAAGCATAGATAGAACTCCTATACTCCAGGCAGCGCAGACCCCAACAGCCTCCAGGTCCGACGCATGTCCAGCGGCCACAGAATCCACCGTGCATAGTTTAGCGTATCACTGAAAAGGCGAGTCTGGAATCAGACAGAATAAACTTTTTTATATTGAACACGAAAAGTGAGAAAAAATATATATTGGAATTATAGCTACGTGTTTTTTCTAATTTAATAAAAAAAAATGAAATTTACAAAACAAGAAGATCAATAGTATATACTAAAAACCTCTAAGATACCTTTCTTAGTAAATGTAGGGTATATAAGAAAATCTATCCAAAACAATAGTAGAGCGGTCTGGAGATTAATTTGGCGAAACCGCTGAAAGGGTTCACCACTGATGAGTCAAGCCCTCTAATTCAATAACTTTTATCATTGCAATAAGGTCTGTAGATATAACATTGGTGGTAGTGGTGCTTATCTCCATGGGTTAAACCAATTCCTGAAGTCCACTCCTCTCCAATTTTGCGAGGGTAGTTATAAGCCTGGAAAATATTGTCTATTGTCAGTTCTGAGCATGACAAGATATGCTCCAGAGAAGCTTCTGCACTATTGTATTTCAAGCAATTATTGAAGGTTTTTTGTCCATTTTGAAATTTTAAGGTTTTATATGGCCATTTCTGAATATACAGAGGGTGTTCACACTTATAGGAAACGAGCGCCCGGTGTAAAAAAAGGAACTATTACTTTATTTTGAAAAATCAACAACGTGGAATTCGAAAAGTCTTAAGCTAATTCTAACACGCAATACATTTCTTTTGTTATTAAAAAAAATGCCCTTCAAATACAATAATTTCATAAGAGGTTATATATTTTAGGACTTTCCAGAGCTAATCTTACCTATTTGGACATAATTAAAATATGCAAGCAAGATGATATCAACATTTCTATAAAAAAGGTATTTATAATATTATTCACGACAAAAATATCAAGTTTTTATTCAAAGCACCTACGGATAAATGGACAAAAGATTATCACCCTATATCTGTGAGAACTCCTGCAACTGTCAAAAAAGTGAAAAATATATTACAAAAGAAAATCCTATGCCACAAAGAAATATAGCCAAATTGATAGGAACATCAGTGTCAACAATAAATAAAATAATAAATAAAGATTTAGGCCTAAAAGCTACAAAAAAACATGCGGTTCAGAAATTGTTTCAGGGCCATATTCGTCAGCGGCACAGTATCAGCAGATATTTTTATGAAAATTTCTTGGCTGCTTATAGATGGAAATTTATTGTTACATACGACGAAGCATGGGTATATTTAACCGATTGCGACAGAAAAAGAGCTATATACTATCAAAAAATGGTGGAAAAATCTAGGCCAATTTGGTTAAGGGAATGTGCCGAAAGTTACCCCAAAGGATTTATGGTGGCATGCGGTATATCATATGAAGGAAATTTAAAAATAAGAAAAGTTGAAATAAATGCCAAAATAAACTCGGGGTACTATCAAAACAACCTTTTAGAACCTATATTTTTAAATGAGATTCCCTCTATCTATGGAAAACAGAGCAACAAAGTCTGGGTTGACCATGATAACGCCACAAGTCATACCTCATCTACAACCCAAGCTTATTTGGAAGATCTAAGGCAAAGAACAGGAATCAATACTATTCCAAAGAACAGAAACCCTGTAAAATCTCCTGATTTAGCCCCGATGGATTTTTGCATTTTTGGATGCCTTAAAAGAGCACTTGGGAAGAGACACCCTAGGACAATTGAAGGTCTCTGGAAAGTGGTAAAGGAAGAATGGGATCTTTTGAGTATGACCATGATCAGAAAGTGTCTGCTACCATGGAAAATCAGGTGCCGTTCTGTAAATAAACAAAAAGGCTTTCAAATAGAACATTTGAAAATTTTCAAATATGGTGTTAATTTTTAATATTTTATAATAAAACTTGTTTCCTATAAGTGTGAACACCTTCTGTAATATTTAATGATATATGTAGTAAAGAAACACATTGCAAAAAAAAATATATTACAAAATTTATCGATAGATGTCAATTAAATTTATAAATAGTATGAATCTATGAAAACAAAAGTTTAAATTCAAATTTTTATTTATTAAATTGAATAAATAATCAAAATAATTCTCTGTGATAGGTTTATATGCGATATTTCTCAATAACAACCACAAATTTAATGATAATATTGTAGCAAAGTATTTATTATTATACGTACAGATTATAAATTTTGATGCTTATATAGTTTATTACTTTGCATATAAACTTCCCTCATTTCTATCTTGTATTTTAATGTGTTCTTGACTTAAATAAATTGCTGTGTCATCCTGAAGTTTGTCTTTACTAATTTTCTATGTTACAATATATTATTTATCAGGGTAGCGTGTCGAAGATGGCCTGCTATTTCAAACATATCGACACCACCCTCGGAGACTGGACGAACTAGAATACTCCTTAGAAGCCACTAGATTTGGCTCTTTTTCTGTACGACCCCCAGCGACAGGCCGCGGGTGAAGAGAGACCACCTCGCGATGGTGAGAGAGACAGCAACATTATTACCCAAAATAATCGACCTGATAATAGTGATCCGAAAGGGAAAGGTATAATAAGATTACAATTATCACGAATTAACTAATTTACTGAACAGTAAAACTTCTTATAAGTGAATCATCTAATAAGAGACGACCTTCATGAGCAATCACCTATGTGAAATATAAAAATAATGATAGCACATTCTATGAATTGTTATAAAATATGGAAGCTAGTTGGTTCTATTTCTTTATGAATTTATCTTACAGGGCGCGGTAGATAAGTAATGAGACTCAGTCTAGAAAAACAAATTTATTGATCCGATTTGTACAAAACGTTAATATTCTTCAAAGAACTCGCCTTTGGCGTCGACACACGTTGCCAGCGCGTTTTCCAAGCTTCATAGGCCCCACTGTAGTCCGTTGGAGTTATCCCAGTTAGTGCCTTCGTGACAGCACGTTGGATGTTCGGGATATCGTCGAAACGATTACCCTTCAGGCATCTTTTTACCTTCAGAAATAGGAAGAAACCAGGAGGACTCATGTCAGGGTTGTATGGTGGCTGTGGTAGAACTTCAACTCCAATTCGGGTCAAATAGGAGGTCACAAGGAACGCTGTGTGCGCCGGAGCGTTGTCGTGGTGGAGACGCCAGCGTTGAGCCAGGTCCTGTCGCTTCCGTTTGACGGCTTTGTGCAATCGCCGAAGGACTTCTTTGAAAAATTCGGCATTAACAGTTTTCCCCTGAGGGACAAACTCTTTGTGAATTAACCTCCGCTTGTCGAAAAACACAATCAGCACTGTCTTGACTCGGGACTTTGACATTCTTGCTTTCTTCGGCCGCGGGGATGCCGGTGTGTGCCACTCCGAGCTCTGGGCTTTCGTCTCCGGGTCGTATTGGAATGTCCACGATTCGTCGCCTGTTACTACGTTGTCTAAAAAGTCTGGATTATTTTCCAATTCATTCAACATCTCACGGCAAACGTCCACTCGTCGTTGCTTTTGTTCGGCGGTGAGCACTCGGGGAACCCATTTTGCGCAAACTTTCCTCATCATCAAATCTTGCGTAACAATTTGGTGAACCGTAAATTTATTCACGGAGACCTCATCGGCGATCATTTTGAGACTTAAACGACGGTCGGAGTCCAGGAGTTCTTTCACTTTGGCCACCGTTTCATCCATACGACTCGTTGAAGGGCGTCCAGATCGTTCCATGTCTTCAACGGATTCCCTCCCATTTTTAAATTCATTAAACCACCGGAACACTTGTGCTCTTGATAGGGCGTCTTCTTTGTAGGCCTCCGTAATCATAGCAAAAGTTTCGGAAGCAGTTTTGCCCAAGCGAAAGCAAAATTTAATTGCATACCGCTGTTCTATCGAGCGATCCATCTTCAGCGTTTTCACAAGTGTCACGGGCACACAAACAACGTAATACGCAAAGCTCGACCTTCACTGCGCCAGAGCTACGACGCGACTGCGAACAGGTTCTATTGTTAGCTCAGATCCCCTACCACGTGACCTGCAGGTGGAGAACGCGCAGCGAGCGACTGAGGCGCCGCGCGGCTGCCAGTCTCATAACTTATCTACCGCACCCTGTATTTAAGTTTAAAATAAAACACCAGATGTAGATAATTGGGAAAACACTGATTATCAAGATAATATACAGAGGGTGTTCACACTTATAGGAAACAAGTTTTATTATAAAATATTAAAAATTAACACCATATTTGATATTTTTCAAATGTTCTATTTGAAAGCCTTTTTGTTTATTTATAGAACGGCACCTAATTTTCCACGATAGCAGACACTTTCTGATAATGGTCATACTCAAAAGATCCCATTCTTCCTTTACCACTTTCCAGAGCTAATCTTACCTATTTGGACATAATTAAAATATGCAAACAAGATGATATCAACATTTCTAAAATGGGTATTTATAATATTATTCACGACAAAAATATCAAGTTTTTATTCAAAGCACCTACGGAGAAATGGACAAAAGATTATCACCCTATATCTGTGAGAACTTCAGCAACTGTCAAAAAAAAGTGAAAAAATATATTACAAAAGAAAATCCTATGCCACAAAGATATATAGCCAAATTAATAGGAACATCAGTGTCAACAATAAATAAAATAATAAATAAAGATTTAGGCCTAAAAGCTACAAAATCATGCGGTTCACAAATTGTTTCATAGCCATATTCGTCAGCGACACACTATCAGCAGATATTTTTATGAAAATTTATTGGCTGCTGATAGATGGATATTTATTGTTACATATGACGAAGCATGGGTATATTTAACCGATTGCGACAGAAAAAGAGCTATATACTATCAAAAAATGGTGGAAAAATCTAGGCCAATTTGGTTAAGGGAATGTGCCGAAAGTTACCCCAAAGGATTTATGGTGGCATGCGGTATATCATATGAAGGAAATTTAAAAATAAGAAAAGTTGAAATAAATGCCAAAATAAACTCTGAGTACTATCAAAACACAACATTTTAGAACCTATGTTTTTAAATGATATTCTCTCTATCTATGGAAAACAGAGCAACAAAGTCTGGTTTCACCATGATAACGCCACAAGCCATACCTCATCTTCAACCCAAGCTTATTTGGAAGATCTAAGGCAAAGAACAGGAATCAACACTATTCCAAAGAACAGAACCCCTGTGAAATCTCCTGATTTAGCCCCGATGGATTTTTGCATTTTTGGATGCCTTAAAAGAGCACTTGGAAAGAGACACCCTAGGACAATTGAAGGTCTCTGGAAAGTGGAAAGGGAAGAATGGGATCTTTTGAGTATGACCATGATCAGAAAGTGTCTGCTATCGTGGAAAATCAGGTGCCGTTCTTTAAATAAACAAAAAGGCTTTCAAATAGAACATTTGAAAAATTTCAAATATGGTGTTAGGTTTTAATATTTTATAATAAAACATGTTTCCTCTATAAGTGTGAACACCCTCTGTATATATATTATATTTAATTTCAATTTAAAAAATAAGGTGCTGGTGGTGAGATGAGATTGAGGAGTCGAGGCCTTTTGATTAAAGAATATCAAAACACTCCACTCTTGACGGGTTTATTTAGTAACAAATCGTCAAAGTTTTACAAAATTAATGGTAATAAAAAACTTGAGGAATCTTAACAGGTAGAATACCTCAATCTTGAGAGAAAAAAACTTAATTGAACAAAAATATAGTAAATTTTCATATTTGATAACAAAAAAGTCTAACCAACTCGAATAAGCAAAAAAAAAAAAACAATATATATATCTACATCAGCGCCGTCTGGACTTCTCGGCGTCACAGAGTTCATCTATGAAATAAACAAAAAGAAAATAATAAAAATATAATTTATGTAGAAAATAATATGGTAAAATTATTCAAAACATATATATAATTAAAATAACGAATTAGTATAGCATTTTAAGATAGTAAAAGATTTCGTAAGATATTTTCATGCTTCAACATGTTCTAATGCTTATAAACAACTGCAATAGAAAAAGAGAACAGTGTTTCTGGAAGCCAATAGAATCAATTAGGGCAATGGCCTTTATAAAGCCCCAATTCCGGTCCTATTGAGTTTATCAAGGATAAATTAGACCTTCATCAGGAATAAAGAACTTCGTTAAGTTTCAAAGAAATCGTCGCTGAATGGGAATCACACGCTGGGAACACTATCTCTTCTATTCACAGAGAGAGATAGTTGTTCAAAAGAGATTTAGATATTCAAAGAATGCTAAAATTTAAGGTTATATAAATTTGGAATCTTCTTTTTATAAATCTATTGATAAAAAAAGGATAATTGATTTCTAAAAAATAGAAAAAACTACGAAACAAACATGCTTAATAATATAAAAAAAAGGCATTTCCTTATCGTGCAACTGAAAGTTGCTGATGCGCCATCTATCGGAATAAATATAAAATATTCTCGTTGATTTTTAGTTATTCCAGAATTGGCCAAATACCCATTCTTGATTAATCAGATAAACAGAAAAATTGATTTTCCAGAAATTTATGAAGAATTCATATCCTAATTGTTTTTAAATAACTATGTATATACTTTTAATTTGCTCATTTATTTTCCTTCAAAATTTTATCATTAATTTCGAATTAATATGTATGCACACAATTATTCACGGTTACACTGTTATATATAAATCTCTATTCCAAGCAAAATGTGTAGACAAAATAATAATAATGGTATTTTTCTGTGATATTATATATAATTGTTAGCTGTATATATACTGAATGTAATGTTTAAATCAAAGATACAATTCTTTCATTGGCCTTGTAGAACGAGAGTGGTGTACACGTGCGCGCATGCTTTAGTGAAAAACACAAACATCCTCGATAAAGAGAGGCGAGTTGCCCCTCGAAATATTGGAACAATAAATTAATTATAAATCCAATATATGCATCTTTTTTTAAAATATAATTTTAATTATGGATTGCTCAATCTTCAAAATGATTTCAACTAGTTTTGGTTCAGAAGCTCTTCGTCTAGCAAGAACAATTGAAAGAATTCAGTTAGCAATCAACAGTTGGAAACTTCATTTATATTTCAACCACAGATGTCTCGAATCAAGAATAATTCCTCCTTCACTGCTCCTTAAAGACCCTGTGAGAACAAATTTTTCAAGAAAGATTATATTAGAAACGGGCAGAAAACTTTTAAATGCGAGAATAAAAAACTGTCACTATTATTTAAATCATTATAAAATGAAGTTGGAAATTTTAATCCCCAAGTTGAAGGCAATATTACCTAATAATCTATTTGACAATTTGAATAAATATTTGGGCACCAAATGCCAAAACAAAACAACATTAATTCGCAATATTCAGTCAAATAAACTAGAAAAATGGACACAAAAAATTCAACCTAAATCACATCATGTTGTGAATATGTCAAAACAGTCGATTTCGCCTGATATTGTAAAACTTTTATATAAAGGATTGAATTTTGTTCCATCACAAAAAATACATATTCCTAAAACCTTAGCCTCTATAGAAAATTCTATAAAGCTTTTACCCGATGACGATAAATCTAAAGTTAGAACAGAAATAACACCGATTATTAAGAAAAAAGAAAGACAAAATAAGACCAATTTACAACAAGATGAAAGAAAGGCAATTAATCTATTAAGACAAAACAAAGCTATAATCATAACACCTTCCGATAAAGGAAGGAATACTGTAATCATGGATACCACTGAATATAACTCTAAAATCGAACAATTACTACAAGATAAAGAAATTTACGAAGAATTATCAAAAGATCCATTGCCTAATATCACTAAAGAATTTAATAAAAAACTAAATAAAATTATATGCACACATAAGCTTAATAAAAAATCGTTCGAAAATTTAAAAGCAGAAGAAAAAACTACCCAACTTTTACGGCCTACCTAAAATCCATAAGCCAAACATCCCATTACGACCAATAGTGAGCTATGCTGGTTCTCCTCTTTACCCTCTCACGAAATTTCTATCTTCAGTAATCTCTCCATTCCAAAAGCAACTACCTCACACAGTTCCCAATCCCATAGTAGCTGTTGAAGCTATATCAAAACCGTTCAAATATCAAATGACAACAAGATGGTTTCCTTCGATATAGAATCTCTCTACACCTCAATCCCGCACGATGAAGCACTCCTGGCCCTCCGATCATTTCTTGAAATCCACCCAGAAATAGTTCTTCCCCTCTCTAAAGAAGCATTAATAGATTTAATCAAACTTTGTTTAGACCATAGTTATTTTAGTTTCAAAGACAGATTCTTCCGGCAAATTAAAGGCCTACCAATGGGCAACCCGATTTCATATGCATTAGCCAACATATTTATGAATGAAATAGATGAAAAAATAATAAATTCAAACCAATTTAAAATAATATTATGGCTACGATATATTGATGACATTTTTTGTCTAACAGAAACAAACATTGAAAGCTTCTTACGTTTTCTCAATAGTCTCAAACCTTTTTTAAAGTTCACACATGAAAAAGAAAGCAATAATTCCCTAGCCTTTTTTGACATTCAGCTTAAAAGAAATCAATATAACATAGAAACTTGCATATACAGAAAACCTACTCACACCGGAAACTATTTAAATTTCAGCTCCTTTGGCCCTATACATAATAAAATCGCCGTAGTGAAATCTCTTACCAAGAGAATAGAAACACATCATTCAAATAGAAATAGTGCAACAGAAGAAAGAAATAGAATTTTCAAAGAATTGATAAATAATAATTATCCTAAAAAAATATTGAAAAACATTTTCATAAACAAAGAGCTACTATACCCTCAAATAATAGTCGTGATCAGTCTCAAAAAAGATATTGCTCTATTCCATATAGCTACGGCTCAGAGAGAATTGCCCGAATTTTAAAGAGATATAATATAATTACAACATATCAATCTGTGCACGAAATCTACAACAAATCTTACGCCACTCAGATACAAAAAATATTTCAAACCAAGAAAATACAACCAATGTAATTTACAAAATTCCCTGCCAAACATGTCAAGCTACATACATTGGAGAAACAGGTAAATCACTTAAAGATCGTATTAATCAACATAAAGCAGCTTTAAAAAAACTACAAACCATTATCCCTCCTAGTTGACCACTCCCTAAATAATAGCCATATACCAGATTTCAAACAAGCATCAATTATATACAGAAATATTGAAATAGAAAACAGTTTTACTCAAAATTTAATAAAAATTCTAGACTCTAAGGGATATTCCTTTCTTAAGGGCTGCGAGGACTACTTAGCCATACAGAAAGAATTGCCAGGCATAATTAGAACCACCACAGACCAACTAATTCAAAACGATCAGATGAAAATCACTGATTCAAACCACTTTGCTCACTACAAATTTTTGAGTGAATCATTCATGACAGAGGAGTACATACGATTAAATATCTCGCTTCCCAACAAAAGACTAGTTGCACAACATATAGTTTTATGGCAATTTTTCAGGGAAGAAAGAAAAGACTTCTGGAAAGAAAATGGCCGGAACTGTTTACTTTGTAAGGAACTCATGGATGATAATTTGGTTCACTATTTCTTCCAATGCCCTCTCTTAACAGAAAAACGTACTGAAATTTTCCCAAGCCCTAACTCTGGTCAATTTAGATACCATCGCATATGTCAACTTCTCTTTTCAGCTCTGAATGATGAATTACTGATTGTTAGATACTTTAAGTTCTGCACAGAAGCTGGGCGCATGAGAAAGAATGCAGGGCAAAGGACACTGGAGGATGAACTATCTGTAAATAAATAACTGAATGTGAGACAAACCTTATTTTGTTGTAAATGTTTCCTCTTCCCTCTCCTCTTGTTGACGTGTAAATACGGCGAATCCTGTATGGGGCGGAATGCCCTAAATAAAGGCTTTTGTTGTTGTTGTTTGCTATATACAAAAAATATTACAGAAAAGCAATGTGGACTGTTTTTAGAAAGTTGGGCTTCTGCCAAAGATAAACACAGTATAAACAGAAAAAATGATTTTCCAGAAATTCATAAAGAATTCATATTCTAATTGTTTGTTAATAACTATGTATATACTTTTAATTTACTCATTTATTTTCCTTCAAAATTTTATCATTAATTTCGAATTAATATGTATGCACACAATTATTTACGGTTACACTGTTATATATAAATCTCTATTTCAAGCAAAATGTGTAGACAAAATAATAATAATGGTATTTATCTGTGATATTATATATAATTGTTAGCTGTATATATACTGAATGTAATGTTTAAATCAAAGATACAATTCTTTCATTGGCCTTGTAGAACGAGAGTGGTGTACACGTGCGCGCATGCTTTAGTGAAAAACACAAACATCCTCGATAAAGAGAGGCGAGTTGCCCCTCGAAATATTGGAACAATAAATTAATTATAAATCCAATATATGCATCTTTTTTTAAATATATATATATCAAAAATGAAATTGGCATATCCTGACCAGGAGCACATGCGCTTTTCAGAAGGCAGAGCGCCATCTGGTGGAACAGAAATCAACTAAACATTGATTTAACCTGTTCCCTGATATTTGGCCAACCCAATTTCTTGATAAATCAAGAAAAGCCATCCACGAACGCGTTTCGCGCTTTTTGGCGCTCTGCCTTCTGAAAAGCACATGTGCTCCTGGACAGGATATGCCATTTTCATTTTTGATTTCAATACCTGATCTTTTTATCTTTTATTTTTCTTTCGTTTTTTCATATATATATATATGACATAATAAAAATATGATTTTTATTATTCATAAAATAATTAAAATTCTATAATCACAGAGTTAAATTTTAAAATGAAAAGGAATCCAAACAAAAGGAATATAACCTAATTTTATTTTTATTGTAAATAGATAATAACATTGTTAGTTGTATGTATGCAAAAAACTGTTTGCTTTAATATGCCGAGTGGAGATGTCAGGGTGAGCTTAGACCCAAAAAATCCAGATTATTGAAATCCAGAAACAAGGTGTTGCTGGTCGCTTTTTTGGATAAAAAGGGCATTTTTCATCACGAGTATCTTCCTGCAGGCCAAACAGTTATCAAGGATATGTATTTGGGCATTCTTCGCCGTCTAAGGGAAGCGATTCGAAAAAAAAAGGCCAGAAAAATGGACTAATGGTGGCTGGATCCTACACCATGACAATGCTCGCCCTCACACAGCGCATTTGATGACTAGCTTTTTGGCGAAAAACGGGACACAAATCCTACTTCAACCACCCTATTTCCCAGACATCGCACCAAATGACTTTTTCCTGTACCCCAAACTTAAAGCAGTTCTAAAAGGAAGACATTTTGACACCAGGGATGACATAATAGAAAAATCGCCGTTAGCATTGAAGAGCATTCCAAAAGAGGCTTATAAAAACTGTTTCGACAATTGGGAGAAACGATGGCGCTGGTGCGTTGAAGCAAGGGGGGATTACTTTGAAAAGTTTTAATAAAAAAATTTTAAAAAAAATCTTACCTTTTTTTTTTATGGACCCAGTCCGGGAACTTATGGGACATACCTTGTATATATATGTTGAATATATCGAGCAATCTATATTTATGATACATTAAAATGACGGTATATTTTTGATCAAATATATTTATTAAAATTCGATATTTCGACGAGGCTATGTTCCTATCTTCTTCTAGGAAAGTCAAACTTCTTTCAAGCTATTTATCCATGTGATGCACGAGAAAACAATACTCCTCGTGCATCACGCGGATAATAAGCTTACAAGGAGTTTAATTTTCCTAGAAGAAGATAGACGAACAGCCTTTCTCGTCGAAATATCGAATTAAAATAAATTTATCTGATCAAAATTATGCCGTCCTTTTAATATACATATTTCATTATTTTGAAAATAGAGCAATCCATAAATAAATATTTAATTAAAAAGGCATATATTGGATCAAAATATATGTAAAATAGGTAAAATAAATGATATTTTTATCCAATATATGCCTTTTTAATTAAATATTTAATCAAATATTTATATATATTTCAAGTTTACTTAATCATATTGCTATTTTACTTTATTATTTCTGATTTAAGAATATCTGATTCGTTACCCCAGTTGTTTTTCGTTTTTTTGGACAAGTATATGAAGTGTAAAAGCCGATTTATAATCTTGGTTCCATTTTTAAATTTTTCTGTGTTAAATATATTTTAAATATTTATTAATACATTCAGTATAATCACCTTAAAAATAATAATATAAACTGTCTACTACTAAATTTGTTTCTATTTTACTCTTCAATATATCTTTAATTAAAAGGCATATATCGGATCAAAAAATCATTTATTTTACCAATATTTCAGTTGGCTGAATTTGTTGTTGACACACATTAAATATGTTATAACACCTTGATAAAGGTTGGCGTTCAGCCAACTGAAATATTAATAAAATAAATGGTTTTTTGATCCAATATATGCCTTTTTAATTAAAAATTTATTTATGGATTGCTCTATTTTCATAACGTCTTCAATATATATAGAAGTTGATTAAAAATTGAGTTGTATCCTTTTTCGATATTTGGCATCTAATAGTGTGCGTATTGAAGTAGAAAAAACGGATGTTATCAAAGGATACAAAGAAGAAAGGTGACATGTCTCAAGGGAGGTAGGGATGACAGGAAGGACATCAGGAAATGACAGGTGACGACAGTTTGAGGAGACACAGTGGATAGAAGAATCTGTTGGAACAATTTCTGTGACAGGTGTCGTCGGCTGAGATGATTGGAATTAAATCAGGATGCCATCAACGGAATTTAATAAAGATTTATAATACACATCTATCTAGAGATTTGTGAAGTATATTTCTATAAAGAATATCATATATCGGATAAACCATTTCAGAAGTCTTTCATTGATATAAACATTTTAATATATATATACACACACCTTTTTCTGTAGCAATTGATTAGAAGAATCAATGAAATTGTTAAAATTTTAGTGTATATATATAGAGAGAGACAAGGGTCGCCTCTCCCGTCAAAATAGACGTCTAAAACCAGACGTCATCTATTGACCGTCGCCGCAAACTAGCGGCCTCGGGTCGGTGACAAAGCCACAACACCAGCTTTGGAAAACTGAAAAGCGTCCACCTAGAAACCATGGTTTCGGTCTAATGGCTTTCGTCAGCCTAGGGCGGATTTTATTCCATGAGATCCACATGGGATATATTGGAATCTTGACAATCTGCCAAAGAGGTGTTTAGCTGGGAAAGTGGCTGGGCCACATCTATGGCTGATTTTCAGTTTTCCAAAGCTGTTGTTGTGGCTTTGTCACCGACCCGAGGCCGCTAGTTGCGGCGACGGTCTGTAGATGGCGTCTGGTTTTAGACGTCTATTTTGACAGGAGAGGCGACCTTTGTCTCTTTAGATCAATTTCCTCCCGGCAAATTTCCACATATATATTGTGGTGTTTTGCATAACAATAGTTATGTTTAGATGGATTGTGGTGATATGCAAATAAGGTTTTGCATAGTGTTTGTTTGTGTTACTATGTTAATTATTTCTATGTATATATATCATTAATTTGTAAATAGTTCGTTCAGTCATATTAGTGTTTATGAGGAATAAAGGTTTCATCTTTCGCTTAATGGATCTCGGTGTCATGGAGTGATTGTAGAACATAGAAACACAACAGTGGCGACGAGTATAAAGAACGTATACGCAACAGTGACTATTGAAGAAAGCAAATACGAGTGAATGAAATTGAGCGAACAATGATGAACATTGAGCAATTCAATCCTAACAACGGAAATGAACTCTCGAGTTATTTAGAGCGCTTTGAGTCCTATTGCATAGCGAATGATATAGTGAAGGTTAATAAAAAGAGGGCAACATTTTTCTCGCTATGTGGTAGAGAAACTTATAATATAATACGCACGTTGACCTCTCCCAAGAAGCCATTGGAGACAGAATGGGAGGAGGTGGTAACAAGGATTAAAGAATACTTTGATCCAACGCCAAATATAATAGTGCAGCGTTTTAAATTTACGAAAAGGCTTCAAATGCCAAATGAAACAATATCTGAATTTATAACAGCTCTAAAGAAAATTGCCGAGAAGTGTGAATTCCCTGATTTGGAAGATAGGTTGCGTGATGCCCTAGTATGCGGCATTCTAAACGAAGAGATACAATCAATGCTGTTAATGAACAGTATGCTAACATTTAAAGTAGCTCAAGAAATGGCATTGGCACATGAAGCTGCGGTAAAGAACGTTGCAGAAATCAAGAATGGAAAACCTCAGGAAGAAATGAATGTAATGGGAAGAGCTGTTAAAATGAGACTGAGGGATGAGAAGAGGATTTTTAAATGTTTCCGCTGTGGAAACACAAATCACAGAGAAGAGCAATGTTTCTTTAAAGATAAAAGATGTTTTAAATGCCAGAAGTTAGGGCATATATCTAGGGTCTGTAAGAAACGGGAACTGGAGGAGCGATCGTAATAATTACTCGATAGATGAGGAGGCGGAGGCAACTAATGGCCTTTTTAATGTAAATCAAAGGACACAAGTAGCATGCGGAATTATATGGTAAGGGTACAGACTAGCGGTCGAGATATTAATATGCTTATTGACTCAGGAACAGAAAAAAAATATTATTTCTGAGAAGACGTATATAGAAACTTGGGTGAAGTCAGAAAGGCCTAGAATAGAGAAGGATGCTACCCAGTTGGTGCAATGGAACAGACAGAGGTTATCCATTCTGGGTAAAATAAAAGCCGACGTAAAAGTGAACAAAAGAAGTATCACAATGGAATTTCTTGTGATCGAAGGTCTGGGCCCAAATCTGATTGGAAGGGGGGCGTTTGACCAGATTGGAATTGGTCTTAAATGGATCAGTCGCAGACTGACCACAAGAATGAACCGGTTGCACCCTAAAGAAAGTGAAGATAACGAAAACGGGAAAGGACACTTCCAAAATAGGTTCAAGTCCCAAGAGAATGTGTATGCACGTAAATATAATGGAAAGGGAAAGTGGGAACCGGGGAAGATAAAGACAGTACTTGGACCCAGGAACTATGAAGTGATTATGGAAAACGGAGTGACAGCAAAAAGACACCAGGACCAATTGATGAGAAGAGTCAAGGAAGAAGTAGCGGAGGATGTGGAGAAGAAGGAGGAGTGTAACACCGAAAGAAGGAGGGAACAAATGAATGACCCAAACGAATCACAGGAAAGGCTGGAGGAAACACCTGGGCCAAGTAGACCAATAAGAAACCGGAGACTCCCCGAATACTTAAAAGATTGTGCAACAAATTGGGGGTGAGAAGATGTGGTGTTTTGCATAACAATAGTTATGTTTAGATGGATTGTGGTGATATGCAAATAAGGTTTTGCATAGTGTTTGTTTGTGTTACTATGTTAATTATTTCTATGTATATATATCATTAATTTGTAAATAGTTCGTTCAGTCATATTAGTGTTTATGAGGAATAAAGGTTTCATCTTTCGCTTAATGGATCTCGGCGTCATGGAGTGATTGTAGAACATAGAAACACAACATATATATATATTAAAAATAAAAAGGGATTTTCTGACCACGAGCACATGTGCTTTTTAGATGGCAGAGCGTCATCTAGTGGAGCAAAAATAAACTAAATGTTTATTTAGCTTGCTCCGTGATATTTGGAGAACCCAATTTCTTGATAAATCAAGAAAAGCCATCCACGATATATTAAAAAAATATATATTTCTATTGTTTTTTCATAATATATATATATATGACAATATAGTGGTAATAATGTGGTGAGGAGAGAAATAATCACACGACGAGTTGGAAGAGGAATCTGGAAGCCATCCGAGAGAGAGAGGGAGCGAGAGCGCTGTCCGCTGAACGACTGCCTGTGTGGCCACCACCCCCCGACCATCTGTCCCAAAAATAGTCCTCAGGTGTTGACGGGCGGGCCCCTTTTGCCGCCCCTTTGGAATGTCGTGATGTCTAAAGTGTCTCGCTTTAGCTGCCCATCTCTCTCTCGTTGACTGTAGGTTTGTTTTATTAATCCTGGAAGAGCATATATTATGACATATATATATATATAGTTGCACTAGGTTGCGGTTGGCAGACTCTTCAAACTTGGTCCTCTCCTGTGCTGGGTCTTGCATCTTACCAGAGCGTGTTTCAACCATCCTACAAATTTATATAAGCGAATAATGAGATAACTCTACTTTAAGTAGCCTCCAGAATAATTTATTTATTTCTCACATCAAAGAGAGCAGTGAAGTCACACGTGTATCTAAATACAAATGATGATTCTATAATACATATATTCTGTTTATAATACATATATTCTGTTTAATAAAATAAATAAATATAAAATATAATTTTGAATTTAAAATATATGAAATATAATATTACAAATTAGAATAAAATAGTTTCATTAACCATGATGCAACATTTCCCCCTCTCCAGAAGTCGTCACGTCCTTGTGAGTTACCTCATCAATTCTCTCAAAATAGGGTTTGAGTCTTGAGAAATGGACAATCAATGGGTCTTGGCCAGGATTATCTTTCGGCTCAATTAAGTAATTTACGTTAGACAGCTTCTTTAATATTCGATATGGGCCAAAATATTTTCTCAATAGTTTTTCACATTTTCCGATTTTCCTGACTGGTGTCCAAACTGCCACTAAATTTCCTGGTTCATAGATTTTCTCATTGTGTTTTTTGTCATAGTTTCTTTTCATTCTTTCCTGAGTCTTCTCTGTGTTGTTAATGACTACCTGTCTCGTCCTTGCTATTTTATCTGAGTAGTTTTCTATATATTCGTCGCAATCGTCCATGTTACTGTCCGTTGGGATATTCTCGTCGTCTAAGAGGGACATGGGTTCCCTTCCAAACAACAGGAAAAATGGAAAGTAGCCTGTGGTTTCTTGAATCGTGGTATTATACGCGTGGGTGATAAAAGGGAGGATTTCGTCCCAGTTCTTCTGATTCGTATTCACATACATGCTGATCATATTGATAAAAGTTCTATTTAGCCGTTCCGTTAGTCCGTTAGTCTGGGGGTGGTAGCTCATTGTGAAGCAGTGTTTAACTTTGCACATTTTCATTACCTCCTTCATCAAATTGCTAGTGAATTGTGAAGCTCTATCGCTAATAAGAAATCTTGGGGCCCCGTGACGTAAAATAATATGTTCGATTAAAAATGTAGAGGCTTCTTTCACGGTTGCTTCTGATACTGCCTTTGTTTCAGCATACTTGGTATAATAATCAGTCAACACAATTATCCACTTCCATTTTCTTTTCGTTGATGGCAAGGAGCCAACAAAGTCAATTCCGATTCTTTCAAAAGGGTGGTTAGCTGGGAGAATAGGTTGTAAAAGTCCAGAAGGCAAGTGATTTGAACCTTTACGACTTTGGCAAAGATGGCACGTTTTCACAAATTCTGAAACATCTTTCAACATGGAAGGCCAATAGTATTTATTCTTCAATCGGTAAGTGGTTCTGGCGACGCCCAGATGGCCATTCAGCATATGGTTGTGGTATTCACTCATGATTTCCTTCCTTCTCTTCTTTGGCACTACCAGCAACCATGCCCTACCTTCAGGATTTGGATTTTTCTTGTAGAGACACCCATTTTCTTCTTTAAAGTTCTGTGTAATTGAACGCTTGTTTCCACTAAGGTTCTCCTTAATATTCTCAATAAAATCATATTTTCGTCTATTATTTGATTCAGAAATAGTCTCTCATAATCTTCGTTCCATTCGTTTTCCGGTAAGGGTCCTCTAGATAGACCATCAGCGTCCAGATGTTTTTTTACCAGATTTGTGTATAATTTCGAAATTATATTCCTGAATCTTCAGTGCCCATCGTGCTAATCGGCCGGTCGGATCTTTCAGATTCTTAAGCCAGCATAGTGCATGATGATCAGTTACGATTTTGAAGTGCCTTCCATATAGGTAGGGTCGTAACTTGGACATTGACCACACAACAGCTAGACATTCTTTTTCGGTAGTAGAATAATTTTGCTCAGGTTTGCTCAGTGTTAGACTTAAATATGAGATCATCTTTTCTTCATCGCCGAACTTTTGGACTAATGTTGCACCCAAGCCGATGTTAGATGCGTCAGTATGAATGCAAGTAGTTGCATTCGGATCAAAGTTCCCTAATATTGGGGGATTTATCAATGCTACTTTAAGGGTTTGAAATGCTTTTTCTTGATTTTCTGTCCAGGTAAAAGGTACATTATTTTTTATAAGACTGTTTAATGGATCGGCAATTTTCGAAAAATCTTTGATAAATTTCCTATAATATGAACACATTCCTAAAAATGATTGAACTTCTTTTATCTTTTTGGGTCGAGTAAAATCTCTAATAGCCTTGATATTATGCTCCGCTGGTTTTATACCATGTTGATTAGTTATATGGCCAAGAATATCCCGTTCTTCGAAAGCAAATTGATATTTTTTGTTGTTCAATTTTAAATTAGCCTCGCGAAAACATCTTAGAACAGCTTCTATTCTTTTAGATGTGTTGAAAAATCCGAACTATATATGATTACATCATCTAGATAACATAAGCAAATTTGCCATCTAAGATTACCAAGCATATTTTCCATGTTCCTCTCAAATGTAGCAGGGGCATTGCATAGTCTAAAGGGCATTGCGTTGAACTCATATAGGCCATGTGCTGTAGTGAAGGCTGTCTTTTCTTTATCTTTTTCCTCAACCTCTACTTGCCAATATCCTGATTTAAGGTCAATTGCTGAAAAGTATTTGAATCCTTGAAGTGTGTTCAATACTTCATCAATTCTGGGAATTGGGTAAACATCCTTCACTGTTACATCATTCAATTTTCTGTAAGTCAACGCAGAATTTGTACTTACCATCTCGCTTCTTGACCAATATTATGGGGAAGGACCATGGACTCGAGGATGGTCTGATTATGCCGTCTCTGAGCATTTAATCAATTTGCTCTTTTATGATTTCTCGCTCTTTAGCGCTCACCCTATACGGCTTGTGTTTGATCGGTTTCGCGCCTTCTGTATCAATCCGATGTTTCGCTAAGTTGGATCTTCCTAATCCCGACGAAAACAAATCCGCGTACTTTTCCAAAACTTGTTTCAAATGCTCCTTTTCCTTATATGATAAATTTTCGTTCATCTGAAATTGAGGTTCTTCATGCTCCTTTTGTTCACTTTCTTCCATAAGATTCACTTCGGCTGGCTGGCTTCCAAAGCACAATGTTTGGTTTTTTAATATTTTCAACGGTCGAGGGTAAGGGTTTGTTATCCAGATATATGTTTCTTTATTAGCAACATTTATTAAGCTTCTCGCTAGTCGAAGTCCATTTGTTTGAAACATTTTATGGTTCTCCTCGACGATGTATTCGCCATCCTCTGCTTCTACAAATGCATTAATCAATTTAATAGAAAGTTCTGGTATAATGGCATCCTTTGCACTTTTTATTTTCTTCTATTGATATTTGATTACGTTACGATTTCCTGTCAAGTCATATTTGATTATTTCACGCTGACAATCAATTTTTGCGTTCATTTTCTTAAGAAAATCTCGTCCAAGTATAAATATTCGCAAATGTGTTCTCATTATCACAAATTGATGTGTAATCGTTTTGTCATCAAATTTTATATTTAAAACAATATTTCCTACGATATCTAATTCTTTGCCATCGGGACCGGAGCACATTTTATCAGGATTAATTATTTCAAGACCTGTATTAAGAGCTGTACTAAGGTCGACCACTGAAAGATCGGCGCCTGTATCAATCAAAGCTTCGCAGATACCGATTCTATCCACGTTATTGTTTATTTTATATTTGGGGTCCAACTTTTTAATTCCATTTATGGTCGACTTGCTTTGATTGACGGACTCAGGCCCGATGCTTAGTTTAAATCTTCCAATGCGGCATATCTATTTCTTGTATGGATACTTGAGTACGTGTTATTACTTACGTCAGCGTAGAGCAGAGGTCTCGACTTCTCAGTTCCATTATCCAATTGGATTTCTTCTTCGACCTTGTCTTGTGTAACTATGGGGTCCTCTTCCACAATTCTTACAAACCTGACTCTGCAATACCGCGCTACGTGTCCTGGCTTGTTACACTTAAAACATATTGGTCTCCCGTCTTCTGTCCTATTCCTGTTTGAATCTGGACTCTTATATTGTATGTTTTCCTTGGGTAGACCGAATTTGGCTCAGGATTGGGAGTGTAAGATCGACTAGGGGCAGATACCTGGGGCAGTGGCTTGTTCTGGTAGTACCTCGGAGTGGGGGCCTGGGGCTTAGAGGTGTTCTGGTAGTAGCTCGGAGCTTGGGCCTGGGGCTTGGAGGTGTTCTGATATGGTCTTCTGAACGACGTAGCATTCTTCCATTGCGCTTGATGATAGGGACGAGGAGAGCGTGGTCCATTATATAAAGCTTTTGATTTTTCTGCACGTTCTTGGTAATTCTTTCCGAACAAATCCAGCTTTTTACACAATTTCTAGAAGTTCGTTGGTATTTCTAGGAGGGTTGAGGTGGAGGGCAAAAGAGTATTCCTTCTTTAACCCTCCAATAACCCAGTCTATTTTAGTCTCTTCTTCCATTTGGGGGTCGACCTTGTTGCACAGTACAAGGATATCCTCTGCGAACCTGATTGCAGGTTCATTCCACTGTTGCATCCTGTTTAGTCTCATCTTCTTTTCTTCTTTGTTGGCGTCTGAGGCAAAATCCTCAATTAGGCGACTCTTGAAATTTTCCCAGCTGGTGAAACTTATCTTGTGTAGGTTCAGCCAGGTTTTGGCGCTACCAATCATATTCATGGCAGCATAACGGGAGATAATGTAGTCTGCCCAATGGTACAGGAAGCCAATTTCTTCAAGAGATTCAATCCATGGGTCGGAACTTGCATCTCTACCAATTGTTGCACCAGGTTGCGGCTTGGCAGACTCTTCAAACTTGGTCCTCTCCTGTGCTGGGTCTTGCATCTTACCAGAGCGTGTTTCAACCATCCTACAAATTTATATAAGCGAATAATTAGATAACTCTACTTTAAGTAGCCTCCAGAATAATTTATTTATTTCTCACATCAAAGAGAGCAGTGAAGTCACACGTGTATCTAAATACAAATGATGATTATATAATACATATATTCTGTTTATAATACATATATTCTGTTTAATAAAATAAATAAATATAAAATATAATTTTGAATTTAAAATATATGAAAAATAATATTACAAATTAGAATAAAATAGGTCATTAACCATGATGCAACAATATATACACTCATGGACAAAACTTAAGGAAGTGAAAATTCTTTGTTGTCTTCATCGTCAATTTTTTTTTTTTTGAAGGAGACAGAAACAATTTTGTTTACATTAGGTAATCTCGGTTATCCTCACTGTCTATCAAATATCTTGCAGAGTTATTCACTGAATCCCGATATACATGTTAAATGGTACAACATACTTAAGTTTTGTTCATGAGTGTGTTTATACTGATACTTTAATTTTGAAATATTTTCAAAAAGTATTTTTATTAGGAATTTAAAAATCGAATTGTAGGAAAATATAAATAAAACAGCCATAAAACGGTCTGAGTTTCTAAATATATTATATATGTGTGTATGAATAACAAATGTCCAGGTGTTGATATCAATATCAAAAGAGGCATATCCTGACCACGCTCACATGAGCTTTTCAGATGCCAGAGCTCCATCTAGTGGAACAGAAATCAACTAAACATTCATTTATCCTGTTCCCTGATATTTGGCCAACCTATTTTCTTGATAAATCAAGAAAAGCCATCCACGAATGCATTTCGGGCTGTTGGCGCTATTCTTGAATTATATTTACTATTCTGTTTTTTTTTTAATCTTATTATTGCAATATACTTATATTACATCTCACCATTAGAATAATAAATAAACATCTATCTACATATCTATTATAAACAAAATTGGCATTTCCTATCCGCTCACAATAACATTTTAGATGGAAGAGCGCCATCTAGCAGAACAAAAAATCAACTAAACGTTGATTTAGCTTGTTCTAAAGATATTTGGCCAACCCAATTTATTGATAAATCAAGAAAGTCAACCACGTACCCATTTAGGGCTGTTGGCCTTCGTCAGTGTGGGGCAGACTGTACCTCTACGACCAAAGGTTTAGTCTCAGAGGCTTCCTGAGATAACAAGAAATGGTTAATAAAGGCCAAATTTGCGTAAAGACGCTTTTCATGTTAAAAATCTAAACAAACAACAAGCTAAATCAACGTTTAGTTGATTTTTGTTCCGCTAGATGGCGCTCTTCCATCTAAAAATGCTCATGCGAACGGTCAGGAAATGCCAATTTTGTTCTTAATATCAACACCTGACCATTTTTATATTTTTTTAAATCTATTTTTAACATATTTATTTATATACGATGAAGATAAATATTATTTTTAGAAGAAAAAAAAAGAGCAATCTATGTGAACGATCATATTAACTGTGCGATCTTATTTTATGATTTAAAAAAAATAACGTGTTTGTCAGCCTGTCAAATTTTATTGACAAATGTAAGCAGTTTTAGCTTATCAATTAGGTGGAAAGATGGTCATTTATTTTTATTTGATTAGCGTGTCAAATTACACTGGTCAACAAGATTTTTGCACAAGAGAACCTGATTATGTTTCTAGTGTAACTTTTCATGCTGAACTCAAAAATCTAATCAGAAATTTCCCATCACCTATGGTTTTTGCGTGACGGTCTTTTTTTAGTATTGGGATAAATACACTAAAAATTGCAAACAATGTCACGTAACTGGTTTATCAAAAAATATTTTTCTTTGTCCACAAAGAAATAGCATCTTATCTACATGTCCTGAATCCAAATATACCATTAGTTTTTTTTCTATTACACAATATTTCTGAGATACACCTACTTGAATTTGGAAATATTGTTAATATATAGGCATATATGAACGAAACATATTTATTATTGAAAAGCAGTGACAGTGGATTTTCTTCTATACTTTGCTTGTGGTAGATCCCTCTTGAGTGCCCAGCAGTCGTCGGCAAGCATAGCGGGACTCCATTTACCTTGGTACCGCTTCTCCATGCTTGATATAGCTTGATGAAACCTCTCACCATGCTCATCGCTAACTGCGCCAAGATTGTCTGGAAAGAAATCTAGATGTGAATGCAGGAAATGGATCTTGAGGGACGTGTTACATCCCAGTGCCTTGTAGGAAAGCAACAGATCATTAACTATGTCTCGGTAATTTTCAACCTTGACACTTCCTAAGAAGTTTTTGCAAACGTTTCTAAAGGAATTCCATGCTGCTGCTTCAACTTCATTCAAACTATTTTGAAAATTTCCATCCTGCTGCAATTCTCGAATCTGAGGTACAACGAAAATGCCTTCTTTAATCTTCGCTTCACTTATACTAGAATTTTTTGTTTTAGGTAGGCAAATCCACTGGCATTTCGATCCATTGCCTTGACAAAGTTCTTCATTAATCCCAGTTTAATATATAATGGTGGTAAGTAAATATTTTCTGAATCGATCAGGGGTAGATTTGCAATATTTTTATATCCTGGAGCAAAGATTTTACGGTTTGGCCAGATTTTTTTAATGTAATGCCTTTC
The DNA here is from genome assembly GCA_030710605.1 of Cordylochernes scorpioides. Lineage (NCBI taxonomy): Eukaryota > Metazoa > Arthropoda > Arachnida > Pseudoscorpiones > Chernetidae > Cordylochernes > Cordylochernes scorpioides. The sequence continues at coordinate 158,811,469 of CP092863.1, forward strand.
CCTATCTCTGCTATCCCACTCACACAGAAAACAACAAAATTTTGTATATCCAAGCTGTAATCCACGCAAGAGAGCAACGACTTTCAAATCGCTGCATATTTTCCAACCGTATCTTTCATATATTATCTTTTTCAAAAGCAGTTTCATGTTTTCGTAAGTCTCTTTCATGTTGGATGCATGTATTTATCCCAATACTAAAAAAAGATCGTCAGGCAAAAACCATGGGTGATGGGAAATTTCTGATTAGTTCAGCATGAAAAGTTACACTAGAAACACCATCAGGTTCTCTTGTGCAAAAAAAAAAAGTTTTTTGTAGACCTGTGTTATTTGACAAACATAAGCAGTTTTGATGAAAGGATTTAAAAGCACGAATGTTTTTTTTTATATACATAATACAAACTTCTACTGTCCTTACTGCGACGAAAAAAATGTATTGGGAGGGCTTGGCTCATCAGTGGTGAACCCTCCCAGCGGTATCGCCAATTTAATCTACCAGACCGCTCCTCCCATGCTCTAATACTCTATTGGACGATTATGCTTATATACGCAGCACTGAAGGGTGGAATCTCAGAAACTGCTGGGAGGGTTCATCACTGATGAGCCAAGCCCTCCCAATATATTTTTTCATCGCAGTAATTACAGTAGAAGTTTGGATTATGCATAAAAGAAACATTCGTGCTTTTAAATCCTTTCATTTTATATGAATAGATGGCGCGTTATTGCTTTGTGTTAATAAAGAGTTTTAATCTTCTCAGTTATGCGGGAAGAATGTTGTTTATTTGTTAAGCGAACTGATCTCCCACGTCATTGGACGAATGTGGCCATGTTTGTACATAAAAGAGGGTTGAAACGGGATGCGAGGATTCGTGGAGTGGTGTTCGAGTGGAGACGCTTAACGCGTTCTCTGTGTGCTTGTCTGGTGATTTCCTCGCATACCTGTGTAACCCCGGTCCGCTCCTTATAAACGCTACAAATAAAAGATAAGTACTGTTTTTATTTTATTCAACAAATAGTGAGTTTTTTTTTATTTATTTATCTTCTTTTTGCTGTTGGTGTTGTACTCTTGAGTGTAACTTTTTCTGTATATTAAGTTACTCTTACGGTAGGCTCTAATTTATTGCTTTTTGTGTGATAACTCGTAAAAGTAACTTTTGTCAAGCGAACTAATTTACAACGCCTTCTGATTGAACGAATGTGGCCATGTTTGTATATAATGAGGGTCCATTGGTATATGGGGACACTTCCAGAAGTTAATTGTGTGGAGACGCTTAAGGTGTTCACTGTGTCGATGTCTGGTGATCTCAAATACCTGTGTAACCCCGTTCCGCTCCTTATCAACGCTGCAATAAAATATAACTTCAGTTTTTTTTATATATAACAAATCGAGAGTTTTTTTATTTACGTCCTCATTTTTCTTCAAATTAAAGACATTTCGGCCAGTAAATCTTTTTTATTGTCTCGGCGTTTCGACAAAAATCTTTTGTCCTCGTCAGGAGCGAACAAAAGTGAAAACATTTGGCAAAGCGTCAAAAATTATTCTAAAATACTGGCCGAAGTATCTTCTATTTGAAGAACTATGAATGCGGGCCAGACAGCCTCTATCTTTACGATCCTCTTTTTTGTTTTGTTTTCTTGAGCGTACGCTTTTCTTTGTGTTAAGTTACTTTGTGTGTTGACCTATAAAAAGATATTTTTTTCAAACCTCCAATAATCTAACACCAAGAGTGAAATCAGTGAACATATATTATTTCAAACGGTATTTCAAAAGATATTTTACAATATTTATAATACTTTCTCCCTTTATTGTACTAAAGTAAATACAAAAAAATAATTATTTTATATTATTATTATTAATTATTAAAATAAAAAAGGTATAATTTTAAAAAATGATTTGGATATGTTAAACGTTCCATACGAGAACATGTTAAATGGACCATTAATTGGTTGAAAAGTTGATTTTTTTCAATCCTTTCTCTTCAAGATTATTCATCAAGAATGTTAATAACTCTTCTTGTGGTTAGAGAGAGAGAGAAAGTTTTGAAATAACTCGCACCATAATGATCACTAATGACTTTAAGTCGTTCTTGCCTTTTCTTCAGCCTAATGTAAATTTGGTATTCATTAATCTTTTTCATTTAGAGTGAATTTTTTTATAATTATATTAATTATATATAATAGTTTCTCTCTCTCTCTGGAGTTGCCGAGCCGTGCGACCGCTGTTCCGGGAGGTATTTACCTCCTGCGAAGTGCCCCTGGATCTGCAGGCCCCTGGAGATTGCTCTTCAGCGTCGGCCTCCATTCCGAGGCGATGCATCAAACAAGCGTGGCGAAGGCTACCATCTACAAGTACATCTTGGTCTTGAGTTGGGTAACACCAGCCATCACATCGACCTGCCCACTCTGTGGGAAAGAACTCTCGTAGTACATCGGTGGCGGAATCTATCCCGCTTTGGGCGACACCAAGGATGACATTATTAGATTGAATAAAATATTTATTTGCTAATATTTCGGCTGGCTGAACGCGAACCTTTATCGAGGCATTACATTTTTGTATACACAAACTATATTATAATATTGGCAAATAAATATTTTATTCAATCCAATATATGCCTTTTTACTATCTAATGATTTAAGTATGGATAGCTCTATTTAAAAAAAAATATATGTATATTTATCAATTATTTTATATAATTATAAATCTTTATAAATATATTCATCATATTACATATAATCTTATGTATTCATATATGTTTTTTTATTTAACCTTCTATAATCTTATATATGAACGATTAATAAAACTATATTCAATCTCTCTAAGTAGACATATTGTATAACATTTACATGTGTAAGCTTACTTTTATATATACCAATATATACCTCTGAGAGATTTCACTACTGATTAATCAAAACCACCCAATATTTATATCATTACAGTAAGGACAGTAGAAATATTGCTTCATTTGAAAAAAAAGAAAAATTAGTGCTTAATATTTAGAATTCTAACTTTTTTTTATCCATAGTATACAGGTGGCACAGGCCATGATAATCATAGTTGATAATAATAACTATTTTAACTGCAAGCATACCAGTTATTTATCCGGACATGACTAGATCCTACAGGAACTGCAATAAATGTTACAACACCCATCTCACTCCGGACAATATATACCCGGCCATCCTTGCAGCCCTCTATATGGCAGACATCAATGCAGAAGAGGACATCCATACGAACAAGGCATCTCAGTTGGCCGGTATTGTGATCAGGGTGTATGGACCGATCTGATATGTTCCATGGACAAGACACCACCACCACCTCAGTTGACCGGTATTGTGATCAGGGTGTATGGACCGATCTGATCTGCTTCATGGACAAGACACCACCACCACCTCAGTTGGCCGGTATTGTGATCAGGGTGCATGGACCGATCTGATCTGCTCCATGGACAAGACACCACCAGCACCAACTATATCTATATGGCAGGCATCAATCCAGAAAAGGACTTTCATACGAACAAGGCATTTCAGTTGTCCGGTATTGTGATCAGGGTGCATGGACCGATATGCTCCATGGACAAGACACCACCACCACCAACTATATCTATATGGCAGATATCAATCCAGAAGAGGACATCCATACGAACAAGGCACCTCAGTTGGCCGGTATTGTGATCAGGGTGCATGGACCGATCTGATCTGCTCCATGGACAAGACACCACAACCACCAACTATATCTATATGGCAGACATCAATCCAGAAGAGGACATCCATACGAACAAGGCATTTCAGTTGGCCGGTATTGTGATCAGGGTGCATGGACCGATCTGCTCCATGGACAAGACACCACCACCACCAACTATATCTATATGGCAGATATCAATCCAGAAGAGGACATCCATACGAACAAGGCACCTCAGTTGGACGGTATTGTGATCAGGGTGCATGGACCGATCTGATCTGCTCCATGGACAAGACACCACAACCACCAACTATATCTATATTGTAGACATCAATCCAGAAGATGATATCCATACGAACAAGGCACCTCAGTTGGCCGGTATTGTGATCAGGGTGTATGGACCGATCTGATCTGGTCCATGGACAAGACACCACCACCAGTTATCTACACAATGTGGAAAACAGTTCGACTATTTTGCTCTTACAATTGTATCAAAAGACCGTTTAGTTAATTAAACCCGCTGATAAGGTTGGAATTTGAAATAATTGGTGACAATTTAAACAATATTTTCTTCAAAAGATAGAAATCTCTGAAATATAAGCAATAATGAAATACGGACTCCGAGGATAAATATCTTGTTTTTTTATTCTCTCAAGCTTTCAGGTATTGTAAAACCTACAGGAGTATGTGACAAAATGAATCTTAATCTTCAACTACTATTTATATCTTGTTGTTGTCGTGTCCAATGAAGATCCTCAGATGTCCCCATGCATCTCTATCATAGTAGTCGCAATGTACACTATCTTGGATGTGTAAAGCTGCTGCTCTAGGTTCATGTCAATTTTCTGTTGTTGTCGTGTCCAATGAAGAGCCTCAGATGTCCCTATAAATCTCTATCACAGCAGTGGCAATGCCCTCTATCTTGGGTGGGTAAAGCTGCTGTTCTGGGTCCATGTCAATTTTCTGTTGTTGTTGTCATGTCCAATGAAGAGCCTCAGATGCCCAATGCGTCTCTATCACAGCAATTTATATCTCATGTATTTATATATAATAGTTGAAGATTAAGATTCATTTTTTGATATACTCCTATAGAAGGGTTTATAATACCCGAAAGCTTGAGAGAAGGTATAATTAAAGAAAGAAACGTATCCTCTGAAACCTTATAAAATATTTTCTTCAGAAAAAAGTGACCAAGGCGGGATTCGATCTTGAGGCATGGCTGTATAAATTCGACAGTTTGTACCATTCGTCCACAAATCTTCATCATTTCATGTTTATGAGCTTTGTTCTCCCATACATCACGATTTACAATCATCTTCAAACGGTAATGGACTAAGCATTCAGTTATCTTCTTGAAAGCTTCCTGTTATCCAGTTCTTAATCATCCTTAAATGCTAAATTACTTATCATAAGATGATCATCTCCAGCGAATTATCTGCTTTCATTCCAAGATACTACTCAGTAACAATAATACTAAACTCCATATATATTAGAAACGTAATTTCAATTATAATTTCACTCTGTTTAACAGATTTCGGTGTCAATTTTGATGATAACGAATGTCAAAGACCATTAAAATGATGACTAGAAGAGTAATAAAGTAATTTAAAATTTGAAGAGAAGATTCCTATGGCAAATAAACGCCAATCGCTTCATTTGGCAGCGTTGATTGCCGAGACGTTCAAAATGGTAATAACCCTCCATTTTACAGCGTAATGGGCTGAGTAGATCACTTGATGTATTTCCTTAGAAAGAAGCCAATAAATCTACCATTGATTTCTGAATAGAAGCATTTAAAATGAAGAAAAAGGTCAATCTGAAACTAATTTGTTTAATGGAACATTTGTAATATTTTAATTCTTTGAAATATTAAGAAAAAGACATCTACTGCTTGTGAAACTAAAAGTTGCTGATGGCTTGTGCCATATAAACAATTCGTTGATTTTTCAATTATTACTGAATATTTTACAATTATCCAGAAAGGTTCACAATGTTTAGCTTTCTAACACACTTCTGGCCTTAACTATCCGTTAAATGATTTTCAGGATGCCTGAATGAACAGTTTTTTTAGTCGTTGAGATGAAGCTTGCACCCACGCTGAGGAGGCCCGAAACGTGAACGTGGTTAGTTTTTCTTGGTTAAACAAGAATGCCTATTTTTGCCAATTCTGGAATAATTAAAAATCAACGATTAGTTGATATTTATTCCGACAAATGTCTCAAGCCATCAGCCAGTTGCAAGATCAGGAGCAAGATCAGGAGCAAGATCAGGAGATGCCTTTTTTCTTAATTTATCCACCTGATACAAGTACAATTTAACCTTTGTACTGTTTTTTTTTCTTTGATATATTGTTGCATCAATTTAAATGCACCCCACATTTATTCAAAATAATCTATGATATTTAATATCTATTAAAAACAGATTATTTAGATTATCATCATTCCTTTTCACTCCTTTTGTAATATTTTACTGTACATATATCTTGAGTGCTTATTGGAACGAGAGAAGACCTAGTCCAAGACTGCGGATCACGACCTACGAGAAAGACAAAGAATAAATAAACGCAATAACTTTAAGCAGTAATTTATTTTTATTTATTTTTTTTTATTTGCTTTGAGTATGAAAACCCGTTCGGGAAACGTGTATAACACCATGAAGGAGGAAACCAAGGTCAACGACCCTGCAAAGCTGCAACTTGGTGCAACAGTATGTTTTGTTCTTATATGATCATTTTATGTTTAACACACTCATATTAGTGTCTTTATCAAGATATATATAGTTTTATACTAGGATAATTTGACAATTTAAAACTTATTTATTGACTCTTAGTGAATAGAGTTATAATAAAAAAATGATATATTCAGCAAGGAAGCCTTCCCCAACTTGAGAGAGTTCTGCTTCAGACATTAAAGGGTGTTCTTGAACTTTTTTAGCCCAACGCCGAAGAAATATACGGAAATTCTAATCTTGGCAGACCACAGGATGGCCTTATATATTAGATTCACCAAGGAGTTTGCAAAGGTTAGGATTTCTTAATATCTCTTCAAATATATTAACAATCTAAATAAATGGATAAAAAACACTTTTGATATCAATTGAAGAAAACTGAACAGAATAATTATGATTTTTAATGATTCTCAGTAATATATTCGAATAGATAATTCAAGTATAGTTACGTTAAAAATAAAAAATGCAATTTTATTATATGAAAATGTTAATATTTATAATACTATTTCATATTAAAACTCCGCCTTTGCCGGTCCCAAGCCCGGATGAAAAAGGAGAAAAGGAAACAGTAACAAGCTAACTAAAAAAACCTGGGCTCAACTGGACCGGCTGATGGTACCCTGTAAGGGCTCCTAATCCAGAGATACAGGTTAAGTCTGTACTCCATGTTAGGAGCGACTGCACATGGCGTCTGTTCCTCATGTCAGAGGCGGCCATTTCTTTTGGAGCTAAGTCGGCCTGCCACTGAGTAGTGCTTCCAGTCTTAATGACAAAGGCAGACGCATTCTACTTCACCCGGTCATGATGGTTGTCAAACAGACACCATCAAGGGTCACAACTTGATATCCTAATATGATTGAGTGGAGAAAAGAAAGAAGAAGAAGATTCAATATTAATTATTTTTTCAACTCAACGACATGAATTATCGTGAAGATAGAGGTTGCCTGGCCGGCATTCATAGTTCTTCAAATTAAAGATACTTCGGCCAGTAAATCTTTTATTATCTCCACGTTTCGACAAAAATCTTTTGTCTTCGTCAGTAACAAACAACGTTTTGTAGAAACGTCTGAATAATAAAAATATTTACTGGCCGAAGTATCTTCAATTTTAAGAACTACTCAAATTATCTATTATGATACATTAGCGTGCCATCTGTTATGAAAATTAGAAACTATTATAGACAGGTATGCTTCTTTTAAAATTAAACAATTTCTACTATCCTTACTGCAATGGAAAAATTAATGGGAGAGCTATTATATATATTTATTATATATTTATCAATTATATAAAATATTTCAAATTAATAATCATTCTTGGTTTCTCAAGAAACCTCTGGGACCCAAAATATTTTTGGTCGTTGTGGTACAGCCTGTTCCACGCTGACGAGCTCCAACAGCTCGAAACGCGTTCGTGGATGGCTTTTCTTGATTTATCAAGAAAATGGGTTGGCCAAAAATCAGGAAACAGGTTGAATCAATGAATAGTTGATTTCTGTTCCACTAGATGGCGCTCTGCCATCTAAAAAGCATATGTGCTTTTGATCAGGATATGCCATCATTATTTTTAATATCAACCCCTGACCTTTTTATTTTTTATTTTTTCTATTGTGTTTCATATATATATATATATATATATATATATATATATATATATATGAAATGTAAATAATAAAGTTTATCAAATAAAATTATAAATCTTAAATATAATTTAAATTAAGTTGATATTATAGAGTGATTTAAGATGGATTTATATATTGATATAACTATATTTAAAACTTTTAATAATAGTAATATTTATATATAAAAAGGAAATTCTATTAGATTAGCAAGCTAAATCTAAATTAATTATATAAGATAAAAGTTGATAATTATTTTTGTGTTTAAGTTAGATGAGATTAAAAAGTTCTTTATATGTATTATATTTATATCTTATTTAGGAGAGAAAAATGTAATAAAAGTAATTATATGTTAGAATAATATGTTTTTATTTTAGATAGAAAAAAAAAAAAAAAAAAAAAAATTTTTGAAAAATAAAAAGAAAATTTAACAAGAAAAGAAGATTTAACAACGTAACGTCTTTTAGCATCGGCTTTTACCCGTAATTTAGACATACTCTTAAAATAAATAGGAATAAAGAAGAGATTTATAATGATTATATATTTATTTTTTAGTAAAAGAGAGGAAAGAGATAAAGAAAGAACCATACACTTTTATTTCAAACAGGTAGAGAATTGAAAGGTTGTTAGTATTTTTTTAGTTAATTAATAGTTTTTGTAATTTTTTTATATAATTTTTTTTTTTTTCCTATATAATTTTAGATTTTTTTTTTTTCCTAAGAGTAAGAATAATATGAAATAATGTTTTTGCCTAGTTAAGGATAGATAAACATATTTTAAATCTTTGCCTATTAGAAATTATTTTTTGGAACCCTAATGGTAGACCAGGACATTACACAAAAGGAGATTTGGAAAATCTATTGGAGAGAGAAATCTGTGGTACCAGGGCTCTTCAGATGAAAATACCACAACCCATTTCACCCTTACTTCATTATGGATTGATTTCTCTTCGACCATTAAACTGTATAATTAAATTAATATTAGATATCATAGAAGGAGGTTGTTTACTTACTTATTCAAAGTGGCGTCTGCCGCTCCCTCGAGACAGCGCACATGTGTGGATGTAACATCTGTCTGTCAGGGACCCACGACACTGTTCTAAAAGTAACCTTCCCTTTTCTAGGAAATCTTATTTTTAAAATTGTTAGAAGTTAGAAAAGCTGTAAGAAAAGAATCATTAGAAATTTTAAAGATTGTGAAAATATGTATTAAAATTTTGTTTTCATTGATATAAGTTACATTTTTATTAAAATTATAAATTAATTGAATAATAAAACATTTATTATGCTTCAAATTCATTTATATTTGTTTTCCAGTTCCCTCCTATCATATATATATATATATATATATATATATATATGATAAGTAAAATAGAAACATGTCACAAGCCGTCCTGAATGTGGACAGAACTTTGCTTGGTCAGGATATGCCCTTATTTTTAATCATATATGTATAATACAAAAAATATATAAAATTAATTTAATAATTAATATATTTAGGATTATTTTACCTTTATTATAAATACATCTTTATTTAAATTATATTGTTTAATTTTAAAAAAGAATTATTGCGTGGTTTATAGAAGGAACTTAGAGGTAAAATTTAAAGTTGAAAATAAACTTATAGTTGGGGGGAAAGTTGATTTTAAATAAACGTTCAGTGGGGCGTAATGTAGCTGGAGGTTTTTATAACGAGTTTCTTCAATACTGGGTATCAAATCGTATTACTCAGAAATAGAAAACTTCTTGAAGCATGATTCATCATAAGGTTCCTTTGAACACGTTTTGACGAAATATATTATGTGTGAAAATATTTATTTTGAATAAAATTCTGAATAAATCTTTCTCTATATTCCAAAAATGTCTACACTTTTATTTATAAGTAAATGTAACATGAAAATTAGATACTATTTTAGACGCGTAATATTCTTTTTAAATATTAAACAATTTCTACTGCCCTTACTGCAATATGGAACAAATTAATGGAAGGGCCTAGCTCATCAATGGTGAGCCCTCCCAGCGGTTTCGCCAGATTAATCTACCATTGGGCCAGGCCCTCCCATTAATTTTTCCATTGCAGTAAGGGCAGTAGAAATGGTTTAATTTCAAAAAGAATCTTACGCGTCTAAAATAGTTTCTAATTTTCATAACAGATGGCGCGCTAGTGTATCGTAATATAAATGTAACATATTATTAAATCTTTAGGGTAATTTGTTAGAGGTTTAGAATATAAGGTTGAAATTTCAGCATGTAAAAGTTAAAAAAAAATGCTAAACACTCTTTCTCTAATTCCAAATTTTGGAGGAAATTAATTCCGAGTTAAAGATATGTGTATATGAAATTGTAACTATATTATAGATGAGTATGATTCTTTTTAAAATTAAACATTTTTCTACTACCTTTACTGCAAAAAAAAATTAATGGGAAGGCTTTGCTCATCAGTGGTGAACCCTTTTATTGGTATCGCCAGTTTAATCTACCATACCGCTGTAATATTACATTTTTTTGTTTTCTTTTTATTCTGATATTGAAGCTTACCTCTTGGAAAAGGTATTTTAAATGAAATATGGACATAATTTCTGCGGACAGTATGAATACAACAACAACTGCTTTATTAGGACATTTCCGTCCTGTAAGGACTCGCCATATATCATTTTCATGGAGAAAAGGAAAAAAAGAAGCATAAACAAAAGAAAGAAGAGAAAATGAAAGCATTCAACATAACTATACAGATTAACTATGGATGAAAATTGTTCTGTAATTTTAGTTCTTGGAGATTACCTTGTTCTCTAGCGCTTTATGAAAATTAAACAATTCTATCGCTATATATTTTTTCTCGGACATTATTCTGATTAGCTGAACTGTAATTGAAATATGCACATTAGTTTTGCGGACAGTATAAATACATATAATTATAAATATATAATGCGCTTAGAGTAATTGCTCTTCAGCAAATATCAATTAGAGCCTTTTTTAGAACAATTATAATATGATGTATTAGCAAGTCATCTGTTATAATAAATTGAAACTGTATTCGGTTATATGCAACGGTTAAATTGGCTTGATAGTTGAATTTAATACCGCTGTAATATTACATTTTCTGTTTTACTTTTTATTCTGATACTGAAGCTTACCTATTGAAAATAGTATTATGAATGAAATATGCACATAAGCTTTGAGAACAGTTGAAATACATACAATTATAAATATATAATGCGCTTCGAGCAATTGCTCTTTAGCAAGCATCAAGTCGAGTTTTATAGCAATTATAATATGACGTATTAGCGTGCTATCTGTTATAATAAATTGAAACTGTATTCAGTGTTATGATAAAGCACAATTTGGATTATAGATTATAAACACAAGGTAATAAGACCATATCTAAATAAATAAATAGTCACACAATAGGCAATTATTTATTTGGATTTAGTCTTATTACCTTGTGTTTGTATTCAGTTATATGTAACGATTAAATTGACTTGATCGTTGAATATGATAGAAGATACACGAATTTATATATCATCAGACGAATTAAGTCACACAATAGACACACTATTTGTTTTTTTTTTTGGATTTGGTCTTATTACCTGTGTTTGTATTCGATTATATGCAACGATTAAATTGACTTTGTTGAGTTGAATATGTTAGAAGATATATGAATTTATAAATCGTTAGACGAATTCGTGGTGAGAATGAGGAAGTCAGTAAAGCGAGAATGAAAACAGATGGTATCTGAACGACACCATTTTCTGTTTTGCCGAGGCAGTTATTGATTGTGGGACAGAATTCAATCGTCAATCACGCGATGCCATTAGTGGGCGCTCAGCATTTCGAACTTGTTAACGCAATCAGAGATTTTTGTTTGCAACAAAGGAGCTCTTTGGCAACGGTTTGGCTTTCTAGGAAATACTCTATTGATCTGAAGACCTTAGATGTGAAATCGTTTAATACTGCTTGGGTTTCAGTCGGTTTTTTATTTTCAATTTGAAAATGTTTTAGTGTCTTGTTTTCTAAGGTGTTGATTTTCTAACTCTTGGAATATTACACTGAGTAACAATGGCTATAGATGAGCTCGTGTTTGAAAAGGAACTTGTATGTATATAATAATGATCGTTTTTGTTGTTTTCATGTAGACATATATACCAAGATTTGTTTTGTATAATTACTATTAATAATAAATAATATGCAAAGTTTAATTGGTTACGGATTCATCCTTCTAATTTACTTTAATTACATAACAAAGATTATGAGACTGAAGGATCAAAAATTAAAAAAAAAAAGAATATTATAACATCGTCAGGTAAGAATTTTGATTATACCTTTTAAAATAAACCATGGACAGAATAACGTTTTCAAAGTTAAACAACTCTAATTATGATATTTAAATTACATAACACTAAACACTTCTGCTTAAAGTTGTTCGAATAAATATATACTAAGCTTTTACATATTCTATGTCTCCTCTCTTAAGTCGATGTTGAATACAAATAGATAATGTACAAAGATTTCTGGAAGTCAGATTCAATCAATCGAATCACACTTGCAAGGTAATTAGTGGGCAAAAATTGATTAAAATAATGGTCCAAAACTTCGTTTCTAAACGACGTGGTTGAATATTAATAATTGTTACAATTATTCCTTTTATACGTATATATATGAAAAAACAAAAGAAAAAATAAAATATAAGTGGGTCAGGTGTTGATATTAAAAATAAAAAAGGCATCTCCTGACCACGAGCACATGTGCTTTTTAGATGGCAGAGCGCCATCTTATTTTTGCTCCACTAGATGGCGCTCTGCCATCTAAAAAGCACATGTGCTCGTGGTCAGGAGATGCCTTTTTTATTTAATATATATATATATGTTATATAATTTTTAAAAAATAATTTATAGAAATGTCATAGATGTAATTCCTTGTACATATTATTTTATTAATAATCTGTTTAAAATAACTGTTATTCTTGGCCACTAGATGGCGCCACCTTAAATATAAATAGATTGTTTTGTTTTTTAGTAGAGGTTAGGTAAGTTAGATTTTATTTTATATAAATATGTAAATAGTGATATAGAATTAAATGTTAAAATTCTATATTTACTTAAAATTAATATAATCTTTTTGCTCAAAGAGTTCAACAATAAACTTCTTGAGACTGATTTTCTCTTTTTTAATTAAATTCAAGACGACTGCACCTTCAACTTTAACAAATCATTTTTTGTATTTACATAGTTTTGTAACAGTTAGCCGACAGGATTTACCTAGTAATTTTCTCTAAAAATGCCTCCGAAAATAGAAAAGCCAGTTGAGCAACAATCTTCTACGAGCAATTTTGATTTACCCAAATATGATGGACAAAATTTTGATGTTACTTCATGGTTAAAGTTCTTTAACAAAAAATGCCAACAAAACCATGTTGATGAAGACTATAAACTAAAGAATGTTTCAAGATATCTTGATGGAGAGGCTTTTAATTTTTATATAGAGACATTGCAAGATATAGAGGATTGGGGGGAACTGGAACAGAAATTACTTTCATATTTTACAGTTAAAGACTCTAATCTATTTAGTAAATTCTTAAATTTAAAATATAATGATAAGGATGATCTTGATAATTATTTTAAAGAAAAATCTTCATTAGCAAAAAAGCTTAATTTAGATACACCCCTTTTATTAGAAGCTCTTACAGAGGGGATGCCAAATTACCTAAAGAAATATTTGATAGCAGCAAGAGTTAAGGAAACCTCAGATTGGATTAGAATAACCACTCAATTAAAATACTCTAGCAATCAAGAAAAACAGCAACCATCCACAAGTAATGATAATAGGCAGAATTTTCAAAATAGACCATATTACCCAGCAAGGTTTAACCCCAACTCTCCTCCAGGTCTACAACTCCAACCACCTCCAAGGTCATCTCCAAGATCAACCACAGCTCATCACCAGGAAGCATCCAGCAGGTCAACCAATTTACCACCCTACCCCTGCAAAATCTGCTCTTCCCATCAACTACCTAATCAATACCACTTCCACAGAGATTGCCCACTCAACAAATATGAAACAGGACTGCCAATCAACACCCATTCAGAACCTCCAAACCCAGGTAGAACTTTATTATTATTCTCAGTACTCATAAATTATGTTTCACTACCTTGTGTACTTGATACCGCCTCATCTATCTCCATCATGCCCTCAAAATATTTAAATCGCATTCATTACAGAATATTAGATAATTCCCCAAATGTAAAAATAGGTCAAGTAGAAGGTTTTAGCTATCCCTTATGTAAAATATTGGTTAGACTTACTTTAGGAAAAATCACTAAATATCAAGAATTCTTTGTTTGCAATAGTTCAATAGAATACCTTATCCTAGGTTTGCCAACTTTTTATAAATTTTGTTTACAAATTGATTTTTCAAAAAGCCTACTTTTTCAAAACTATAAATTTTTATACTCTTTTAATCCTAAAACTGATAATCATAATTCCTTTGTGACCACTCTATGTATTCCAGACCCATACTATGTTAAAAATTCATCTCTTTTAAATATTGACCCATTAAGTAATTTTAATTCTTTTAATATACCAAATACAAATGTTAAACATATAGATCATAATTCAAATCCCATTATTGATTCTAACTCATATCACAGTATGCAAATTCCATGCCCTATTATCAATTATAACTCATATTTAGACCTTAGTAACTTAGATATTAACCCAAATTTCTCAATTCAAACAATTTCAGATATTTTGCATAAATATAAGAATGTTTTCTCTAAACACAATTTTGATATAGGATGCATAAGAACTAACCCAATTTGCATATCTCTTTCAGATAATACTCCCATAGCACAAAAGCCATATAGGACATCTTTTTTCAATAATACAGAAATTAAAAAGCAAATATTTGAATTATTAAAATATGACATCATTAGACCTTCATCTAGCCCCTATAGTTCTCCAGCATTATTAGTGACAAAAAAATCTGATGCCCCAAATCACCCCACAAGACTCTGTATAGATTATAGGAAACTTAATCAAAAAACAGTTCCAGAACATACACCAATTCCACTTATAGAACAAATTATAGATAGGTTATCACAGTCAAAAATATATACTATTCTAGATGTTAAAAATGCATATTGGCATATACCCATAGATGAAAAAGATAAATATAAAACTTCATTTGTAACACAATTAGGTTGTTATGAATGGAATAGACTTCCATATGGTTTAAAAAATGCACCCTCACAATTTGAAAGAATTGTGAAATCAATTTTCACTAAACATAACATACAGTATGCTTTAAATTATTTTGATGATATTATTATACACTCCAAAACTTATGAAGAACACATTAAACATTTAGAAGACATATTAAACATATTTGAACAAGAAAATATAAAACTCAATCTCAATAAATGTAAATTTTTACAAAAAGAAATAAATTTCTTAGGATATACTATTAATTCAGGAAAATATACACCAAATAGCATAAATCTTGAAGCAATTATGAAATTAAATAGGCCATATAATATAAAGAGTTTACAAAGATTTCTAGGCACCATTAATATTTATAATAAATTTATTCCCCACTATGCACAAATTAGAGCACCCTTAAATGACCTTTTAATAAAAAATGCTCATTGGTTATGGAGTAATAAACAAGAAAAAACATTCCAAACACTAAAAATGCACTTGTTTCACAACCTGTACTCCATATTTATGATCCATCAAAACCATGCCATTTGTTCACAGATGCATCAAATCTAGGAATATCAGGTGTCCTTAAACAACCTGATGAACAAGGCATTTTACACCCCATAGGTTATTTTTCCAGAAAGTTACACCCATATGAACAGAATTACACTGCCTCAGAAATTGAAACATTAGCAATAATAAATTCAGTACAAAGATTTCACACATACATACACAATATTCATTTCACCTTACACACAGATCATTTACCTCTAAAATGGCTTAAAAATGTAAAAAACCCACAGGGAAGATTATTTAGATGGTCATTACTTCTCTCACAGTATGACTTTGATATAAAACATATAAAAGGGTTACACAACATAGAAGCAGATATGTTATCTAGATCACCAGTTTCACACTATTTAACAATAAATGAAATAAAAGAACACCAATTTACAGAGCATATTAATAGCAATAAAATTAAAATTCAAAATGGCATTTACATAGTTAGAAAAAAAGGATTTTATAGGGCATATGTACCACAATCACTTAGGCAAAAATTATTACATAAAGTACATACAAATCATGGACACATTGGTACAACACAAATGACAAAAATACTATTTCCCTATTATTATAAACCACATTTTTTCTCTTGATACAATGGGAGGATTACACAATTATAGGACAACAAAGCACAGCATTCATATGATAGTAGACCATCATAGTAGATTCTTATGGACTTTTCCAACTAAATCTGTATCAACTGATTCTTATATTACCTGTTTAAAAAACTTATTCCAAATTAATAAACCTGAAATATTAATAACTGACAGAAATGCAGCTTTTCTTAGCAATAAATTTAAACATTTTTTAGAAAAATACAATGTTAAGCATCTACTCACCAGTGCACATCATCCAGAAACAAATGCTAAAGTAGAAAGGTTAAATTCCACTATCATTAATAGATTAAGATGTGAATACAATAGTAGTTTAAAAATTCCTTGGACAAAATACATTCCTAAAATTACTGAAAGCTATAATACAACAATACATACAATAACAGGCTTTACTCCTAAATTCTTATATTATGGAATACAACCACAGTATATAGAACATACCACTGAAAAACATACACCAATAGAAAATGCAAGAAAATTATCAATTGAAAGAACTATAAAATCACATGAACATAGTAAGCAGCTCTATGACATTAAACATCCAGAACCCATTTTTAAAGTAGGAAATCAAGTATTGGTAAAAACTTTTATTTATCCAAACACAGGTAAATTAACTCAAAGGTATATAGGTCCATTTAAAATTTTAAAACAACTTTCCCCAGTAACATATGAAATAGATAAGCCTAATATACCTCAAAATAAGAAAACTGAAATTATACATTCTAATAAACTTAAATTATTTTTTACCGAAACAGACTTTTTACTTCAAGATAACACTAACATAGGAAATAACTCAATTTTAACCCAAAATTCCAACCAAAAATTAATAGATATTGATGACAACCCATGTTTTTTGCAGGAAGAACATATTTTAGATATGGAAAATAAGGAACTAACTTCAACACCAGCACTATTACCTACAAAATATATTTGATTTTTATCTAAATACTCTATTATTTCCATAATGTAAGTTTTACTATTTTTAAGACAATTAATTTCAATGCATTGTGTGTAAATAGGCTATTTTCTTTTGCGTAATAATCTTTTGAAATCTAATTCATATTTTAAATACCTTTCTTTTTGTCTTCCTTTAAATTTTTGTATATAATTTTCATTATTATTCCATACCTAATTTACATACATATTATATACATCATATTTTAAAAATATTATTTGTTTATAAACAAACTAATTAAACAGAAGATTTTGGACATTGATTTTTATTGTTTAATATTATATTCTATTTTGTAATCTATTTTCCTTTTAATTTGACACCTCATATAAGTCTTTTCACAGGGGGGAAATGGTTCCTCGAGCCGGATTACAGCCTGTTACAAAACTATGTAAATCCAAAAAATGATTTGTTAAAGTTGAAGGTGCAGTCGTCTTGAATTTAATTAAAAAAGAGTAAATCAGTCTCAAGAAGTTTATTGTTGAACTCTTTGAGCAAAAAGATTATATTAATTTTAAGTAAATATAGAATTTTAACATTTAATTCTATATCACTATTTACATATTTATATAAAATAAAATCTAACTTACCTAACCTCTACTAAAAAACAAAACAATCTATTTATATTTAAGGTGGCGCCATCTAGTGGCCAAGAATAACAGTTATTTTAAACAGATTATTAATAAAATAATATGTACAAGGATTTACATCTATGACATTTCTATAAATTATTTTTTAAAAATTATATAACATATATATATATATATATAAAGGCATCTCCTAACCGTACAACTAGGATAACTTCTCATCTTCAGATCCTATTAAAGTAATTTTAAGATATGAACAGCAAAGCGTAGCTTTATTTGCTAATATATATTGGTATTTTGTTTGAAATATGCACATACGCTTTTCGGACAGTATAAATACATATAATTATAAATATATAATATTGTAACAAAGTATTTATTAATTTTATTATTTTATTAACAGAGTGGTCATTTTTATGTTTATATTTTGCTACAATGTAAATTTTCCTCATGGCTTATCTTTTGTTTACTATTCATAGTTGGTCCTTGCCTGATATAAATTGTTGTCTCCTCTTGAAGTTTTTATCTTCCCTAATTTTCCACGTGGCAATATGTTTAGAGCAATTGCTTTTCAGCAAACATCAATCAAGGTCTTTTTTAGAACAATTATAATAAAGTAGTATAGTATATAGTATATAGTTGGGTGTGTGTATACACACACACACACACACACACACACAAAAACCGTTATTAAGACACACAGGTCTTACAGAAGATTATCCTTGGGGTTACAAGACGGAGAAACCTAAGAAAGTGGGGAATATACAAAGGGGTAAAAATGGAGAAAGATTATATACACATGGTAAATATATACAGATTATTATTTGAATAATCCTATGGAAAAGAAACAATTATAATATGATGTATTATGGCGCCATCTGTTATAATAAATTGAAACTATATTCAGTTATGATAAGGCACAATTTGGATTATAGATTATAAACACAAGGTAATAAGACCAAATCAAAATTAATAAAAATTGTTATTGGCTTTTCTTGATTTATCAAGAAATTGGGTTGACGAAATATCACGGAGCAAGCTAAATAAAGTTTAGTTTATTTTTGCTCCACTAGATGGCGCTCTGCCATCTAAAAAGCACATGTTCTCGTGGTCAGGAAATGCCTTCTTTATTTTAAAAATAAATATATATATAAAGTAAAAATCAATTTTATAAAAAAAGTTAAAGTATATTAGCGTAATTTAACATAATCCAGCTATTTTCTGTCTATAGTTACAATATTTCTACCTCCCGATTGAAAAATATTTTGCCAGCGTTGCTTGGAATATCAGTGGATGATAACCAAAAGATTTCTATCTTTTTATATTTTTTTGCATTAGCGATATTAAAAATTGTTTTTTTAAACAAACTACAATTTTTATATTATATTTTCCTATTTTATAAAATGGGTTAAAAATTGGTATATAAAATAAATTCTAATAAAGCCACATATAACATATTATAGTGCATTATGGTGATTAAAAATGAAATATTTTAATCTATCTATATATATATAAAATTGAATGTCTGTCTGTGTGTACTCTATAGATTCAAACACCATATATCCAATCGCCGTGAAAATTTGGGATATTATTAGGTATATCCCCGGGAAAGTTTTTGAAAATTAATTTCTTGAATATCTTGAATATCCTTAGAGTTATTTGCAGATTTGTAGATTTAACTCGCAAGCAGTGCCACCATTGCGACGATGATAACAAGTTTTTTATCTATAAGTTTTATTATCACTAAGTTCATTATCTTAAAGATTATTTATCAAAAGTAAGATTATCTCAGGATGACACGGCAATTTATTTGAGACAAGAATAATGATACAATTTAAGGCGAAAATACTATTCCTTTAACTTCCAATTACCGAAGGAACCAACTAATATTGATTTTATTCAACTTATCGAGTATTTTTCAAGGGACCGGGAAAAATGTTCACTAGATAAAACGATGATTTTGTAATGTAGAAAATTAGGAAAGACAAAATTCAGGATGACACGGCACACAGGGACCGAGAAAAAATGATCACTTTATCGAGAGATTCAAATTTACGAGTTTCAAATTATCAAAATATATATATTTTTTAAATAAGTTTATAGAGAATTGTTTTAACAAATGTTCGTTAGACAAACCTTTACTCGGGTAAAACCTCGAGCGAAGCCGGGTACATCCGCTAGTTTATAATAAAATATACTTTTCTGACGTTCTTATAATGATGAGTAAATATTTCAGTATCATGTTTATATGTGTTGTATATGTTGTATATCGACATTTGAAAATTATCCCGCATGTGTTTCTTTTGAACGAAAAATAGAATTTTATTTTAAGGAGATATAACGATTATTTCTAACTTTAGGGATGATGTATGAAAGGATGAATTTTGAAGAGTAATGATAAACGGAAAAATAAAAGTGTCCAGGGATGGGAATCGAACCCACAGTGTTCCGCTTACCGGGAAGATGCCATGTCCACTAGGCTACAATCACAAGCCGCATTATATTGTATTATAAATTACTTTGTATACTATTTACGAACGGAAAAATATGTCCAGGGTAGCCTAGTGGACATGGCATCTGCCCGGTAAGCGGAACATTGTGGGTTCGATTCCCATCACTGGACACTTTAATTTTTCCGTTTATCATTACACTTCACAATTCATCCTTTCATACTTCATCCCTAAGGTTAGAAATGATCGTTATTTCTACTTAAAATAAATTTCGATTTTTCGTTCAAAAGAAACACATGCGGGATAATTATCAAATGTCGTTCTACAATCATAAGCCGCGATATATTTTATTATATGTTGTATATATTAAGATAAATTAATTGATTGTTCCCACAGATTGTGTCTGAAAGATCACAAGAAAATAGACGCTAACCAGAAGCATTTTTTTTGTTTCTACTCTCTCGTATAAATCAATAAAAATAATGTTTGACCAATCTTCTTGGAATCAGTATCTTAAAAAAAGTCTAAGCAAAGTCAACATTATACCTAAATGTAATTACATTAATTTTGTTTGAAATGCAATGGTGCAGAAGCTTCTCCGGAACATATCATGCTCAGAACTGACAATAGAGGACCTATTTTCCAGGCCTATAACTACCATCGCAAAATTGGAGAGGAGTGGACTTCAGGAATTGGTTTAACCATGGAGATAAGTACCACCACCACCACATTAATTTTTAATATTTTTTGAAATTTATTTTAAATAATATATATTTGAAAATTTTAATTTTTCGTTGATATTCGAAAGAATATATGAGTTTTACATTTCTCAAATACACATGGTAAAAACTATGATAAGCATTGATGAAAACGGCTGATATTAGTTTCTTCCTGAAAAATCAAGAAATAGGTAGTTAAGACAAAATTTAAATAATTAGACTTAAACATGCGGAAAAGTCAAAGTAAGAAAAAAGAAAAGAAAAAGGTTAGGTAATAATAGGATAAATATTTGCATATACATACTGCTCAAATGAGATTTCAAGGTGGAAAAGCGCTATCAACCGATAGATGGCGTTCGGCCATCTAAAAGGTCCAAACGAGCTGAGAAAGTCAGAATTAGTCTATTCATTCATTGAATTGCTATCTGAATCAAATATTAATTTATTGCTGCAAAAAGGAAAAATATAAACATTCGAAGAATATCGCTTTTATGCGTATTATTTATTTATTTCAACACAAAACGCGATATCCCGGCTAGGGATAATTGCGTCGATTTATATTTTTAAACAAAAACAGTTATAAACATATTATACAAAAAAATGCTTTTAAAGAAACAATAAGATATATGAGGAACCTGATCCTTCCAGGTTAGAAAGATAATCATAAATATATTTACAGGAATGGTTAAATCTGTGACAATTATATCTGGTATTTACAAATTGATATAGATCTACAACATTATTTACTGTCTGTTTTCTAGTGATAAAGAAGAGTGGACATTCCAGCAGTAGGTGTCTCCAGTCCTGGATTTCCTTGTCATAGTGACAGCTAGTCCTCAACCGCTCCAATTGTTGATAAAAAATCCCTTAAAATATCCATGGTTCGTTGTAAACTGGGCATTATAAAAATTGGAACAGAAAAATGATATGAATATTATGAAAATAAGCAAGGCGCACACTATGCTGTGTCTATATAATATAAATATGTGAAATATTTATATGATAAACATGAAGAAAATTCGTTTTTACACTAATTTTTATTTTTTTTTTGCTTATCCTAAGTAAACGTGGGACAGGCCATTATAATTATGGTGGATAGAAGTAGGCGACTGCTTTTACTATAAGTACACTGCATGTCTACACATGTGAAAAACAGTTCGACTTTGCATTTACAAATGTGCCAGACCCTGTTTGATTACTTGCACTAGCTTGTGTGGTTGGACTTTTACAAGAATCAGGGGCCATTGGAGCATTTTTTTTTAAGGTTAAAAAAAGTGCCCAATGCGGGAATCGAACCCAGATCGTAGCGGTCAAAATCCAACGGTTTAGATCATCCTTCCACCGATCCCCCTATTTTTACATTGAATCTCTTTATAAAAAAATGATCATTTAATATTTACACACAAATATTTAAGCGATGAAATAAATTAGATATATTTAATTCCTATATTGTTTTGACATTTCTAGTTTTCATAAAACAAATATATTATTTGAATAATAATTAAACAAGTCATATTAATTATTTTATTTATTACTAGCGGGTGTACCCGGCTCCGCCCGGGTTTTACTCGAGGGAATGTTTGTAGTCTAGTATGTTGTTATAATAAATCTATCTGAATATTAGGAAAGGTCAGGTAATTTTTTTGTAGGGTAGCTCTGAAAAAGAACGCCATACCACTTTATCACTAAACAAATTGGCGAGTCAAAAATAAGCAACCTAAACAATCCATTAGCTTTGCAAGATAAGAAAAGAAATAGAGAAATGCATGCAAAATTCTCAACACAAATCAAAATCTTTAAACCTCAGAAGTAATGAATATTAGGTAGGATGAGGTTTATTTTGTTTCTATTACATTACATCATCTTTAAATCTCAAAGCAGAGCAAAACTGGCATACCCGAGACATTTGGCCTATATCGACAGATGAATCAGCTTTATAATCAATATGGGCATTATACTGCAAACCTGAAAACGGCTTATGAGTCCAAAGCTGAATACGCTGAACAGGAACTTGCATAGTTTGTGTAGCTGCGACGCGGGCTTCAGAATACCTAAGACGGCGAAGCGCACGACGCGTCTCACTTTGAAGTGGTGTCTCAATAGCTCTAGCATTCCTATATCTCCTGGAAGCAGCCGTGTTCCTACCAAGTAAACGTCGGCTGTGGCGAGGCATATTCTGAAAAAAAAAATAGATTGAGATTAATAACAAAAGCTTCAAAACCAGCAATTTCTAAACAAAGCATAAAAATTTCCTGTCTTTTTGAGCTAAAAATCAAAATTTTTAAATTTTTTATTCAAAATAACCTTCAGATATGTTAAAAAGATTTGAAAACTAAAATCATAATATTATATATTACCAAAAAATTAATGTACAAAACCAGTTATCATTAAAAAGCTTCAAAAATAGACCAACCGCTGGATACGGCAATGAAAAAGCATGCTTTTTTGAGGTAAAAAATAGAAATAATTTTCTAAAATACAAAATACAACCCCTATATGTTAAAAAAACTATAAATAATCTAAATATAAAATATTTAATCAAATAAATTAAAATATCTTTAAAAAAATTTTGAAAAAGGACTTCAAAAAGACAAATAAATGAATCCGTAAATGAAATCCCTTGCTTATTTAAAAATATAAATAACCTATTTTTTAGATACAACCCATATATGTAGAAAATATAATAAATAAACTGTATTTAAAAGATCAAAGCAATGATTAAAAAAATCCATAAGAAAATTTAAAAAAGGACCTCAAAATGACCCATAATTGAACACAATGAAATTGCTTGCTCTTTTTTGCGATTAATAATAAAAAAACCAAATATTTTAAAAACACAACACCTATATGTTATAAATACCACAAATAATTTGTATTTGAAAAATCTAAATAATTAAATAAAAATTTATTAAGAAATATTTGAGAAGGGCCTCATAATGACAATCACATAAACATATCAATAAAATATCTTGCATCTTAGTGAAAAAAAAATAGAAATAACCCAAAATTTGTTTACAAAACAACCCATATATGTGGAAAACACCATAAATAATCTACTTTTAAAATATCTAAGGAATTAATTAAAATTTTGTTAAGGTCCTCAAAAAAGACATACAATTGAGCACATTAATGGAATTTCAAGCTTTTTAGAGAAAAAAAATAGAAATAACCCAAATTCTTTTTGCAAAACAACCCATATAAGTGGAAAACACCATAAATAATCTGTTATTAAAATATCTAAACAATTAATTAAAAATTTTGTTAAGGTCCTCAAAAAAGACATAAAATTGAGCACATTAATGAAATTTCAATCTTTTTTTCTAAAAAATAATATAAATAACCTTAGTCTTATAAAAATACTAACCACGTAAGTTAGAAATAGCATATATAATATGTGTATAAAATAAAAAAGAAATAAATTAAAATTAGCCTAAAAAATTATCTAAAATATAAAATTGATCTAATCAAGTAAGGCTTCAACTTTTTTTTGGTATAAAATATGAAAACTATAAAATAAAAGTATCTTACCATGTATAAAAGTTATTAAAATATATATAAAAAGATTAAAACTAATTTTCCAAGAAGCGCAAAAGTGTAAACACTTTTGAAAAGCCTAAAAATTTATCTAAAAAATAAAATTGATCTCATCAAGTAAGGCTTCAACTTTTTTCGGTATAAAATATGAAAACTATAAAATAAAAGTATCTTACCATGTATAAAAGTTATTAAAATATATATAAAAATGATTAAAACTAATTTTCCAAGAAGCGCAAAAGTGTAAACACTTTTGAAAGTGTAAACACTTTAACTCTTTTGAATTTTTTTTTGTATTTTATCGATAACAGCAAAGTTATGTATGTTAAAGTTAGGAAAATATTTTGATGTTAAGCAAAACCTGCTCCATCTCGTTTTACATAAATGTTGAAAATTTGGTCGAAATTGATGCATTGTAAAGAAAGTTTTTAGTGATGTCCACTTATGAAATTTCCATTTTATTAATATAGATATGAAATTAATACATTAATTTATATGAAATGTAAATATACTAGTTTATAGAAATTTTATTAATTGAAATTTTGTCTATATACATATAGCAGTCAATGAAACATGAAACTATATAAATCGACGCAATTATCCCTAGCCAGGATATCACGTTTTGTGTGTTAAAATAAAATAAAAATACATGAAATATATATATTTATATATATGTTGTATTGAAATATTTTATTTTAAAATGTTATGTATTAAAATGTTATTTTATTTAAAATTATAATTTCATAGATATAAATACTCTGTTTTAATCGACCGCCAGAGGTCACGCTTTTCCCTATAAATACTTATTGTTGTTCTTCCCCGCTGGTCGGCCTCAAACTTTTGTACATTATGTAAATAAGCTTTTCATTTTTTATTCTTACGCCTTAAGCCAGGCAGTACTTTAATCAAAGTATGTTATTCATATATATTACCTTAGTTCAAATAAAACAATCTCTCATATCAAAACTATTTTCATTATTTTACTTTTCAAGATTATAGCCACGACTGCACCACCATTACCATAATCCTCAACATGATCTAAATTGATACAGCATATCTATCTTTTTTATAAAATATAATATTAGTCGACAGGATATCTGAAACTTGTGTGAACAATATCCCAAAAGCATTTTTTTTTCAAATTCAACTATGCAAATTCTTCAACTAAAAATAGTTTATTCACTGATATGCAAATTCTTCTTCAATAAAAAATAGTTCATTTTTCTCAAAAATAGGTCATTTCACCTAAAAATAAGCTACTTCAACAAGACATAGCCCAATTCAAACAAACATCTCTCTCCACAACAAAACATAGTTCATTTTTAATTATGCAAATCAAACATAACCTACCCCAATCAAAAATAGCCTTCTCCATCGAAAAATAGTCACCCTCAAGCAAACATAGCCATCTCCAAACAAACATAGCCTTCTCCAAACAAACCTAGCTTTCTCCATACAAACATAGCCATCTCCAAACAAACATAGCCATCTACAAGCAAACATAGCCTTCTCCAAGCAAACATAGCCATCTCCAAACAAACATAGCCATTTACAAGCAAACATAGCCTTCTCCAAGCAAACATAGCCATCCCCAATCAAACATAGCCCAATCCAAGCAAACATAGTCATCTTTACAAACAAACATAGCCGTCACCATCTCAAGAATTTTCAAGCATCCTTCTCCCATCCGAGGTTGGATATCACCAGCCATCACACCTTCCGCCCAACACCAGCCATCTCCCGAGATCTTCAAATCCAGCCCATCTTCAATTTCAAGGTACTTTGTATCTGCCTTTTACATAATTTGCCCCGTTTTAACTTTTTCTCTCTTGTTTACAATAGTTTTCAATCGCTTGTTTTTAGTTATTTCCCTTTTTGTTAAATCAATTTCAAATATTAATTTTACCATTGCCCTTTAAATTACCCCACACCTTTAATCCTCTTAAACCTTATTTTTCCTTATTTAATTAGTTTCTATTTTATATATTCCTCACACATTTTATCTCTTTATTACGCGAATTAACTATCTATAACATTGTTCACCATATTTTTGTAATTCCAAATGTAAAACAGTCGGCCAAGAGGACAACAACAAAATAACATTACCCATTTCCCACATCTTCAATATTTTATTAAGCTATCTTTAACATGTTTTAAAATCATATTGCCACTATATTTTTCGTTAATGACCACATTACCTTATAGCTCAACATTTCCATATATTTTTAATTTCCTAGCTTTTAATATTTTGATATTTTCTCATTTAATCTCATTTCACAATATGTTTTTATTTTTGAATTTTTGCATTATTAACCCCATTACTTGTTTCATGTGCAATTAATATCTAAAAGCGTTTCTTCCAGTATGTAAATTTGGCGAGACCAACCTATGTAAATTTTACCTCTTATAATGATCCACCTTGATTCTTTTTCTTCAAATGATCATTCTTTATTACTACCATTACTTTTTTTAAATCTTTACATTTTCAAAACTTGTTTTCACATTTGCCTTTTGTACATAAACTTTCTCATTTATTGCTTTTTTCACAAATGCCTTTTTCTTATAATCATCCAATGTTTCCACCTATCCTTTACAAATTATTTTTCATATTGTTTTCAATGTTCTTCATATTTTCATTTTATACTTTTGTAATTTATCATTCATTTTATTTTTCTTCCTCATTAATAATATATTTGTATCATTTTCTCATGTATATCCCAATCTATTGGCTCACAACAAGCCAATATGATCAAGGGATATCATCCTTTTATTTCTCACTTTTTAATTTTCATTCATTTTATTTTCTTCCTCATTAACAAACATGTTATCACCATTCACACTTTGTAATTTCCAATCTATTGGTTAACAACAAACCAATATGATTATGGAATATCTCATTTTATCATTTAACTATTGTACTTTCCTTTCTATTGGTTAACATCAAAAAACCAATATGATAAGTGAATATCACCTCACGTTATTTTCTTTCCATCAATCCTTTTAATTTTTTTTTGTAACTATATCACTTTTCCTTCTACCCATATTATTTTCTTCACAGGGGGGAAATGTTGTATTGAAATATTTTATTTTAAAATGTTATGTATTAAAATGTTATTTTATTTAAAATTATAATTTCATAGATATAAATACTCTGTTTTAATCGACCGCCAGAGGTCACGCTTTTCCCTATAAATACTTATTGTTGTTCTTCCCCGCTGGTCGGCCTCAAACTTTTGTACATTATGTAAATAAGCTTTTCATTTTTATTCTTACGCCTTAAGCCAGGCAGTACTTTAATCAAAGTATGTTATTCATATATATTACCTTAGTTCAAATAAAACAATCTCTCATATCAAAACTATTTTCATTATTTTACTTTTCAAGATTATAGCCACGACTGCACCACCATTACCATAATCCTCAACATGATCTAAATTGATACAGCATATCTATCTTTTTTATAAAATATAATATATATATAGTGTGAAAACTATATAACAAAAATATAACAGTGATTCCACATTTAAAACTCAAGGAGCAAACTGATAAGAATGATAAATCATATCAAGTAGATTTGGTTAGATTAGCAAGCTAAATCTAAATTAATTATAACAATAAATAGTTGTATAGTTTTATATTTAAGTTTTGTATTAAAATTATCTTCATTATTTTGATTATTTAATTTCAAATTATAAAATGTGTAAATTGTTATTATTTAGTATAGATAGAGAGAAAAAAAAAGTCCTATACTTCTAAAACATCATAATATAACATAAAATAACATAAAACATATAATTAACTAGATGATGTTTTAGAAGTAAAGGACTTTTTTTTTCTCTCTATCTATACTAAATAATAACAATTTACAAAATTTATAATTTGAATTTGAATAATCAAAATAATGAAGATAATTTTAATACAAAACTTAAATATAAAACTATACAACTATTTATTGTTATATATATATATATTGTTACATCATGATTAATGGCCTATTTCCTATATTATTTTTAATATATTTGAAATTTAAATTATATATTTATTTATTTTTATATAAAATATTCTATGATATTTATTTAAAACAGATTAGATTATCATCATTTGTATTTAGGTACACGTGTGACTTCACTGCTCTCTTTGATGTGAGAAAATAAATAAAGGATTCTGGAGGCTACTTAAAGTAGACTTATCTCGTTATTCCCTTATATAAATTTGTAGGATGGTTGAAACACGCTCTGGTAAGATGCAAGACCCAGTACAGGAGAGAATCATGGCTGAAGAGTCTGCCAAGCCGCAACATGGTGCAACAATTGGTAGAGATGCTAGTTCCGACCCAGTTGTCCTGAATCCCAACATCGACATCCCCAAGTATGATGGAACGGAAGACCCTCGCCCATGGATTGAATCTCTTGAAGAAATTGGCTTCCTGTACCATTGGGCAGACTACATTATCTCTCGTTATGCCGCCATGAACATGACGGGAAGCGCTAAAACCTGGTTGAATTTACACAAAGCTAGTTTCACGAGCTGGGAAAATATTAAAATCCGCCTCATTCAGGATTTTTCTTTGGACGCGAATAAAGAAGAACTTAGAATGAAGCTCAACAGAATGCAACACTGGCATGAACCAGCAATCAGGTTCGCGGAAGACATTCTAGTGTTGTGCAACAAGGTTGACCCCGCAATGGAAGAAGAAACAAAAATTGAACATGTTATTGGAGGACTGAAAAAAGAGTACTCATTCGCGCTCTACCTGAACCCTCCTAAAACGACCGATGACCTTCTTGTCGTGTGCAAGAAAATGGATTCTTTTGAAAAGAAGTATCGGGAACGTGTGGAGAAATCCAGAAACCTATATAACGGTCCACGCTATTCTAGACCCCAACAACAATCGAGGTACGTGCCGCCGACTGCCGCACGAAACTACCAGACCACTTCCAGGCCCCAAGCCCCTGTTTCCAATAATTACAAGAACGACTCCCCTCCTACTCCCAGACAGTATCGAAACAACTTTCCCCAGCCCTCTACCCCTAGACGTCCTTATAATCCTAACTTTGTGCCAAAACCAAACCTTCTGAGAAACACCTACAATAAAAGCCAAGAAGTGAGCAAAAATAGGACGGAAGATGGAAGACCAATCTGCTTTAAATGTAACAAACCAGGGCACGTGGCCCGTTATTGTAGGGTCAAGTTTATAAGAATCTTAGAAGAGGATCCAGCAGATACCAAAGAGAAGGTCGAAGAGAAATGCCAAATGAATGAAATATCAGATAAATCAGGACCTCGGCTTTATGCCGATGTATGTCATAACACACAGACAAATATTCCTACCCGGAATAGATATTCCGTGTTGGAAGATTTAAACTAAGTGTCGCGCCTGAATCTGTCAATCAAAGCAAGTCGACCATAAACGGAATCAAGAAGTTGGACCCTAAATACATATTAAAAATTAACGTGGACAAGATAGGGACTTTTGAAGCTTTGGTTGATACAGGTGCTGACCTCTCAGTGGTCGACCTCAGAACGGCCCTCGATACAGGCCATGGTATAAGTAAACTCGCAAAAATTTGTGCAGGACCCGATGGAAAAAAATTGGACATGGTAGGAAGTATATTTTTAAATATAAAAATTGATGACGAAACATTATCACACAACTTTGTGATATTGAAAACGCATTTACGGACATTAATTCTTGGGAGAGATTTCCTTAAGAAAATGAACGCAAAAATAGATTGTAAGCAAGAAACTATCAAATACGATTTGACGAATAATCATGACGAAATCAATTTTGAAATGTTGAAAATAAAGAGTGCCAAGGATTCCATTGTACCGGAATGTTCCATAAAATTGATCAAGGCATTGGTAGAAACAGAGGATGGAGAATATATTATCGAGGAGAGCAGCAAAATGTTTCAAACAAATGGACTTCGTCTAGCAAGAAGCTTGATCAATGTTATAAATAGGGAAACACACATCTGGATAACTAATCCGTATCCTCGACCGTTAAAAATAATGAAAAACCAAACATTGGCTTTTGGAAGTAGTCCAGCGAAAATAAATGTGAGTCGAGAAAGAGAGGTAGAAGAGAACAAAGAACCTAGATTCCAAATAAACGAAAATCTTTCACCAAAGGAACAGAAGGAGTTAAAACAAGTTTTAGAAAGGTATGGAGATCTTTTTTCGTCGAGATTAGGGAGAACCAATTTGGCAAAACATCGGATAGACACAGAAGACGCGAAGCCAATTAAACACAAGCCTTACCGGGTAAGTGCTGAAGAACGAGATATTATAAAAGAGCAAATTGACGAGATGCTTACAGAAGGCATAATTAGGCCATCTTCTAGCCCCTGGTCTTTTCCAGTAATATTGGTCAAGAAGCGAGATGGTAAATACAGATTTTGTGTGGACTACAGAAAACTGAATAATGTGACAGTAAAAGATGTCTATCCGATCCCTAGAATAGACGAAGTTATGGATACTCTCCAAGGATCTACACACTTCTCAGCAATAGACCTCAGATCTGGATATTGGCAAGTTGAAGTCGAAGAAAGAGACAAAGAGAAAACAGCTTTCACTACAGCACATGGATTATATGAATTCAACGTGATGCCTTTTGGACTTTGTAACGCGCCTGCTACCTTTGAGAGAAATATGGAGAATATGCTTGGAAATCTGAGATGGCAAATTTGTTTGTGTTATCTGGATGATGTTATCATATATAGCCCGGATTTTCCAACGCACCTCAAAAGACTTGAAGCTGTTTTTAGATGTTTTCGTGAATCTAATTTAAGGTTAAACGACAAAAAATGCCGATTTGCTTTTGAAGAATTGGAGATTCTCGGCTATATAACGAGCAAACATGGTATAAAACCCGCGGAACATAACATCAAAGCTGTCAGAAATTTCCCTCGGCCCAAAAAGGTCAAAGAAGTACAATCCTTTTTGGGAATGTGTTCATATTATAGAAAATTTTTCAAAGACTTCTCAAAAATTGCTGACCCTTTGACCAACCTTATAAAAAAAGTGTATCATTTACCTGGACAGAAAGACAAGAGGAAGCGTTTCAAACCCTAAAAACAGCACTATTAAGTCCACCAATTTTAGGTCACTTCAATCCAAATGCACCTACTTATGTTCATACTGATGCGTCCAACATCGGCATAGGTGCAACACTTGTCCAAGACATCGGGGGTGAAGAGAAGGTGATCTCATATTTGAGTCGTACCCTAAGTAAAGCGGAGCAAAATTATTCAACCACTGAAAAAGAATGTCTGGCCGTTGTCTGGTCAATGTCAAAATTACGACCCTACCTTTATGGAAGACACTTTAAAATAGTAACAGACCACCACGCCTTATGCTGGCTCAAAAACTTGAAGGATCCAACAGGTCGATTGGCAAGATGGGCATTGAAAATTCAAGAATATGACTTCGATATAATACATAAATCAGGAAAGAAGCATCTGGACGCCGATGGCTTATCTAGGGGACCCTTACCAGAAACTGATTGGGATGAGGATTTTGAAAGGCTATTTTTAAATCAAATAACAGACGAAGAGGACAAGTTTATCGAAAGTGTTAAGAAAAACCTTAATGGAAGCAGGCGATCAATTGCGCAAAACTTTAAAGTAGAAGATGGATGCCTCTTTAAGAAAAACCCGAACCCTGAAGGCAGGGCGTGGTTGCTTGTGGTTCCAGAGAAGAAAAAGAGAGAAATTATGAAAGAATATCACAATCATATGTCGAATGGCCATCTGGGTGTCGCCAGAACCATGTACCGAATAAAGAGTAAATACTTTTGGCCATCCATGCTAAAGGATGTCTCAGAGTTCGTTAAGACGTGTCACCTTTGCCAAAGTAGAAAAGGCTCAAACCAATTACCTTCTGGACTACTACAGCCCATTCCCCCAGCCAACTTTCCTTTCGAAAGAATTGGAATTGACTTTGTTGGTCCATTGCCATCTACGAAAAACAGGAAAAAATGGATAATCGTGCTGACGGACTACTACACTAGATATGCAGAAACAAAAGCAGTCTCGGAAGCAACAGTGAAAGAAGTTTCAAAATTTCTAGTAGAGGATATTTTTCTCCGGCACGGAGCCCCACAATATCTTATTAGTGACAGAGGCTCTCAATTTACCAGTAATTTAATGAAAGAGGTGATGAAAACGTGCAAGATTAAACATTGCTTCACAACGAGCTATCATCCCCAGACTAATGGATTACAGAGCGGTTAAATAGAACATTGATCAATATGCTCAGTATGTATGTGAACACTGATCAGAAGAATTGGGACGAAATACTCCCATTCATCACTCACGCTTACAATACTACAATTCAGGAAACCACAGGATATTCTCCCTTTTTCCTGATGTTTGGAAGAGAACCCACGTCTCTTTTGGACGACAGGAATATCTCGGTGGACATTGACAAGGATGATTATGATGAATACATAAAACATCACTTAGACAAAATAAACAGAACAAGAAAATTAGTTATTAACAACACAATAAAGACTCAAGAAAGAATGAAAAAGAACTATGACAAGAAACACATGGAAAGAAGCTACGAACCAGGAGAATTAGTAGCAGTTTGGACACCAATTAGGAAAATAGGAAAGTGTGAGAAACTACTGAGAAAATATTTTGGCCCATATAGAATATTAAAGAAGCTGTCCAACGTAAATTACTTAATTGAACCAAAAGATAATCCTGGCCAAGACCCATTGATTGTCCATGTCTCAAGAATCAAACCCTATTTTGAAAGAATTGATGAGGTCAATCACGAGGACGTGACGACCTCTGGAGAGGGGGAAGTGTTACATCATGATTAATGGCCTATTTCCTATATTATTTTTAATATATTTGAAATTTAAATTATATATTTATTTATTTTTATATAAAATATTCTATGATATTTATTGAAAACAGATTAGATTATCATCATTTGTATTTAGGTACACGTGTGACTTCACTGCTCTCTTTGATGTGAGAAAATAAATAAAGGATTCTGGAGGCTACTTAAAGTAGACTTATCTCGTTATTCCCTTATATAAATTTGTAGGATGGTTGAAACACGCTCTGGTAAGATGCAAGACCCAGCACAGGAGAGAATCATGGCTGAAGAGTCTGCCAAGCCGCAACATGGTGCAACAATATATATATATATATATAACTAGCGGACGTACCCGGCTTCGCCCGGGTTTTACCCGAGTAAAGGTTTGTCTAACGAATCTTTCGATAAAGTGAACATTTTTTCCCGGTCCCTTGAAAAATACTCGATAAGTTGAATAAAATAAATATTAATTGGTTTCCTCGGTATTTGGAAGTTAAAGGAATAGTATCTTGCCTTGGAATTGTATCATTATTCTTGTATGGATGTACCCGGCTTCGCCCGGGTTTTACCAGATTAAAGATTTGTCTAACGAATCTCTCGATAAAGTGAACATTTTTTCCCGGTCCCTTTAAAAATACTCGATAAATTGAATAAAATCAATAGGTTCCCTCGGTAATTGGAAGTTAAAGGAATAGTATCTTGCCTTGGAATTGTTTCATTATTCTTGTCTAAAATAAATTGCCGTGTCATCCTGAATTTTGTCTTTCCTAATTTTCTACATTTCACAATTATCGTATCATCATGATAATATTTAGAGCAAATTGTTGAATTATAAGAGATACATTAGAATATTTAAGCAAAATAATTTAGAATTTTTAGGCGAAAAGTTATTTCTAAAATTTTATTTGCTAGAAACCTTCCCAGTACTTTACTAAATAACTTCCCAAAGTTTCATGGCGTTCCAATGAGTGGTTTGGTCAGGCATAAAGGACAGACACACACACATACATTCATTTTATATATATATATGACAAAACTATATTTAAAACTTGAAATAAAGTAATATTTTAGATAAATAGGGATACAATAATAATACATACAAACAACTGTTTAATTATTTACCTTATACACAAAAAAATATTAACTTTTATCTCATATATATATATATATATATATATATAAATATAGTCACGTATTTCTAAAAAAAAACCTTCAGAATATTTATGAAACAAAAAAAAATTATTCAATGTCAATTCTATACATTCAAAAAAATATATCACAAAAAAAAAAGAGAAATGCATTTCAGAATACACAAGAGAAAGTTCAATATTGGATTTTCACCTCTGAAGGTAAAAATGATTTTGAGGATCAATGTTCTCAGAGAGGATTTAAAGTGAAGAGAATCCGTAGCTTCAACAGTAAATGGAGTCATTCAAAGATGGCTGAGAAGTCTTAATTCCATTTTGGTCGATGATCCACATATCGAAGATTTTGCCCAGTCTCAGCACGGAGAGTTCTTTGGTCGAGAAAGACCTATTGATCGGAATCGATAAAAAGTACATTACCAGAGGATATTGGGAGAATATCCTTCTATGGTTGAGAGTTAATTTTATACCAAACTATATCTATTTGGGAGAGAATTAACTAGATTGTATATATATATATATATTCATTAAAACTTAATTCAGATGTGATTATATATTGTGGCAAAGAAATAATTTATTATTTAATTTAATTATTCAACGAAAATATTTTAAAACAGATTTATTACTTATATTTGTAAAATCATCATTTAGTTACCTAGTTTGCTTGCTCGGTATTCTCTAGCTGTAGATAGTTTTGTTAATTTGTTAATATTTGTCGACTGGACGTGGTGACGTCATTAATAAATACTTTCACATCTCCAGATATACAAAGACTTGATTTTACGCTAAAATGTGTATGTTATATAAATATATTATTTAATTATAAAATTATAATTACTTGAACAAATTACTCTGTTAAGACGACCAACAGATGTCGCCGCTTTCATTATATAAGCCTATTGTTGTTGTTTCCCGTTGGCCGGCTCAAATCTTTTGTAATTATGTAAATATATGTAATATTTTATTTTCTTCTTTACGCCTCAAATTAGGTATTTCTTTCTTAATTTTGTTTAATTATCACCATTAAAGAAAATTGTGATTCAAAATTAATTTTATTTTATTATTACCACGACTGAAAAACAATATCGTAATATATACTCATGTATACCAAATCAAGCAACAGATAATAATTCTATATAACTCTAATTAAAAAATCAACAGCAGAAAATCTTTTTATATAATATGTATGTTCTAAAGAGAGATTTTTTGCTTGATTTTGGTTATCTTGAGGATTATGCTATGGTAATGCAGTCGTGGTTAAAATTTTGAAACTATAATAATAAAATTAATAAAGAATATAAATAGCTTTAATTGAGCTTATGGGATATATAAAAAAAATTGATAAAGAACTGCCTGGCTTAAGGCGTAAGAATAAAAAAATGGAAAACTTATTTACATAATATACAAAAGATTTGAGCCGTCCATCGGGAAACAACAGCAATGAGTTTTTATAGAGGAATCATGATTTCTGGCGGTCGATATAGCAGAGTATTTGAATCAATGAAATATATTTTTAAATTAAATAATATTTTATATAATATGTATATATATAATATCACTAGCGGATGTGTACCCGGCTTCGCCCGGGTTTTATCCGAGTGAAAGTTTGCCTAACGATATTATTGATAATAATATTCGGGAACAGACAGAATATTATGATAATATAATTCGTTACGTCATATATTTATATAATATATGAAATTTATTTTTCGAGCAAACATATCCACTCTCTACTGAATATATTTTAAAAAAGATATACGTAAATAAAAATATCTAGAGATATACTACATGATCTTAGCCAAAAGGCCGAGAAACGATATTTTATATATAGAGATGACCTGGCTTCGTGTGTCTTCTGCTCGAGTGAATGTTTCGCTGGTAGAATTTTGTTCCTGCCTACTATTAATCATTATCTGGCTTCGCCCGTTGTCTCCTTTAGTGAATATTCCCCAAAATATTTTTTTAATGCAATCAAGCATGATACAGCAATATTGTCCTCACCATTTCTGACTAAAATAATATTGTTGCTCAGTACTTGGTTAAATATAATTTTTCTTGGTTAAAGTGCGACCAAAAACTCTTCCAGATTTAACTCTCTGTCCTGCTCAAATTTCAGCGAGATTAGTTACATATTGAGGGCGTGCATAGCCGACAAACATATATATATATATATATATGTTCCCGGCTTCGCCCGATTTTTACCCGAGTAAAAGTTTGCTTAACAAACATTTGTTAAAACGATTCTAGCAAACATCCAATCCCTACTGAATCTATACTTGTCTACACTCTCGATAATTTTTCCCGGTCCCTTGAAAAATACTCGATAAGTTGAAAAAACCAGTATTAATTGGTCCACTCGGTAATTTGAAGTTGAAGGAATAGTATCTTGCCACAAACGAAGATTTGTAAATAACTGTATTTAGGGAATGTACCCGGCTTCGCACAGTTTTTAACCGAGTAAAAGTTTGCCTAACGAACATTTGTTAAAACGATTCTAGAAAACATCCAATCCACCTATATATTGATTTATAAACGTATATAAATACGTTTGGTATGGTAGATTAAACTGGCGAAACCGCTGGGAGGGTTCACCACTGATGAGCCAGGCCCTCCCTTTAATTTTTACATCGCAGTAAGGACAGTAGAAATTGTTTTATTTTAAAAATAATATTACGCCTCTAAAATAGTTTTATAATTTGATAAATATAAATATTGTTATATGTGTTTAAATATATTTTTGAAACACAAAATATTTTGAAAACATTTATTATGTTTTAAATAAGATATTGTCACTTTTGTGAATTTAATAATTAATTATTTCTTTTTTTCTCAATGAATTATGCATATTAATTTAAAAATTCATTTTTGTTATCATCATCACATACAATGTAATTTTTTTTCATATAAACAAACGATATTAAACAACAACAATTAGGGGCTCAAAAATCATTTATTATGGTTAGCAGCTCCGTAAATAAAGATATTTTCACAACAACAATTAAAGTTGCATCATCATTTTTATAAAACAACAGAAAATTAAATTAACAATGTAAAAATATATTTTAACATTACATTTTAACATTTAACACAAAAACGTTACGATTTTTTCTTTAAATATATATTAATATTGAAATGCCAAGTATTTTTTACGTCAATGGAATATTATATTACTAAATTCTAAAATTGAATTTATTATACTTGGAAAACATTTTGAGCATTGTTACACTTTATAAATATAATTTCACCAGACACCGCTAGAGGCGCTGCTTGCGAGTGAAAGTAGAAAATTCGCAAATAAAATTGCAAAGAATATTTATTTCAAATCAAATTCAAACCAGAAATCTTCCCAGTAGTATAGTAAATAACTTCCTAAAGTTTCACGGCAATTGGATAATCTTACCTTTTAAAAACATTCATCGTGTGAACAAACTAACATTCAACAAACAAACCACGTGTTAATTATTAACCAATCAAATCCATTTATCGTCGCGACCAGTGCTGCGCCCAAGCGGTAAAAAGCTGGAACTAACGCTTTTTGGTTTTTTATTTTTTTTAAAAAGCACAATAACTTTTTTAGTTTTTTGAATAGCCTATATGTTAAACGAAATCTTCAGCTACCTACATGCGAAATTTCATAAAGATTTATTTTGTATATTTTGCGCAACGCGATAACAAACATCGATTTTGGATTTCATTTTTATAGATATAAGGATTTTAAAAGATAGAGAAATCCATAAATAGAACTTCAATTAAAAAGGTATATTTAATTTATATACCAATATTTCAATTGGCTGAACGTCAAACTATTTCAAGTTTTAACAACGTATTTACCTATGCTTTTTTAATTGAAGTTCAATTTATGGATTGCTCTCTCTCTCTATTTTCGGAATATTTTCTAATTTAAATGGGAAGGTATTTGCTCGCTAACTTCTTTACAAAAATTACCAAACTACTGAATCCGTAATAAATATATATTAATATTATGTTCATCGAAATTTTTGTCCATCAAATTATTTCCCAGATAAAAAAAAAAGAACACGAAGTTTGACAATTATCCCGCATGCGTTTCTTTTGAAAGGAAAATCGAAATTTATTTTAAGGAGAAATAACGATTATTTCTAACCTTAGGAATGGAGTATGAAAGGATGAATTGTGAAGAGCAATGATAAACGGAAAAATAAAGTGTCCAGGGATGGAAATCGAACCCACAGTGTTCCGCTTACCGGGCAGATCCCATGTCCACTAGACTACCATGGACATATTTTTCCGTTCGTAAATATTATATAAAGTAATTTATAATACAATATAATGCGACTTATGATTGTAGAACGAAGTTTTCTTATTCCCATATACCATCCCTGGACACTTTTATTTTTCCATTTTTCATTACTCTTCACAATTCATCCTTTCATACTTCATCCCTAAGGTTAGAAATAATCGTTATTTCTCCTTAAAATAAATTTTGAATTTTCGTTCAAAAAAAAAAAAAACATTTTCGGTGTAGTTCTAAATATGTAGGGGAGACTGGGAGAAAAGTCCATAATAATATAGCCGAACATAATAGGAATATTAACAATAGAGAGAGAGAGCTATCCAAGATCTTTAATATTTAAACACATAAAAGAAACAGGCCATACATTTAACTTATCTCAACCGATAGTTTATTATGACAATATTCGTAGTAAATAGCAAAGACTTTTAATAGAATCATATAAGCCGTAATATATTGTATTATAAAATATATACACACCAAAAGAGAGGTATCTATTCCTTTAATAAAGCATTAAAACAAAATATTTTGTTTATCGTCGCAGTAAAAAAGGTGTGTTATAAAGAAAGGGCACAACACCAGTCTTTGACGTATTCAGACAGAGGCAAACTTGTATAACATGGTTTCAGGCTATGGCCTTTATCAGTACAGAATCGGCTTAGATTTCATAACATCGTTACGAGAGTTGTTATTGAATCTGTCGAAAATACGAACAGATTAAACATCTTTTTGGTAAATTTGACCAATTTCATAAATTATCTCGTTTTTATAAAAAAAATCTGATATAAATACTGATTAACTTAATGAAAATGAATTATTTTATATTGCACAAGAATTATTATCCTGGAATTAATAGAAAAGAAAAGGGCAAGTTTTAAAAAACGAAACTAAAACTTCTGGCCTTAACTAGCCGTTTCATGATTTTTCAGGATGCCTGAATGACCAGTTTTTTGATCGTTGAGGTACAGCTTTCACCACGCTGCCGAGGGCCAACAGCCCGAAACGCGTCCTTAGTTAGCCTTTCTTGATTAATCAATAATGGGTATTTGGCCAATTCTGGAATAATTAAAAATCAACGAGAATAGTTGATATTTATTCCGATAGATGGCGCAAGCCATAAGCAAATTTCAGTTTCACGATTAGGAGATGCCTTTTTAACATAAAAAATAGACTAATTATTGATAATCGAAAATTCAAATTCATAGATCTAGATATTTCAAATAAGTAAAACATGAAGAAACACATCTTAATAATAATTAATACAATAATTCTCTAATATGTATGTGTATATATAAAACATTAATAACACATAAAGATAACAAATATATATATATATATACACCCTTTTCTAAAAACTGTATTTTCCACCAAAATTATTCTTAAGTAATTTCCAAATGATTTTGTACCCAAAAAGAAGAAAAGAAAATGCGTCTTTCCAATTACAATCTGTCATTCTGAAAAGCCAATTGCTATTATTTGAGGAAAATTGCCTGCTAAATTAAACAACTAGTTTTTTTTTTTTCAATTTTAAATGCAAATGCTCTTTTCTTGAAATATTTCAAACAAATCCTTCCATAATAGTTATGTTGATGACATTTGAAAAGATCAATTATTTCACATTTATGGAATACATGTAGCAATCGTGTATAGAGGTTGAATAAAGAAATATCAGAATATATTTTCACTATGTATATAAAACAATTTAAAACATAAATTGAGTATATAATTATATACAATTTACTTATTTATAAATTATATATGAATGTATATATATATAAAACTTTTAGAATTAAAATTATTTATATTTCCATTGTTGAAAAGATTGTACATTAGGGTAAAATATAAGGTCAAAACTGTTGCCAGGTTCATTTCTGACTAGACTCGGCCTAGATCCAATCCCTTTCCATTCTGGTTGGAATATTAGGGTTTCCTGGCCGCACCAGCACCCCTCAATCATGTCACATTACTCTGTTCCAACCATCTTTGCCCAAGCCGGTCCTCTATGGACGTGTCGAGGTGTCTGTCTGTAGAGATTTGACATATGGACCAACCAGCCCTTCTGAGTCCAATCACCTCTCGTGAAATCGTCTGTTTGCTGGAACTGCCTCGGCTGGTGGTGGCCTGGCATTCTCTTCTACTATACGCGTTTTTTAGTAAAAAAAAAAAACAACAGAAATTCCAGATACTTTCTTTGTCAGTCAGAGACCAGCTTATAGACCGAAAGGTCTGGGAGTCCATCTGCTTCTAGGATGCCAGTCAGAGAAGTGTGAATATTGGAAAATTTGCACAAGTTCCTCCTCTTATATATTAATAAACATGCGCGGGATAGATACGTAATTTGCATCATTCACATAACTCGTTGAGCTAACTTCACTCTTAAAAATGAATCTTTTTCTGTCTAGTAAATCATAGTTATGCAAATACAGTCACGCAGTTTATATGCTGTTTCCATACGCCAAATTGCTCAAGTATACCAAAATATCCATATATATATGCACTTATTAATATATATATATATGATGCATCATGAAACCATCTGTTATAATAAATACAAATTCCACTGTTTAAATCACCACTGATGATCTAGGGGCCCTTATACGATTTTATAATTGCAATATGGAAAGTTGAAAATTGTTTCATATCAGAAATAATCATAAGCGTCAAACCTTCTAATAAGCACTTATATTTAACAAATTAATATACAGATATGAATAAAATAATTTTGTTTATCACTCCAATACAAAACACTAGGCTGAAACTATGGTACACAGGTTGTCCTTTTTTACTGAAATAGCCAAAACAGGTGTTATCGCACATTCCTTATCACCACTATTACACTCTGTACTGAGTTTATAGATTTAAAAAAATCATTGTTTATCGTATTTTTGAACAGGGAAATACCACTTTTGATACAATTATAAGTAAATGTATCTAGCAACATTCAACCAGACTTCTATATAGATATTTGTGACTGTCAGATAGAATAGAAAGACATCTAAGGCGAAATTTCAACCGGACATGTTATCTGTGGATAAATAATGTCTTGAGAGGATTTCTAGAGTCCCAAGGGGAGAGAGGGGGAGATGAAAAAG
This sequence comes from Cordylochernes scorpioides, assembly GCA_030710605.1. Lineage (NCBI taxonomy): Eukaryota > Metazoa > Arthropoda > Arachnida > Pseudoscorpiones > Chernetidae > Cordylochernes > Cordylochernes scorpioides. The sequence continues at coordinate 158,853,439 of CP092863.1, forward strand.
TCGGTGGCGGAAGGAGCAAGACCGGAAAGCAAAAGAGGAAATGATATAGCTCTGCAACCCCCTCAGGCGATGATATCAGATTGGTTGGGTTGGAAATTGGCTCTATGCTAATTACATTCTTACTATTTCATCACTTTTTTTATGTCTAATTCATTATTAGCTTTGTTGATTTTCCTTAATACATTGGAGAAGCTGTATTCATACTCGGTAAGTAATTAATTTTGGATCGTTCTACAATAATTTACATCTGTTTGGTTACCTTTCTATCTCTTTCTAGCTGAATATGTAAATAGAGACGTGAGATAATAATATTGTTTTTTTCTTAAATTTTCATACGGTAAATTAATTATAGAATATATGTAAGTATGCGTATGGGCCATTATTTTAAAGCTTCATCTTCTATAGCAACATTATATATGTACGTTGACATATATCATGACGAATACATATATCTGCTATCATATTCGTATATTAGGCATATATGTATGTTGACATATATGCATGCTAGGTCTATATGTATGTTAGCATATATGTGTGTATGCTGCCATATATGTATGATAAACGCATTTACGTATGTTGATATAAATGTATGTTAGGCATATATGTATGATGCCATATATGTATGATAAACACATTTGTATATATATATATATATATATATATATATATGATACATTTTGAATGATATCCAACTTCTATCTATTTTGCATAATAGAAAAATTCTATCTGTTTTGCATAATGTTCTTTGTTTGTAAAATAATTAATTTTACCGCGTGCCAAGTATGTAAATTTTGCTGTTTGTTTTAAAAAGATTTGAAAAATAAAGAGATTATTGAGGTGGAGACAGCCACACAAACGACTGCTAATTTTTTTTTTCCACACAGTAGAAATACATCATATATATTTTTATATATGTCATAATATGAGATGGGCAGCTAAAGTACGGTCATTTGAGACACTAGCGACATTCCAAGAGGCGACCAGAGGGGCCCCTGAGTTCTCGGGACTATTGGGACAGGATGTGGGGTCCGGTCACTTGAGATATCAGCGATATTCCAAGGGGCCCGTTTCTTGGAACCTCAGGACTAATTAAGACAGTTGAGGATGTGTGGTGTGCGATACGAACGGCCGGCTGTCCCCCCATCTCTCTCTCTCTGGTTGTCTGGGATTCCTCTACCAAATTGTGGTGTGATTATTTCTCTTTCCCCACATTATTATTATATTGCCACATTGAAAGTCGACAGGATAAGACCTGGTCGGGAAGCAAATCCCTCATATACCAGGTGGCGTGACCGTAGCCAACCAATAGGAGGGCGCCATTCCAAAAATAAAAAAAAGCAAACGGTGACAGAGGCCGATGAGGAATGACGCTCGTGACTGTATATAGAATATAGGTGAATAAATAATAAAATAATAAAAAATATCAGTGTTGGTATTAAAATAAAAAAAGGCATATCCTGACAAAGAACACATGAGAAAGCGCTATCTAGCAGAACAGAAATCAACTAAACATTGATTTAGCCTGTTCCCTGATATTTGGCCAACTTACTTTCTTGATAAACCAAGGCTTCTTTATAAACCAATCAATGTGTATTTAAGGCCACATTTGTGTAAATACGCTGCTTTTGTGAAATTATAAGAAATAAATATATATATAAAGCCTGGTAAAGCGTGTCATGATAAAATTTAATAAAACATTGAAAATAATTCCGCTATTTTAAATAAGAAACGAGACAGTAGAATTCGCCAAACCAATCAGAATGCTCCTATTATATGGATTTATTGAGAGCAGCAAGGAAATATTGAAAGAGCTATAGAGAAAAAGGCAATATAGGTTTGTTTTTGTAGCCAGTGAAAACAGTTGCAGTAGTTGAAGTAAAAAAGAAATAGTTTTTTTTCATTCCTGAAAAATTTCGTCGTTTCAACTAAAATTCAAACATTCTTTTGTGAAAGAACATGTAATATAGTGAATATATTAATAATGAAATTATAAAAGTGGAAAAAAATGTATATATCATATTTAATTTTCTCTGTAAGTGATAATTCTTTATTATAAACAAACATAAAATAAGCTTTTCTCAACTTGATCAACTTTCTCTATCCACGATACTAATTATTACAGATAACTTCATTAAATCAACTTCCATCTTGTATCTGCTTATGTTTTTGCTTAATTGTTCAATTTATATGTTTATTCAATGCTCTTTTTCTTAATTGTTTATTTTCTTTTGATAATTTTGTTATCTACTCTACTACAATATGAATTATTGTAAATAGTTTCACGCGCAATTATCCAGATCGGATATAGCGTGTCTTATTTGCAACTGGTAATATTTAACATAAGCTGATATTTCAGAGAAGTATTCTTAATATAAAAGTAAAAAAAAAAGACATTTCAAAGCTGGATGATCAGAAAATAAGAAATAAAATTGATATCTTTGAAATATCGACATTGAGAAAGCTTGAGAAAGATTTTGGAATTCCACTTTCCTTGTTCTAATGTCAAAATGAAATTGAAATAGAAAGTTTACGTGAAATATCAAATCATATTAAGATCACACACGCAAGTATATAGACCATTATAATAGTTTGTTCAATAACAACGTATTAACTATTTCCTTAATAATTATATTCTCTAAATTACATTAGCCTATCTCCCAGGCGACATAGAATTACGAGTAAATGCATGAATGTACAAACTTAAGGAATTTTACCTTTTACCATGTATATCGGAATTCAGACAATAATTCTGAAATATATTACAGTGACCTTTATTGAAGACACACGAGATAACCACGTGTGAACAAAACCTAAGAAATTTGTACTTTTTAGCATGTATATCGGGTTTCAGACAATAACTCTGAAAGATATTACAGTAACCTTTATTGAAGCCACACGAGATAACCAAGTGTTAACCAAACTTAATCAAGTTGAACCTTTCAGCATGTATACCAGGGTTGAGACAATAACTCTGAAAGATATTACAGTGACCTTTATTGAAGAAACACGAGATAACCATGTGTGAACAAAATTGCTTCTGTCTCCTTAAAAAAAAAAATAGATAACCGGCAGCATCAGACTTTCAACTTTCTTAACTTTTGTCCATAAGTTTATCTGAACCGGAATAACCATAATAAATCTTAACCAAATTAACCTTAGTTACATGGTGTCATATATACATTTTAACACACAAATATCTATCCGCAAAATTTAAGTTAACTTTGTTTCAGCCTTTGCACTTTAGTTCTTCACAAAAATCTTGCCGCCTTTGTCGGGCCCAAGCCCGGATGAAAAAGGAGGAGGGGGAGCAGTAACAAGCTCACTAAAAACCTGGGCTCAGCTGGCCCTGCTGATAGTACCCTGTAAGGGCTTCAGGGACACAGGATGAGCAGTGTTTGTACTCCGTTTTAGGATCGGCTGCACATGGCGTCTGTTCCTCATGTTAGAGGTGGTCATTTCTTTTGGAGCTAAGTCGGCCTGCCACTGAATAGTGCTCTCAGTCTTAATGACAAAGGCAGACGCATTCTACTTCACCCAATCATGATGGTTGTCAAATATCTTTTTCAAAAGTCTCAAGCTTTACAAGCTTGACACCCTAATATGATTGAGTGGAGATAAAAAATAAGAAGACAACACTATTTCAGAAAATGTTAGTATATCATATATATAAATTCTCCCTCATCATTTTTATATCAGTGGCTTAGTAACTTAATTTCTCTATTTTATGAATACTAATAATATTAAAAAATCATATATAAAGTATTAATACCACCTTTACATATTCATCATACTTTTGATATTAATCTTATCTCAATCAAATGTTGAAATATCTTCTGTTTAAGAATTATACTTGCAATGCTATATATAATATAAAAAATACCTATGGTGTATTGGATTTATCCGTTCCATGTTAAGAGAAAATTACTTAATATTTTTAATCCCTACTAATTCTCTTTTTTACTTTTAAATTACTTTAATATTTTTAGAAATTAATTATTGATTACATAAATCAATATTTTTGACTAAAGACTATTTTCTTTATTTGAAAATTTGTGGAAAGAATGAATATATAGAATGGCTGTATTAGATTGTTAATGGTATCTTAGAAACTTATAATAAATAATTAACAATAAGTATATTTTTTAAAATTTATAGTGTCAAATTATTTGACAAATTATATTTGTTTGAGATTATCAGTTAGGTGAGAAGAATGCTGTTTATTTGTATTTGACTATCGAACTGTTCTGAAACGCCTTTTGATAGGACAAATGTGGCCATGTTTGTATATTTTACGTCGTACCCAGACGCTATTCGTATACTTTGTCTACTAAGGATGCCGCAAAGATACACACGTGAATTCGAAAGTATTGCAGCTAAAGTTAGCGTTTTATTGTATCTCACTCAACAGAAGGAATACATCAGTGGGACGTGCCTTCAACCTCCCCGTCAGAAGAATCCTTGGCACCTGGACGTCCTCTTGTGAAGCGTTCCGCTCCACACTATACACATGCAGCCTGGCCCACAATGTAGGTCGCTCCGATGTCAGTCTCTCCTGGCACCGCCTTGTAGGAATATCCACACGCCTCGGAGGCAAGTCGCCACGTCCTCTTCTCACCACAGATGTAACCAGACTCTGTCCTCCCCACACAGGAATGCTGTTTTTGGCGCCTGCCAAATGGCAGCGGGGGCAGCTGGAATCCACCCCTCTTTCCCCAACTTTACTCTGGTATCTTGGCCTTGTCACCCATGTAACAAGGGGCTCTATAGGTAATACATGGACTCTTCCAGCAGTTAGTTGTGTGGAGACGTTTAAAGTGTTCTCTGTATCCGTGTTTGGTGATCTCACATACCTGTGTAAACCCGGTCCTCTCCTTATCAACGCTGCAATAAAGGTTAAGCACTGTTTATTTTTATATATGACAAATCACGAGTTTGTATTTAAGTCCTCCTTTTTGTTGTTCTCTTGAGTGTACGCTTTTCTGTGTGTTAAGTTACTTTTACTTTAGGCCCTAGTAATTTGCTATGTGTAATTATCCTGCATGTGTTTCTTTTGAACGAAAAATCGAAATTTATTTAAAAGAGAAATATCGATTATTTCTAACCTTAGGGATGAAGTATGAGAGGATGAATTGTGAAGAGTAATGATAAACGGAAAATTAAAAGTGTTCAGAGATGGAAATGGGAATTGGTTATTAATAATTATGTCCAGCATATGTTTACTCTATTTATCGTCTTCATAAATAATCAAAAACTATTTAAATTCATCAAATAAACGTTAAATTTTTAAAAATCAATAAATATATTTAAAAATCTAATCAGTTAACTAAAAGAGAGAGAAGTAGGTAACAATTAATTCCTTCTTCAATTCATTCAATTGAGGAAACATATTTAAGGAATTGTTCAGAGTTTCTTCTAAAGAAGTTGCATTAATTCACTCCCTGAATAATTAAGCATCCGGCGCTATTTTTCAGGCCATTTAAAGGCAATAATTACCAAGTTTTTGGGATGGAGATAACAGATAATTGGAAGAGGGTAATTAACGAAAACATAGTGTCGGGCGTGGTTGGCTCACCCAGCTTTGAGTACCCATCTCACGCCTTTCTACCTCTTTCTACCTTTACCTGGAAAATGGTACTAATTTGATGTAGTTTAGTTATGAAAATTCGAAACTATTAAAGTTTAATATGAAAAAATAGTACAAAGGTGACATTGTACTGGAATAAGGTTCATAAATTAAGAAAAAAGGCATCTCCTTATCGTGTAACTTAAAGTTGCTGATGGCTTATGCCATCTATCGGAATAAATATGAACAATTTATTGATTTTAATTATTACAGAATTGGCCAAATACCCATTCTTGATTAAGAGCTTTTCTTGATTAATCAAGAATGGGTATTTGGCCAATTCTGGAATAATTAAAAATCAACGATTAGTTGATATTTATTCCTATAGATGGTGCAAGCCATCAGCAACTTTAAGTTACACGATAAGGAGATGCCTTTTTCTTAATTTATTATAGTTTATTTAACTCAAATATACCTATGTTATGATGCATTAGCGCGCCATCTTTTATGAAATTTCGAAACTATTATAGACACGTATGATTCTTTTAAAAATGAAACAATTTATACTGCCCTTACTGCAATGGAAAAAAAATTAATGGAAGGGCCTGGCTCATCAGTGGTGAAACCTTACCAGCGGTTTCACCAGTTTAATCTACCGTACCGCTGTTAAATTGAAATTTTCGCTTTCCCTTTTATAATGATTATAATGGGTATTTTATATTATATATTTATAATTGTATGTATTTATACTGTCCTCAAATCCTATGTCCATAGTTCATCTAAAATACCCATTCCAAGAGTCTAGCATCAATATCACAATGAAAAGAAAACCGAAAAATGCAATATAACAGCGGTATGGTAGATTAAACTGGCGAAACCGCTGGGAGGGTTCACCACTGATGAGCCAGGCGCTCCCTTTAATTTTTTTCATTGCAGTAAGGGAAGTAGAAATTGTTTAATTCTCAAATGAATCATACGCGCTATAATAGTTTCAAATTTTCATATTATTCATTGTTGCAATTATCATAAAATAGGTTGCTCTTTTTGAGAGGTACCTAATAAAGTGATTTTGGAACAAGTACATCGTATATTTGTTAATTTGCACAGAGAAAAATATCAATATTTATGGAATATTTTGATCAATTTGGTATTGACATTCCCTGAACTTGTAATTAACGAAGATTTCTAAGGAAAAATGTTGAAGAGAAATCAATAAGGATTGATAACTAGACTAGAAACGGTGCTGTGCTAAATTACTTAAAATAAATTTTATTCAATATTATTGTGGAAGGGAATTTTTATTAATTAAACAAAACTTTAGTAATTAATGGTTATACCCTTCACCTAATTAATTTTCATGGGAGGGAATCGGTCAATATTGCTTCACATTTTTATCGTTAAAAATTAAAATGTTAAAATAATTGATATTTGATTTGCTTTTTAACATTGAATATTGATGGATCATTGAGTGGTAGGTTTTTCATTCTGAGGGAATATCGAGGGCTTAATCATTTAGTCTTTTACCATATTTAGATGAGGTTCAAATATTAATATCCTTTATTGATCTTAGAGCTATTTAAAATCTTAAATGCATTTTTAAATATTATATAAAGTAATTTATAATACAATATAATGCGGCTTATGACTTTAGAACGACATTTGAAAATTATTCCGCATGTGTTTCTTTTGAACGAAAAATCGAAATTTATTTTAAGGAGAAATAACGATTATTTCGAACCTTAGGGATGAAGTATGAAAGGATGAATTGTGAAGAGTGATGATAAACGGAAAAATAAAGTGTCCAGGGATGGAAATTTTAAATGACCAAAATATTCATAAGAATTTACTGTGCCATCTAGCGAGAAGACTTTGAACCATTTAGAGAGAATTTTTCTGTTTTACAATTGCACTCATGGACGAATATCTATTTATATCTTTTTACACAAAACACATCTGCAGCTTTATTAAGACCGCTGGTCTTATACAGATTCACCACAATAAGAAGCATAGAGCTCCTATACTCCAGTTAGCACAGAACTCAACAATATTTGATACACACATACAGCTTTATTAAGACCACTTGTCTTATACAGATTCACCACAGGAAGAAAGCATAGATGGAGCTCCTATACTCCAGGCAACACAGAACCCAACAACAGCCTCCAGGTCCTACGTATGTCCTGTGGCCACAATATTCTGTGATAATTACACACATACAGCTTTATTAAGACCACCGGTCTTATACAGATTCATAACAGGAAGGAAGCATAGATGGAGCTCTTATACTCCAGGCAACACAGAACCCAACAATAACTTCCAGGTCCGACGATATCGAAATATTTTATATGTTCGTAATTATAATATTTATTAACTTATAAGGAAATATGTTATCAATGAATGATATTATTTCATAACACAATTCTTTACAATCGAAGTAATAATAAAATAAATATTTCATTAATAAAATATTCACACCATAGATACAAACATATAACGAATACATAATAAAAATAATATAAACAAAAAAATTGATATATTAAAAATAATTTTCCAACATGTTATTCAAATAAATATAAAAAATATTAAAACATTTCAATTTATTAGAAATATTAAAATATAAAAACATATGTCGGAATATTGAAAAAACAAGCATATAAAAAAACTACAGAAAATAATCGCGCTATAAAAAAAAAGATGGAAAAATAAAATCTGCATTATAAAAGGAAAGAGAGGAAATATGACAATTTAAAAAGCTCTAAATAAATTCAAATGGTGAAAGATTACGTGATTGTATTTATTCAGAAAAAAGGTCAAGAATTCCAACAATACATTTAATAATTTAAAATGGATTTGGGTAGAAAGCCGCTAGCAATGTCAAACATCAACCACCTCTTGTATTAACATCCTAAGGGCTTTCCTGAACAAACACAATCTCCCAATAACTTTATTGTACCCTGACAATTGCAAACTAATTTTAATGGATCCTGATAGGAGAAATTCCACACTTTATGGAATATTGTCACACTTCCATACATTGTACTTGTTTATTACTAGTATATTATAATACTTTTATGTTTATATTGTATAATTAGGATTATAGAAAATTATATATAGTTATGTAAATTTTAAATTTTACTATTTTTACGTGCATATATATTAATATTAAAATCGAAAAAGGGTATATCCTGACCAAGAGCATATAAGATTTTTAGATGGCAGAGCGCCATCTATAGGAACGGCATCTAAAAAGCACCTCCTTCTGGTCAGGATAGACCTTCTTTATTTTTAATGTCAACACTTGACCTTTTTATTATCTATTTTTCCTATTTTTTTTTACATAAATTAATATTAAAATAAAAAATACATATATATAAATATATATATATCCTAACCAAGAGCATATGAACTTTTTAGATAGCCGAGCGCCATCTAGTGAAACAGAAATCAACTAAACGTTGATTTAGCCTGTTCCCTGATATTTGGCCAACCCATTTTCTTGATAAATCAAGAAAAGTCATCAAGGGAACAGGCTAAATCAACGTTTAGTTGATTTCTGTTCCACTAGATGGCGCTCTGCCATTTAAAAAGCACATGTGCTTTTGGTCAGGATATGACTTCTTTATTTTTAATATCAACACCTGACCTTTTCATTTTTTTTGATAAATATTAATATTAAAATAAAAAGCGCATCCTGACCAGGAGCATACGAGCTTTTTAGATGGCAGAGCGCCATCTAGTGAACCAGAAATCAACTAAACGTTGATATAACCTGTTCCCTGATATTTGACCAACCCATTTTCTTGTTAAATCAAGAAAAGCCAACCAGGGAATAAGCTATATCAACCTTTAGTTGATTTCTGTTCCACTAGATGGCGCTCTGCCATCTTAAAAGCTCATATGCTCGTGGTCAGGATGTCTTTTTAGATTTTAATACCTACACCTGATCTCTTTTTATTATTTTTCATATATTAATATATAAATCAACAAACCTATCTCTGCAACTTACTGAGATGAAAATTTACAAATTTAATCGCCATCTATCGATAAAATTTATAACATTTGAATTTACTGGCTATGTTTTTCTTTTAAATAATATCATCCTATATTATCTCTACAGACCTTACTGCAATGATAAGAGTTATTGATTGAGAGGTCTTGACAAAATCGCTGAGAGTCCGAGAAGAACTTCAGCATGACAAAAAGTCATGTTTTAAGTTGTTGAGGAGGGCAACAGCCTTTCCTTTTCTGTTATCCTTCATTTTATTAGTCAGCAACTGACCATTCCGAAGAGCATAGTACTTGAGACCAACCGTCTTCAAGGATAGTTCTGGCAATTCTCATAGATAGAATAATTCTGTGCCTTCTCTTCCAAAAAAATTAAATTTGGAGGGTTGTTCGATACCGATGACAAAATCGATCTTTGTCTTGCAAAAATCCCGATTCTATTTTGCCTGTTATTATAAATGGTGTAAAACTTGTTGCTTTCTTGGATCCAGTTTCTTCTATCAATCTTATAAGAAGAGACCTTTTGGAAAAATATAAATGGAAAAGATATCCATCAGAGACCACGATAACAACGATTGACGAAGGTCATGTCCGAGCTACTGAGAATATTGATTCAACAAATGGCCGTTCCGAAGAGCATAGGACTTGGTACCAAGGTCCTCATGGATAGAGAGTCCTGATAATTTTCATAGAGTCAAAGTATATTTTCTTTGCTATGTCTCTCATGTTTTTTCTATAGTTTCCATTAATCTCCTTTGCATTTTAGCTAAATATCTGCCTATCCATTCGACGCGAGTGTTTTTACTTGCAGTCATTCACTCTTTGTTACGGTCGGATTGATAAAACTGCTTCTTGATGCTATAAACAGTCGTTTTGGGCAACTTAAGAAAGTCCACTATCTCTTTGGGGCTCCTTCCGGCAGACAGAGCAACGATGATGGCTCCTTGATTTTCAAATTCTCGATTAATGTTCACAATTACATTGTACATATATGTACTGTTACATTATACATCTTCTTTCTTATCTCCACTCAATCATATTAGGGTATTAATCTTGTAAAGCTTGACACTTTTGATGGTCTCTGTTGAAACCATCATGAATGGGTGAAGTAGAATGCGTCTGCCTTTGTCATTAAGACTGGGAGCACTACTCAGTGACAGGCCGACTTAGATCTAAAATAAATGGCCGCCTCTGACATGAGAAACAGACGCCATGTGCAGCCGCTCCTAACATGAAGTACAAACGCTGCTCATCCTGTATCCCTGGATCAGGAGCCCTTACAGGGTACTATCAGCCGGGCCAGCTGAACCCAGGTTTTTTAGTGAACTTGTTACTGCTCCCCCTCCTCCTTTTTCATCCGGGCTTGGGACTGGCAAAGACGGAGTTACACATTTTACATGAATATTGCTAGGAAATGAAAAAAAATCAAATTTATATTGAGACGTTACAAAAAAACAATTTTCAATTGTACATAAATTCCTTTAAGGTGTTACTTTAAATTTTCATATGTTTATTTTCAATTTCTTTTTCTCATTCATTAAAAGTCAATGATGTACATGCAAAGTTAGTAAAAACTCAATAAAAACGATATGTAAAAATAGATATAAAAACAAATGGCTTTTAAAAGAAAGCGGCAATAAAATGAGTTGAGGTAAAATGTCTATTCCATTAACAAACATTTCACTTTTAAAATAATGAACTTTAAAATTAAAGTTTTACAAAACAGAAAATTAGCGTTTTAAAAATAAAAACGTGGCATTTAGGGCAGTCGAAAAGGATACGGAAAGAAAAAATGGCGGAAAATCCAAACAACCGGTTGCAAAAATTCAACGGCTCGAAGTCGGCAATTAGGCCTGAGTCATGGATCAAATTATATGATTTTGAAAATAATTCTTCAAAGGAAGATGAAAAAATCAAAAATCTTATGTACTACTTGACAGATTCAGCACTTGAATGGTATGCAGACGAGATTATTTCAAATCCTGCAATAAAAAGATGGGAAGTTGTAAAGGAAAAGTTGATTCAAAGATTTGGTTCATACAACGCAAATCCAATTGTCTCATAATCACATCGAAGATTAAAACGAGAAAAGAATCAATAGAAAATTATTTTCAAGATAAAATTCGCTTGTTAAATCAAACCCATCTAACGAAGGAGGAAAAAATTCATTTATTAACAGACGGACTTCCAAATGATTGGAAAGATTTAATTGTGGCTGCACAGCCAACTGACGCCACAAAATGGTTTCATATCGCAGCTTCAATTGAACAAAATAGGGCTTCAATTCAGTTTAAGCCTAAAAACAAAATACATCTCGCGACAAAAAATAATGATAATAGAAAAAATGTTTGCCCATTCTGGTGTCCAATATGTTCGAAAAAGGGAATAAAAATTAAACATTGGGTCACAGATTGTGAGGATTATGATCCTAATTATAAAAAGGATAGGCCTAATCAAAACACTTCAGTGAAACAAGTATGCGGAGCCCCGGAATTGTTGAATGTAAGTACTTTGACAAATACCCCTACACAAGGAGCTTTCAAGCTTATCAACATAAGTGTTGAAGTAAATGGAATTCCTGCGCAAGCATTTGTGGATACTGGAGCAACAGTATCAATAATCAATTGGCGATTGTTCAAGCGAACCCGTCTTCAACTTCAACCAAATTCAGACATTCACATCAGCCAAGCGGATGGTGTTACCAGAACATGTGGAAGCCTTCAGACCAAGGTAAGAATAGATAAACTAATTAAACCTGTAACTCTCCATGTAATGAAGAACTTTAAATATCCACTCTTGATAGGATTAAATGTTGCATCTCTTTTTAATCTTTTAATAGATGTCAAAGACAAAACAATTTACACCAAATTTGATGGATTACAAAATCCAATTCTTGTAAATCATCTAGAAGAGATAAGAGAACATGAATTAAAAAAAAATACTTGAACACAATAGGAATGTATTTTGTCAGCATGCCATTGATTTGGGAAAAGTAGCTATACAACATAAGATCATCACGAAAAGTGAACAACCAATTTCTCTTAGACCCTATCGTCGTCCTCTAAAAGAGTATGAAGAGATAGCTGAACAAGTTAAAGAACTTCTCGAACACAAGTTAATAAGAACTTCAGATTCTCCTTGGGCATTTCCTGTTGTTATGGTTCCCAGGAAGGATGGAAATAAAAGGATGTGCATTGATTACAGACGTCTTAATGAGATCACGCTGGATGACAGGCAACCCCTACCTCACATACAGGACATGTTTGATCGATTGCATGGATCCAGATTCTTCTCTACCCTTGATGTTGCATGGGGTTATTGGCAGATCGAAATGGACCCGCAATCTATTCAAAAAACTGCATTTGTCACAAACGATGGTCATTATGAGTTTTTAGTGATGCCATTTGGTTTAAAAAATGCTGCTTCAACGTTTCAAAGGATAATCCAACATATTCTAGGTGAATTATTATGGAAAGGAACTTGCTCTTTCCAAGATGACATATTGGTGTACACGAAAACATGGCAAGAGCACATAGAGCTTCTTAGTAAAGTTTTTGACAAATTAAGACAGTACAACATGAAATTAAATTTGTCGAAATGTATTTTTGGAAGAACTAAAGTAAAATACCTCGGACATATCATCAGTCACAACCAATTAAAACCTGATCCAGGAAAAGTAAAATCTATTCAAGACTTTCCAAGACCTGATACTGTAAAGAAAGTTCGTCAGTTCACGGGATTGGCAAATTATTACAGAACATTTGTGAAGGATTTTTCAAAAATTTCATTCCCCTTGGTTCGACTCACTCGGAAGAATCAGCCCTTCATCTGGAATGAGGAAGTAGAGGAGTCGTTCGCTAAACTTAAAATGGCACTATCTACAAAACCTGTCCTTGCTATTTACAACCCCTCTAAAGTTTATACAGATGCCTCCAAATATGGAATTGGAGCAATCCTAACACAAATTGGTCCAGACAATGAGGAACATGTAATTGCTTATTACTCCAAAACACTGCAACCACACCAAGAGAATTATTCTGCTTATGAGGTGGAATGCCTATCCGTGATACAAGCAACTGATCACTTTCATGTATACATAGAAAACCAACCATTTGAAATCATCACTGATCATGCGGCGCTCCAATGGCTTTTCACCATGAAGAAACCGAAACCTAAGTATTTTAGATGGATTCTTAGTTTATCCTCGAAATCATGTAACATCGTTCATCGTTCTGGAAAGCAACAAACTCATGTTGACGCCTTATCAAGACTCCCAGTTGTTAACATTGCAACTCAAGAACTTCAAGAACACCAACAAAATTCAGATTTGAGTTTCTTGAAAAATTCCCACACTCACGACGGTGTGGTAATGATCAAACAAAAAGGAGTTTTTAAAGCAGTTGTCCCAAACTCGCTTACCAAAAAAATATTGGAAGAATATCACGATTCATTGAGTCACCCATCAATAACCAAAACATGCAAACTTATAACTCAATGTTATTGGTGGAAAGGAATAACAACTGATATCAAGAATTATGTTCGATCTTGTAAATCTTGTCAACTAGTGAAGGTCAGACATGAACCAACTTTAGGAGAAATGATCACTCCAACGTCAAATATCCAACCATTACAAATGATCGGTTGTGACACTATTGTACTGGAAACAGCAGCAGCTAACACAAAGCATAAATTCATTCAAGTTTTTGTTGATCACGCAACTCGTTATCTATGGGCATATCCCACAATAACAAACACTGCTCAAGCTGTCACTCAATGTCTTGATAAGATAATCAAATCTGTTAATTCGATCAATACTATCTTAACAGATAATGGCAAAAATTTTATATCAAAAGAGTTCAACAAATTTCTTTCTTTACAAGGAATTAAACACACATATACTTCGCCTTATCATCCTCAGTGCAATGGCATTTGTGAGAAATTAAATGATACGATAATGACAAAACTGGGAATAGCTGTTCTAGAGAAACCTAGATGTAAATGGAGCTCATTGTTACCGCAAGTTGTCAAAAATTATAATTCCACACCACATGACGTGACTGGTTTTTCACCGCTTTTCTTAATGTATGGAATCGGTAATGTACCCGAATTTACCGACCAAACTCCAATTACAATTGAAGAAGCCAGGAAGAAAGCTAGCCTGCGGACAGAACAAATTAGAAGTAAGTGGAAGATTAAACACGATAGCCATCACCCCAAGTATGTCTTTAAAGAAGGAGACTTAGTCATAAGAAAAATTGCCTTCAACGACCCTCGTCTCATCAAGACATCACCAAAATATGAAGGACCATTTGTCATTCAAAAAAAGATATCTGATGTAACCGACGATATCTCTCTGAAAGACCAAAAGCAAGCAAGACGCGTTCACATATCTCAACTTCGACCATTTATTACCCGAGAATAAATGCTTCAAGAAGGGTAATATGAGACGTTACAAAAAAACAATTTTCAATTGTACATAAATTCCTTTAAGGTGTTACTTTACATTTTCATATGTTTATTTTCAATTTATTTTTCTCATTCATTAAAAGTCAATGATGTACATGCAAAGTTATTAAAAACTCAATAAAAACGATATGTAAAAATAGATATAAAAACAAATGGCTTGTAAAAGAAAGCGGCAATAAAATGAGTTGAGGTAAAATGTCTATTCCATTAACAAACATTTCACTTTTAAAATAATGAACTTTAAAATTAAAGTTTTACAAAACAGAAAATTAGCGTTTTAAAAATAAAAACGTGGCAATATCTAAAGTAGTATTTGTCTAATGGACTACCAAATTTTTCTAATTTATCGAATACACCATATAAATGAATTATTATATGCTTGGATCAAAATAAGATTTTCTATATATTTGATTTGAGAAACTGTCCTAACTCTGCATCTGTTACTAAAGAATTTATTGTGTAACATTCACGATAAATTCAAGCAGTTTCAGTCTATTGTGTTCGCTGAGAAAAATAAAGTTCACAATGGTTTCTAAAGAATTTCTGAAGTAACTTCCGATGTATTTGAACATTTATACCTACTTATGGATATATGGAGGCACTTAAGATTGAAAAGTTTGGAATGGCTGTTAAAGAATTTATGAGACAACTTTCGACGTATTCCAACACACATTGGATTGATTCTATTCAGATTTAAAGAGAATTGAAAATTTCTGAAGTGACTTTAGAATATTTTGAGAAACCTTACTTACTATTGGAGAAAATTCTTTGAATAATAAGTAAAAATACTAAAATACTAAATAATTATAATTATTGTGCTATAGTGTGTGTATTATTATATTTATATCATTATAAAATTGATATAAATGGATATTATGATGCACTAGCGCGCCATCTGTTATCAAAATTCAAAACTATTATAGACGCGTATGATTCTTTTTAAAAATAAACAATTTCTACTGTCCTTAATGCAATGGAAAAATTAAAAGGAGGGCCTGGCTCATCAGTGGTGAATCCTCCCAGCGGTTTCGCCAGTTTAATCTACCATACCGCTGTTATATTGCATTTTTCGATCTTCCTCTCATAGTGATACTAATGCTAGACTCTTGAAATTCCAAGGGTCTACACATAATTTTTTTATAATATGTGATTAAAAATTAAAAGTTAAAATATTCATAATCTTCAGCGATAGATTGCACTGAAATCAATAATGCTATTTAATATAAATATATTGAATCATAAAATTGTTCAATTTACCACAATCTTTTTTCTGAATTTTATCAAGAAATAATATAGTGTATTATACATTAGTATTACCTTGATAAAATGGCATAAAGTCAATCAAAATATTGGTTTACAAAACATTTTTATGATTCAATATAAACAACAATTTAATTAATTAATTTGTTATATACTCTCTCTCTATATATATATTGTGGTGGTTCGTCTGGTTTTGAAGAAATGATTCAATTATTTATTCCAAGGTATTTTAATTTATTGAGGATAAAATATAAAAATAAATAAAATGTTACAAATTAAATATCTAGTAAAGAAGAGTTGAAAAAGGTTTGATGCAAATGGATGGATGAGAATGGACGTTGGCCCGTGGTGGCCGTCAATAACAATGGTATCCTCCCACGTGCTTGCCACGTCACCGCCGCCGCGCATGCCCCGACTTTGCGTCACCGCCGGCAGAGGTGGTGGCGGTTGAAAGGGCCGTTCAAAATTGGCGGTGGGTCAAAACACCGTCACACCCCCCGGCTCCCAAGGACTCCCTGTCCTTGAAAGATCGAAGTTGAGAAGCATGAGCCCGGTACACTCGTCCTTCGGTGTCTTGGATGTCATAGACTAGACTGCTGATCTTCTTCTTAACGAAGAAAGGGCCTTGTTGTCTTGGGCTGAGTTTAGACATGTATGGATGGTGCTTTGCAACAGTCCTCAAAACTTGATCTCCCTCAGAGAATTCCACATCTGTATGTTTATCATCATGATGATTCTTCCTCTTTATTTGAGCTTTTCTGGTATTCTCCCGAGCCAGACCTCTTGCTTCTTCTAAAGTGATGGGATGGTCAGCAAATGATGGTGATTCATCAATCCCATACAGAAGAAATTTTGGGCTGAATTTGGTTACTTCATGTGGGGTCTGGTTGTATGTCTTGACAATAAATGGTACAAGTGTCGACCATTTTTGTTTCGGTTTCTCCAAAATTGCAGCTCTCAATCTTGTGAGAAGGGTATGGTTAGCCTTTTCCACCATTCCACATGTCTGAGGATGGTATGGAGTAGCAAGGAAATGGGCAATTTTATTTTCCGACAGAAAATTTTCGAAGCTTCTACTTGTGAAATTCGAACCATTGTCTGTCAGAATACGTTTGATTGGTACTCCAGAAGATAACAGCTGTCTAAGGATTTTGAGGATGGCAGCTGAATTGTTGGATGCTGTGGGAGATGCCCAAATGTAACGACTATGGTGATCTATGATGACCTGGAGATACTTATGTCTGGTGTTCTTGGCTTCATTTCCCAAAACAATTGTATCGAGTCCAATGAGGTCAAATGGTTGGAGGTCGCTGTCCGGTATTTGGTAATGGCCGATTGTCGGTTGGTTTGACTGTTTGCTGAGCTGACAAATTTTGCATGAGGAAACATACTCTTTTATGGTCCTTAGCATTTGTGGCCACCAGTAATATGTGGAAATCAGCTTCAATGTTTTGTTTTTTCCAGGATGTCCAAAGTCATCATGAAAGTGGTGAAGACATTTTGCCTGTAGGGAATCAGGTACAACTGCTTTGGAATGGCCTCGAATTTGTATAGTGAAAATGCCACTTTTAATTTGAGGGTTCTTTACAAATCGCAAGTCTGCCTGTTGTTGAGCAATCTTCATCTTATCTTCGGTTATGAATGTGCACACGGGATTCCTGGAAAGTGCGTCAACATGTGTTTGCTGTCCTCCTGCTCTGTGGATAATGGTGAACTATCTAGAAGATAGCTCCATTGAGCATCGGAAAAGTCTTCCCCCAGGGTTTTTATGATTCAATAGCCATTTTAAAGCACTATGATCAGTGACAATTTGGAATGGCTTGTCTAGGTAGTTGTTGAAATGTCTGACTGCTTCGATGATGGCAAAACATTCCAACTCTGTAGCGGTGTAGCGTGACTGGGTTGGGTTGAGCCGTTTTGAGAAATAGGAAACAACCCGCTCTCTACCATCTGGATGTTTCTGTGCAAGAATTGCACCAAGTCCTTGCTCTGAGGCATCAGTGTAGAGCTTACATGGTAAGGTAGGGTCATACATTGCCAGAACTGGAGGTTGTGTGATAAAATTCTTCAAAGTTTCAAATGCTTTTTGGTGAATTTCAGACCAGTGGAAAATTTTATCTTTTTCAATAAATCTGTTAGAGGTTGTGCTATTGAACTGAAATCTTTTATAAATTTTCGATAATAACTACACAATCCATGAAATTGCTGTATGTTTTTGACTGTTTTGGGGATTGGAAAACTTTTAGCGGCTTCTATTTTCCGAGGTGAAGGTGTAACCTGATTGTATTTGATGATATATCCAAGATATTCTATTTCTTTTCTGATAAAAGAACATTTTTGAAGCTTGAGCTTGAGGGTTTGGGAATATAATTTCTCTAGCACTTCTGATAGAAGGTCAAAATGTTCTTCTAAAGTTTTAGAATATATGATGAAATCATCAAGATAGTTGATGCACCCCTTTTACATTAATGGACCAAGGGTTTGTTGTATGATCTGCTGAAAATTAGCAGGGGCGTTTTTCAACCCAAAGGGCATTACTAACCACTCATAAAGCCCTTCGTTGGTGATGAATGCTATCTTCTCTGTGCTGTCTGGAGCCATTTCGACATGCCAATAACCTGAAGCGATGTCCAACGAAGTGAAGTATTTCGCTCCCTGAAGATGATCGATGACTTCTTGAATGTTAGGCAGAGGCATTTTGTCGTCAATGGTAAGGGCATTGAGGCGGCGGTAATCAACGCAAAGCCCCTTTTGGCCATCAGCCTTTGGTACGAGTGTGACTGGGAAGGCCCATGGGCTTCGTCTGTCTCGAACTAGTCCTTTTTTCTTTAAATCTTCAACCTGTCGTTTAATCTCACCATACTCTGAGGCTGATCTTCGATACGGTCGAAGTTGGATAGGCGGATGAGGAACGGTATGGATGTTGTGTTTTGCTATTTTGATTTTTCCTACATCAAAAGAATTTTCACTAAAAATAGTTGTATATTTATGTAATATCTTGTCGAGGTTTTGATTTGTTTCTGGTCTCAAATGATTCGCCTGAAATTTACAATTATACAAAGATGGTCCTTTAGTTGTCACAACACCATTCTTGATGTCGACATGAAGATTGAACAGATTTCCCACGTCAAGACCTAGTAGGAGGGGGTACATGAAGTTTCTGAGGATGTGAAAATCTATCTGATGGGTGATGTGACTGATGGTAAGGTTGACTTTAAGCCGACCAAAGCTTCTTGTTCTGGAATTAGCCTGATTGATGTAAATGGATGATGATGGTTCCATTTGTAGGTTCAAATTTTTGAATTGGGAATATGACATTATACTGATGGTTGAACCTGTATCTATGAATGCTTGTATTGGGGTGGAGTTGACTAATGTGTTAATGTTGATGAACTTGAAGATTGGCCGCTCTATTAGTTTAAATTAACAATTGGTAAATATTAACACAAATCAATAATTGGTAAATATGTTGAGTTAGAAGATGATGGGTTGGAAGTAGCATACAAAGATGAGGGTTGTTCGTTTGCTGCAGTTTCTTTAGGGAATATTTTGGGTCTATATTTTAAGGTTGCACTTACCCAAGTCTCTATATCTTCGAAATGTATTGGAGCTAAGCTTATCTTCCATTGTGCTGGTAATCCTTCCGTCAACATCTGGATTTGTTCGACTTTGGATAAGGAAGTTTGTTTTAGAAGCCGGATTTTGGACTGAAAGTAGTCATTGACGGATTCATTGCAGCGTAGATACCTCCGTTGTGCATCAATTAATGGTGTTGCTGTTGATGATTCAAATCTTGTAATAAATTTTTGTTTGATGGTTACCCATTGATTAATATTTGTTCCTGCAATTTCATCAGCATACCATTCTAAGTCTCTTCCTTCTAGATAGTAAAAGAACAACTTTCCTTTATCTTCATCTGTAACATGTAATTCAAAAAGTTTTACCCAGCTCTGGGCACGAATATCCTTCTGATCCCCGCTGTATTTTTGCAATTTTAAAATATTTTCTTTGGACATAATGATATTAGATATTATTCTAAAAAAAAAAAATTTTTTTCAGTATTCATTTTTTTAGTAAATTAAATTTTATTGCCCTCTACGTTAAAATTTTACACAAATAAATTTACCGGCAATGCGTTTCTTTTTAAATCTCTACAGACCTTACTGCAATGATATCATTGCAGTAAGGTCTGTAGAGATTTAAAAAGAAACGCATTGCCAGTAAATTTATTTGTGTAAAATTCATTTTTTTGCTTAAAAATTATTAAAATCCAAATTATGTTCACAATTGAGACTGAAATAAATATAATATTAAAATGAATAAAATCTTTTTGATGCTTGAATAATTGAATATCCTGTCGTCTGCGCCAAAACTGTGGTGGTTCGTCTGGTTTTGAAGAAATGATTCAATTATTTATTCCAAGGTATTTTAATTTATTAAGGATAAAATATAAAAATAAATGAAATGTTACAAATTAAATATCTAGTAAAGAAGAGTTGAAAAAGGTTTGATGCAAATGGAATGGATGAGAATGGACGTTGGCCCGTGGTGGCCGTCAATAACAATGGTATCCTCCCACGTGCTTGCCACGTCACTGCCGCCGCGCATGCGCGCCGACCTGGCGTCACCGCCGGCAGAGGTGGTGGCGGTTGAAAGGGCCGTTCTAAATTGGCGGTCGGTCAAAACACCGTCACAATATAATATAAAATTAATATAATATATTATATGAAAAATATAGCAATATGGTGTAATAAACTTACGAAACTTCTGGGAATGTTCATCACTGATTTTAACAAGGCCTTTTCGATATTTTTATCATTGCACACATTAAGATCATAGAAAATCGTTCTATTTTTTTTTTACTTAAATGTTTTTTAAGCTGATAAAATGGCAAGGGGTTATTTTCAGTCTAAAATACAACATAAAGATGTCATAGCCCTAAAATATATATATATACAAGTTAGATTTTTGACTAAATTTGCCAAAATAGTTTTTTGATTCATTCTTTATCACCAATAGTAATTTTTTTAAATAACGTGATAAACATAATGCATCGTTATGAATGATTAAAGAGAGATATGCCTTTTTAGGTACATAATTATAATCCTCCCGCAACTCAATATGACATATATAATATCTACAAATTAAATATTTTATATGCAATATCAAAAATAAGTAAAGGCCTGGTCTTATATTATTATTTTTGAGGTGAATATTATGAAAGTATCAATAAATATTTAAAAAGTTTAACGGCAAGATTTAACAACGTAACCAAACATTTAAATCGGCTTTTACACGTCATAAGCTTGTCCAAAAAACAACTGGTGTAACGAACCAGCTATTCTTCAATGAAAATAAATAAAGTAATAAAATAATCTAAATATATATGTATATATTAGATAATAAAAAGGCATATATTGGATTTAATAAAATATGTATATTTGTTATATTAAAATATTTTATTTAAAAAATTATATTTCATAGATTCAAATACCCTATTAAATCGACCGCCAGAGGTCACACTTCCCATATAAAAACTCGTTGTTGTTGTTTCCCGATGGCCGGCTCAAATATTTTGTACATTATGTAAATAAATTTTAATTTTTTAGATTCTTACGCCTTAAGCCAGGCATTACTTTAATCAAATTATGTTTTTAAGTTTAAGTTCAATTAAAGCAATTAATGATCAAAATCATTTTATTATTATTATTTCAAGATTTTAACCACGACTGCATTACCATAGCATAATCCTCAAAATAATCAAAAATCAACAGAAAAATATTTTTATTAATATTACATATACATATTGTATCGATAAATTTGTTTGATATAGAATTTGCTTAGGTTGTTAAAGGATTCATAAGTATGTTTGTGATATTGTAGTCGTGATAATATTAATAAAAATAGTTTAGATCAGAAATAGCTTTAATTGAACTAATAAAGTATCGAATACATAATTTGAGAAAAGTACTACCTAATTTGTGGCGTAAATAATAAAATAAAATAAAATATTACATATTTACATATCTACAAAAGATTTGAACCGGCCAACGGGAAACAACAACAATAGGTTTATATAGGGAAAGCTACGACATCTGGCGGTAAACTTAACAGAGTAGATTTTTCTAGAAATTATTCGTAAAATAGAATAACAATTTTATATAACATACATATATAAAGATGATATAATATATTTACACCTACATAAATAATTGTTAATTAACCTATTCATTTCAAGCACAAAAACTTTTCGAATAAATTTCGCTTTAGCAGTAAAGGCTTTATATAAGATTAACATATCAATAACAAATGGGCTCAAGACGCCAATTAGAATTTATAATGTTTGGAAAACGTTTTTTGTGTAGAAAATAAAGAAAGTTGAGACATTCTCACGTTATCTGGTATAGCTTCAAGCGCCCATAATTGCACAATCCATTCCATTAATAACAATAACTGTTGCACAGGCTGCGTTTTATGGAGTATAGTGGTCCATAAATCTACCCCTAGCAAATCTATGGATAAACCTGTCAACCATGGGCTGAAAACTCTTTAAACTTTAGTGCTCTGATAAAAATTCATAAAACTTTAACGACTTTCTTAAATGCTATTTATAACACCCTTTGAAATTTAAATCCTGGAATAAAATCCATACAAATTGTTATTTAAATGTTTGCTTGGCGAGGATTGGATGATAATACTTTATTCTTCTCTCCTTATTTTCTGAATATAGTTTGAATTTTATGAGAGAGATTATTCTAATAAATTTTATAATCGGAGACTTTTTAATTAATTTTTATTCGTAAATTATATTCAGTATTAAAAATGTAGATTGAACTGTTCTAAAAAATTGCATATACAGTCCATAAACAGAGAACCATATTAAAAATAAAATGTCGGTGGACGAGTGGGTAAAACTCTCGATTCCCGACAGTCATGAACCGGGTTTGAATCTCGTTAACATTTTGTTTAATATGTGAATAACCTTCACATATTATTAATTGTTACAATTATCTTAAACTAGGTTGCTCTTGTTGGGCGATACCTAATAAAGTGATTTTGGAACTGAAAACCATATTCAATAAAATAATACCTTGTATCAATATTGAGTAAAATCAATCAGGCCTCTCCAGGGAAAATTGTATTTTCAAAACATATTTATTCACTAGCCTTCGGGCACAAACGCCTTTTTACAGGTGAAAACTGATATACCAGGTTTTCTCCTGTAGAAGGGCGTCCGTGCCTGAAAGCTAGAGAATAAAAATGTTTTGAAAAGACACTTTTCCCTGGAGAGGCCTAATTAATTTTACTCAGAGAACCATATAATAAGAAGTCGGTTGACGAGCGGTTAAAACCCTCGATTCCCGACAGCCATGAACCGGGATCGAATCTCTCATTGGACACTTAGTTTTAATATGTGAATAACCTTTAAAAATCATACGCTTCAAAAATAGTTCAAATTTCTCTTAATAGATGCATTCATAATGCATTCATATTATTCATTGTTGTAAGTATTATAAGCTAGGTTTCTCTTTTTGAGTGGTACCAGGTAATGTTATTTTGAATTGGATTTTAAACTGAGAACCCTGCTAACGGATAGCTCTATAAAAAGATAGATTTCATTGTCAAAATTACCATTTAAAAATAGATGAAATCCTTCTTTATAGGATATATTTTGGCTCTACAATTTGGGTCTCCTTTAGAGTAAGATCCTACGAGAGTTCTGAAAAGGATAGGGCTACTTTCTCGTCAAATTAAACGTGGCAGATTGTGAGAATTCCATTGGATTCCGTGTGAATCTCATGGAATAAAGTCCGTTTTAGGCTGACAAAGGCCATTAGCCCGAAACTGTGGTCTCTAGGCGGACGCTTTTCAGTTTGCCAAAGCTGGTGTTGTGGGTTTGTCATCGACCTGAGGCCGCTAGGTTTCGGCCAAAGTCACTGTTGACCGCTATCTATATAAAGTATAGTTTTGTCGTTTTATTGGACGGGAGAGATGCCATATCCTTTTTATAGATTTATTTCATCCCTGCAAGGTGTCTCCCAGAATTCTGATTTACCGCACACGCGGGTGTATTTATAAATTATAAAGAGGTTGGCTTTATAAAACATTTTGAATGTTCATGAAAAAAAAAAAAACATATATTCATATTCTTGCACACAAACAACTACATATATGACCCGGCTTTGCCCGAGAATTCCCCCGAGTGCAATTTCCTTCATACTGAAAGTACATCAATAATAAATAGTAGAAGTGCCATAGAATAGCAATACAGAAGTGACACATAAACCACAGGCATAAAGTGTGTGTGATGGCAAAAATTGTATTATATTAGAGTTCGTGTATTTGATTTTATTATTTTTTACAATACATTTAGTTGTTTCTAAATCAATATAGTTTAAATAGATGGCATTTTTTACACCCAACCCCCGAGGTACCCGCCCCAGCGCATTAACGATGCGTCGCCCACTGCGCATCGGCAGCCGACCCGCCCAACACCGAAGACCACGGCTTCTCCACCAAAGCTGGCCAGCAAGCGCCCTGCGCTACAATCATCAGCTCCTGGCACCTCTGCCGCCCTGCCTGCCAGAACCCCATCGGACGCCATGGCTCCTCCTTCTGAGCCCATGGAGTTAGCGGCCGAAGTCCTGGCGCCGCCCACCTCCAACAGCGCCCTACAGGCATTGGAGCCTATGGAGGCACCTGAGGCTTCCGCGGACCCTGGCCCTCCGGCCTCTCAGCCTGCCGGAGCAGTGCCTCAGGCCCAGCCGGCCTCCATTGCCCCTCCTGGTCCTCTGCTTGCACAGGGGACCATACCAGCCGCAGTGACTCCAACACCCCCACTGCCTGCGCCTCGGCCTGCTGAGCCGACACCGCCCGCTCCCCACGGGGAAGAGACGACACCGACCGTGACGACACCTCCGCCTCCACTCCCTCTCCAGTTGACCCAGGAGCAGGAAGAGTTGGAGTATAAGTGCGAATTACAGATAAGTGAATTACTCGACAAACTGAACTGGCGACAGGCCTTAAAGCACCTAATCAAGAAAGGGTTAGAGGAAACCGCAGTCTCATTTGCGATCATATGGCCCGAGAACAGGGAGGAACTTCCCTCGTATATCTCGCCTAGAGAAAAAGTAATTCTTGCCGAGTTTCTCGGCACTGTCACCGAGCATGCTCGCGACTACCATCCCATGATTCAAAGGGGATTGTCCGAGCTCAGGCTGGCTCTGGGCTCCTGACGGAATCCGAATAATTGTAAATATTTTCCATTATTGACTCTTGGCTGAGTGTAATCATTTACTAAATAGTCAATAAAGTTTCTTTTCATTGTCATTGTCCCAGCGCATTAACCCTTGAAATTGCCTGAGTTGAGTGAATGAGTGTCTGCGATGGATCTTGACTGCGATGCCCATCTTCTCAGTAAGAATAAGAAAAAATAGGTTTATAAAAAAATTAACCCAAAATACTGGCATGTAAATATTTTTCTGCAAAAATAAAAGAGCACATGGAAATTAGACTTTGGTGAGTCCCAAGAGAGGGCGCTATAGGCAGGTTTAACTGTATATATAATGAAGAACATATAAATAATAAGTGTAGAGTCAGTAGTAGTTATTCTGTGTGAGACTTTCACTAACTATTATTTTAATGAGAATCAACTATATAAGATGCTAATAGTTTAATGCATTCATGTCGACGCCTCTTACTGTCACAGTACAGAGAATGTCTATTCAAATGTCTCTAGGATTTTGTCTCACCTTATTTCCTTCGTATATAAGTCTATCTTAAAGCACTTAGGTCTTTCTATCATTTATGTTGTATATGCATAAATTAATATAATGTATTAGAAATATAAACTATTTTTTTACTCACATCATTATTTTTTATTTAAAATAATTATCTACTGCCCTTACTGCAATGATAAAATAATCGATGGAAGGATGGTCTAAACCGTTGGTTTTCAACCGCTACAACCCGGGTTCGATTCCCGCTTTGGACACTTTTTTATTATTAAAATAAATTCCTCCAATGGCCACCGATTTTTTCAAAAGTCCAACCCCACCAGCGAGTGCAAGTAACCAAACGGGGCTCTGGCACATTAGTAAGTGCAAAGTCGAACTGCTTTTCACATGTGTAGATATGTGGTGCACTTACAGTAAAAGCAGTCGCCTACTTCTACTCACCATGATTATTATTATGTCCTGTACCATGTGTACTAGGGATAAGCAATATAAATATCTTATATTAAAATATTATTTTATTAAAAATTATATTTCATAGATTCAAATACTCTGTTTATCGACCGCCAGAGGTCACGCTTCCCCAATAAAATCTCGTTGTTGTTTCCCGATGGCCGGCTCAAACCTTTTGTACATATTATGTAAAAAGTTTTTCATTTTTTTTTATTCTTACGCCTCAAGCCAGGCATACCTTTCTCAAATTATGTATTCTTTATTAGCACAATTAAAGCAAATTGTAAATCAATCTTCATTTTATTATAATCTTTTTCACGACTGCATACCAAAATCAAGCAACAGCTAATAATTCTATATAAATAAAAATCAAAAGCAGCAGAAAATCTAATCTTATTATATATAATATACATATATTAATAAATTGGAGTCAAAGGTACATATCAAATTATTTTTTAAAAACTTCAATATTAAAAAAAATCAGAATTAGCTTCTACTTTTTAATCAAAAAATAAAATTTTAAAAAATCATCAGAAAATATAGAAAAACAGAAATTGCTTTCTTATCATATCTATCTGATAAAATATTAACAGAATAATGTATGTAGCTATAGAACGTATGATGAAAATTAATATTTATATAGAATATTCTTGAAAAGAAAAAAACTTGAATAATTTGATGCAAAATTAGATCCCCCGCAACTCTATTTAATTGATACCTGCACGCGTGTGGCCTGAATCGAACAGATTAGGATTTGAATGTCCTTTGAGAATAGAGAAAAATATTTATACTATTTGAAAGAGGAAAAAGAAAAATCAGTTAAACAATTTCTAACTATTAAAAACACCTTCTGGAGATTTAGCAACCCATTGAAGACGCTGAGAACTATTTCAGAAAATAAAAATATAGCGATAGAACTCTATAATTTCTACAGATCAATTGTAAATAGATTCATACACAAAAGAGGTAGCGAGGAAAGTTTTAGAACAGATGTGTAAATAAATATATTTTCAAACAAAGGCTCACGTGCATATAGGGAAAGGGAAAAAAAATACTGAATTATTTTGTTGTTGTATGGCGAATCCATACAGGGCAATGGGCCCTAATAAAAGCCTTTTTGTTGTTGCTGTTAAACAATTTCTTTTAATTTTGAATTTGCAAGCTTTCGTGCAAATATGCTGTTCTTCAACGGGCTAATACTCTATGTACAATCTCTTAATAATCTTTATACAAAATAATTGAAAAAGATTATTAAGAGATTGTACATAGAGTATAAGCCCGTTGGAGAGCAGTATATTTGCTCGATAGCTTTCAAATTCAAAATTAAAATAATTATTTATCTGATTTTATTTTTTTTCTAATAATTTCTGGGTAACTATTACTCATATATTTATACTATCAATAGAATTTTATATCTGTGAAGAAATAAAATTGATATATGTTTTATATACAGTTTAAACATGGAGAATACAAGATAATACAACAAAAATGAAAAAATATCAAATATGCGAAATAAACTCTGAGAGAAGAATTACAAAAACAATAACAAGACTCAGAACGAAAAACTTTAAAGGAATGACAATACATCCAGATGGCAAAATAACCTATAGGACATGCAACAATTGTCCTAGTGTGGAACTAACACCTACCCACATATTCTAATGCCCAGCAATGGCTGCAGTCTTGCTGAAACATGAACCCAGAACTTCACACACCAAAGATAGAGAACATTGCGATTGCTGTGATAGAGATGCATGGAGACATCTGAGGCTTTTCATTAGACACGACAATAACAACAGAAAATTGACCTGGACCCAGAGCAGCAGTTTTACACACCCAAGATAGAGGACATTGCGACTGCTGTGATAGAGATGTACGGAGACATCTGAGGCTCTTCATTGGACAACAACAACAGAAAATTGACATGGACCCAGAGCAGCAGCTTTACACACCCAAGATAAAGAACATTGCGACTGCTGTGATAGAGATGTACGGAGACAGCTGAGCCTCTTCATTGGACAGCAACAACAGAAAATTGACATGGACCCAGAGCAGCAGCTTCACACACCCAAGATAGTGGACATTGTGACTGCTGTGATTGATATGTACGGGGACATCTGAGGCTCTTCATCGGACACGACAACATTAGCATGGAGAATATAAAAAGTAGAAGAAAATGATATCAAGAGTAGAATAATTACAAAACATATTTCAAACGTTCAAATGAGAATTTCTAACTAAGAACCATCTTTTTGGTATAGCCACTCTACCAGATAAACACCTTTTTGGCGAATTGTGAAGATTACATTTGATACCTTTAAGGATATCATGAAAGTTCAACCTCTTTGACTGAATCTTTCATCTACTAGTCATTACCCCACACCACGGATGAAGCCCAGTTTTTGGCCCAGTCTCTTTGCCAGCTAAATATCTCTTGCGGATTGTGAAGATTCTATTAGATCCCTTGTGGAAATTATGGAATAAAGTTAGTCTTGGACTGACGAGGGCCATTAGCCTGAAACTATGGTCTCTAGGTGGACGTTTTTCAGTTTACCAAACTGGTGTTGTGGCTTTGCCACCAACCTGAGGCCGCTTGTTTGCGGAGGCGGTCAATGGATGCTGCTTAGTTTTAGCGTCTATTTTGACGTGAGGGGCGATTTTTATATATATAAGGACATAGTATATCAAAACTAAACCAAATTTCAAAAATACAAGTGCCTAATATCGAGAAAATATCAAAATATACAAATATAATTAAAGCATATGTATACAAATGGTCAAATATTTCATAGGATAATGAGTCAGAGAAAATCTTGTACATTTTCTACTCTTACATTTATAGGCCATTGAAGCAATTTATTTCTTCAGACAAAAGTGTCCAATGCTTTATTCAATCCCGGGTGGTGACTGCCGAAAATGGATTTAAACCTTATATATTTTGGTAATCAAATTGGGATCTCACAATAGTTGTGGGTATTTAGTATTTAAATAAGTATTCTTCGTTGCTCCCGGTTTCATGAGAAAGACAAAAATTAGCAGTTTCAAACACATGTAAAATTTTCATTGACAAAAATCTAATTTCTGTGATTTGTTTTGCACTCGTTTCAATAGTTTATTCGTTTATGTTTTGGCAAAAGATATTCTTCAAAGACTTCTGATTGGTTGAGAATTACCATGATTGTATATGTCAATTTTAATCTCGAACTTTGATGCAGGAAACAAAATGAAGACTACTATTTAACAAATTGGCTATATACTCTCACCATCAAAATATAAATCTAATCTGTTTTATTTTCTTTAATTTTATTTCGACTATGAGCGCTATGTTCCCCTTAAGGACACTTACACTTTAAAGGTAAACTGAACATAGAAAGAAAAGAAATATCATTTGACATATATGCAAGAATTAGTATGCAATTAAGTTAGATGAAAAAGTGTTTTTTTCATCGCAGTAAGGACAGTATAAGTCTGATTTATTTGTGAAAAGAAACATTCGCGTTTTGGTGTTTTCATTTGCATTATATAGATGGCGTGTTATTGCTATGTATTGATTTATGCTTAACTAGCCTTGTCCTCATTGTTTGCGGAAGAGCATTGCTCGATGCAAATATTTAAATATAATTCCACTGTCCTAAAAGCCTATGTCCATAGTTTGCTTGAAAACCATTTCTGACATTCCATCCTTCAGTGCTGCATATATAAGCAGAATGATCCAATACACTATTAGAGATATAAAGAAGCGGTCTGGTAGATTAAATTGGCGATACCGCTGGGAGGGTTCATCAATAATGAGCCAAGCTTTTCCAATATGTTTTTTTTTTTTTATCGCAGTAAGGGCAGGAGAAGTTCGATTTATTTGTGAATAGAAAAATTCGAGTTTTGGTGTTTCCTTCGTAAAAATATCAACACAATTGAAATACAGTTAAACGTGTCTATAGCGCCTCCTCTTGGGACTCATCAAAATAGGGTGCTATAGAGAGGAGGTGCTATAGACAGGTCACTTTTAATGTAAATCGCATCGTACTACGTATTTAAAATCGGGCCCTATAGAGAGGGAGGCGCTATTTAGAGGAGGCGCTATAGACAGGTTTAACTGTATGTATAAAGGTTTGGTATGCAAATTCAGTTAATCTGTTATTTTTCAATATGCATGTTCCAAGGTTGGAACGGTGACAATTAATAAGATAAATCCGTAATCCCCATGAATTACATTTAGGTTGGATGAATAGTGCTTGGTAACCTATAAACAAATACCCACCCATTTCTCTTTTTTATAACATTGTTATTCGAAGTTACAAATATACATTCATTTCTGAATTCGCCTCAAAAGTTTAACCATTTTTTTATTAATCAACCAGGCGCGATATTGAAATATGTGTGCCTATTACAGAGGAAACAAAACAACAAATAAATTTGAACTGAGAATTGAACTAGAATAGAACTTACAAATTTACATGTATTATTCGACAGAGTTCATAAAATTTATATAGACAAAGTGACAGATGTAAAAGAGTTAGATCATTTATATCAGGGAACAATCGATGTCTCACTTCTGTAAAGTTCGGACAGTCGTAGATAGGGTGAAGAACAGTTTGTTCAGTTTCTTCGCAAGAACAATTTGATGTTTCTGATAGACCTCTTTAATGTAAGTAGTTCAGGAATTTTCTGTGTGATGTGACAAATTAAATGACTAAAATATTTGGATGAAACTGTGTAGGAATTACGTTTGGAAAATAGAGCGAATTGTATAGTTAGCATTATGAATGTATTGATACAAATGATTCATTATAAAAAGTTTAACCATTGAATTTAATGAATAAAAAAGATCTATTTACACTCATGAAAAACTTTAGAAAAAATAAAGTATTTTATGTCACCCGTCATCTGTTTTTTTTTTCAAGGAGACAGAGGAAATTTTGTTCGCACTAGGCCATCTCGTGTCTTTAATAAAGGTCACTGTAAGTGTATATCGCAATACGCATAAAAAGCATTATAATTAAAAAAAAATTGAAAATACTTTACAGAAATCTAATGTCTTAAAATAGTTTTTAAATATTCCACTAGATGTCATTCTCACAAAGTATTTATTTTTTTAAAATAAAATAAAATTCAATATTAATTTAAAATTTATAATTTAGCGTCTATTTTGACGTGAGGGGCGATTTTTATATATATAAGGACATAGTATATCAAAATTAAACCAAATTTCAAAAATACAAGTGCCTAATATCGAGAAAATATCAAAATATACAAATATAATTAAAGCATATGTATACAAATGGTCAAATATTTCATAGGATAATGAGTCAGAGAAAATCTTGTATAATTTCTACTCTTACATTTATAGGCCATTGAAGCAATTTATTTCTTCAGACATAAGTGTCCAATGCTTTATTCAATCCCGGGTGGTGACTGCCGAAAATGGATTTAAACCTTATATATTTTGGTAATCAAATTGGGATCTCACAATAGTTGTGGGTATTTAGTATTTAAATAAGTATTCTTCGTTGCTCCCGGTTTTATGAGAAAGACAAAAATTAGCAGTTTCAAACACATGTAACATTTTCTTTGACAAACATCTAATTTCTGTGATTTGTTTTGCACTCGTTTCAATAGATTATTCGTTTATGTTTTGATAAAATATATTCTTCAAAGACTTCTGATTGGTTGAGAATTACCATGATTGTATATGTCAATTTTAATCTCGAACTTTGATGCAGGAAACAAAATGAAGACTAATATTTAACAAATTGGCTATATATTCTCACCATCAAAATATAAATCTAATCTGTTTTATTTTCTTTAATTTTTTTTCGACTAAGAGCGCTATGTTCCCCTTAAGGACACTTACACTTTAAAGGTAAACTGAAGATAGAAAGAAAAGAAATATCATTTGACATATATACAAGAATTAGTATGCAATTAAGTTAGATGAAAAAGTGTTTTTTCATCGCAGTAAGGACAGTATAAGTCTGATTTATTTGTGAAAAGAAACATTCGCGTTTTGGTGTTTTCATTTGCATTATATAGATGGCGTGTTATTGCTATGTATTGATTTATGCTTAACTAGCCTTGTCCTCATTGTTTGCGGAAGAGCATTGCTCGATGCAAATATTTAAATATAATTCCACTGTCCTAAAAGCCTATGTCCATAGTTTGCTTGAAAACCATTTCTGACATTCCCTCCTTCAGTGCTGCATATATAAGCAGAATGATCCAATACACTATTAGAGATATAAAGAAGCGGTCTGGTAGATTAAATTGGCGATACCGCTGGGAGGGTTCATCAATAATGAGCCAAGCTTTTCCAATATGTTTTTTTTTTATCGCAGTAAGGGCAGGAGAAGTTTGATTTATTTGTGAATAGAAACATTCGAGTTTTGGTGTTTCCTTCGTAAAAATATCAACACAATTGAAATACAGTTAAACGTGTCTATAGCGCCTCCTCTTGGGACTCATCAAAATAGGGTGCTATAGAGAGGAGGTGCTATAGACAGGTCACTTTTAATGTAAATCGCATCGTACTACGTATTTAAAATCGGGCCCTATAGAGAGGGAGGCGCTATTTAGAGGAGGCGCTATAGACAGGTTTAACTGTATGTATAAAGGTTTGGTATGCAAATTCAGTTAATCTGTTATTTTTCAATATGCATGTTCCAAGGTTGGAACGGTGACAATTAATAAGATAAATCCGTAATCCCCATGAATTACATTTAGGTTGGATGAATAGTGCTTGGTAACCTATAAACAAATACCCACCCATTTCTCTTTTTTATAACATTGTTATTCGAAGTTACAAATATACATTCATTTCTGAATTCGCCTCAAAAGTTTAACCATTTTTTTATTAATCAACCAGGCGCGATATTGAAATATGTGTGCCTATTACAGAGGAAACAAAACAACAAATAAATTAGAACTTAGAATTGAACTATAATAGAACTTACAAATTTACATGTATTATTCGACAGAGTTCATAAAATTTATATAGACAAAGTGACAGATGTAAAAGAGTTAGATCATTTATATCAGGGAACAATCGATGTCTCACTTCTGTAAAGTTCGGACAGTCGTAGATAGGGTGAAGAACAGTTTGTTCAGTTTCTTCGCAAGAACAATTTGATGTTTCTGATAGACCTCTTTAATGTAAGTAGTTCAGGAATTTTCTGTGTGATGTGACAAATTAAATGACTAAAATATTTGGATGAAACTGTGTAGGAATTACGTTTGGAAAATAGAGCGAATTGTATAGTTAGCATTATGAATGTATTGATACAAATGATTCATAATAAAAAGCTTAACCATTGAATTTAATGAATAAAAAATATCTATTTACACTCATGAAAAACTTTAGAAAAAATAAAGTATTTTATGTCACCCGTCATCTGTTTTTTTTATCAAGGAGACAGAGGAAATTTTGTTCGCACTAGGCCATCTCGTGTCTTTAATAAAGGTCACTGTAAGTGTATATCGCAATACGCATAAAAAGCATTATAATTAAAAAAATTGAAAATACTTTACAGAAATCTAATGTCTTAAAATAGTTTTTAAATATTCCACTAGATGTCATTCTCACAAAGTATTTATTTATTTACAAATAAAGTAAAATTCAATATTAATTTAAAATTTATATATATCAGTATTTATAATATCAATATGTAGAAATATCTCTTCTCTCTTAAAAGTTATCAATTAATATTTTACTATATTCCATTTTCAATTATTTTAGGTAGACACTAATTGAAAAAAAAAAGGTGTTAGGCCAGTATTTCTCAAGTTTTTTTTCTAGAAAGAATATTCATAAACATATATATATATATATATTTGGTACGGTCATGATAAAATTCCATCATAAAGGGCAATTCCTGAAAGCTTGTAAAGAAAAAAAAACAAAGTATGAACATATAACACAGAAGTGAAATTGTACTGAAATCAGATTTATAAATTAAGAGAAAGTCATCTTCTAATTGTGAAACTAAAAGTTGCTGATAGTTTGCTCGATTTGTCGGAATAAAAATCAGCTATATTAATGATTAAACAAGAAATCAATAACGCAAATAAAGTATCCATTAAATTCTGAGAAAAAGGTCATTTTCTGAACTCTCAAATGAGCATTTTATAGATGATACGAGGTGTGTTCAAAAAGTATCGTGACTTTTGTGTTTTTTCAAAAATTACTTATTTATTCATGAATACCTATTTTGTCCCCTTCAAAGTAATCCCCATGAGATATTATACACTTGTGCCAACGGTTTTTCCAATCTTCGAAGCACTTCAAAAAATCATTTAAAAAAAAATCTTTTTCAGCTCCTCCTTCGATGCCGTCTTTATGTCGTCAAGCGTAGCGTAACGTCGTCCTTTCATGGGCCTCTTCAGTTTAGGGAACAAGAAAAAGTCACAGGGGGCCAGATCTGGGGAATACGGTGGCTGCGGCATCATTAGTGTGTTGTTTTTGGCCAAAAAGTCGCGCACAAGCAACGATGTGTGAGCAGGGGCGTTATCGTGGTGCAAAAGCCAATTTTTGTTCTTCCACAAATCCGAGCGTTTCTGGCGGATTCCTTCGCGCAAATTGCGCATAACTTGCAGGTTATTTTCATTTTTGACCGTTCTACCCTGTGGCAAGAACTCATGATGCACCACGCCTCTGCAATCGAAGAAAACTGTCAGCAAAACTTTCACATTCGACCGAACTTGGCGCGCTTTTTTCGGTCTTGGTTCGTGCGGCAGCTTCCATTGAGATGATTGAGCTTTGGTTTCCACGTCATAACCATAAACCCACGCTTCGTCACCAGTTATGACCCTCTGGAGCAAATTCGGGTCGTCGCGGACAGAGTCCAACATCTCATTAGCAATGTTCATGCGATGCTGTTTTTGGTCGCAATTGAGCAATTTTGGTACGAATTTTGCGGCGACCCGTCCCATGCCCAAATCATTGATAAAAATCGAATGGCACGAGCCAATCGATATGTTTAGGTCCTCAGCAACTTCTCTAACGGTGAGTCGACGATTGGCCAATATCATTTTCTCCACTTCATTAATTTTTTCGTCTGTTGTTGAAGTGCTCGGGCGTCCGGCACGCTCTTCGTCGTTCACATCTTCTCGGCCTTCTGAGAACATTTTGTACCACCGATAAACGTTGCTTCGGTCCAAGGTAGCTTCTCCGTATGCCACAGTCAACATTCGGAATGCATCTGCGCACTTAATTTCGTTTTTCACACAAAATTTGATACAGGTTCTTTGATCCATTTTTTTAATAGGTAAAAATCGAAGACGACCCAAAACACCTGCAAGCAAAGCAGCTGTCAACCATTAAGTGAACATTTAAAATGGCCGAGATTGTCGGCATAAGTGAGAGACATGAGTACCAACATAAAGCCACAAAAAGATCGAAATTCGAATATACGTAACCCGCGAAAATTCAAAAGTCGCGATACTTTTTGAACACACCTCGTAGATCTAGAGAAATATATATCAACACTGAATATTGATTTACGTTTATTTCAGTAAATTAGTTAACACATTTTCTTGATAAATCAAGAAATAACCACGTATATTATGGTATAAATCTAAATTATAACATTTATTTGATATTTACACCGCTAGATGACACTCTGCGACTCGGCAGCCATTGATCAAACATTTTCTATTGGTGACAGATCAGGAGAACATGCTGGCCAGGGTAGCAGCCAAACATTTTCTCCATATAGGAAGGTCTGTAAAATACCGGATAAATTGAGCGGATCAGCAGTAGAGACATTGCTGACCGTGTTGGAGGGAAAGCTCCGGGAGAAGAGATCAAGGGGAAGGAGACGACGGGGATACACAGACGATCTAAAACAATGGACTGGACGACACGAGGAGATGAAGAGGATGGCGGAGGAAGTATGGAGAGACCATGTGGCCCACCCTCAGTAGAGGAAGGTATTGAAGGAGGGAGATATGGAGAAACCATGTGGCCCACCTTCAGCAGAGGAAGGCACTGAAGGAGGGAGATTTGGAGAGACCATGTGGCTCACCCTCAGTAGAGGAAGGCATTGAAGGAGGGAGATATGAAGAGACCATGTGGCCCACCCTCAGTAGAGGAAGACACTGAAGGAGGGAGATATGGAGAGACCATGTGACCCACCCTCAGTAGAGGAAGGCATTGAAGGAGGGAGATATGAAGAGACCATGTGGCCCACCCTCAGTAGAGGAAGACACTGAAGGAGGGAGTTATGGAGAGACCATGTGGCCCACCCTCAGTAGAGGAAGACGTTGAAGGAGGGAGATATGGAGAGACCATATGGCCCACCCTCAGTAGAGGAAAGCATTGAAGGGGGGAGATATGGAGAGACCATGTGGCCCACCCTCAGTAGAGGAAGGCGTTGAAGGAGGAAGGTATGGAGAGACCATTTGGCCCACCCTCAGTAGAGGAAGTCACTGAAGGAGGAAGTTATGGAGAGACCATGTGGCTCACCCTCAGTATAGGAAGGAATTGAAGGAGGGAGATGTGGAAAGACCATGTGGCCCACCCTCAGTAGAGGAAGGCGCTGAAGGAGGGAGATATGGAGAGACGATGTGGCCCACCATCAGTAGAGGAAGACACTGAAGGAGGGAGATATGGAGAGACCATGTGGCACACCCTAAGTAGAGATAGGCACTGAAGGAGGGAGATATGGAGAGACCATGTGGCCCACCCTCAGTAAAGGAAGTCATTGAATGAGGGAGATATGGAGAGACCATGTGGCACACCCTCAGTAGAGAAAGGCACTGAAGGAGGGAGATATGGAGAGACCATGTGGCCCACCCTCAGTAAAGAAAGGCACTGAAGGAGGGAGATATGGAGAGACCATGTAGCCCAAGCATGTCAAACTCAAATCCTAACACGGGCCAAATGAAAATGTAATAAGATTATGTGGGGCGCAAAAACTTGGTTCTGATGAAGACATATTGAATACAAAGGTCTGAAAAAAAATTAGTAATCGCAAACACAAAATAATAAAACGTTTTAATTAATATTTAAAATTTTTTAAAAATTAATATTTTTTAACTTACCAGACACAGAATAACTGCACAAATTATTGAACGTAACTTTAAAAAAAATGTTTTTTTTTTCTAGTACTCCGAAAGAATATTTTCTTTAAACTTTAAGGCACACAATACTTATGGCGATGTACATACGTTATGTATGTAGGTATAATATTATCAAAATTTACGACTTATGTATGGCGACCAGTGGTTCGTTATTAATAAATAAATTATGTATAATTACAATTTTTAAAAATTAGGCTACAAATTTTAAATATTTTTTTTTATTTATAAAAAAAAAAAATTAAAATATGTTGTCTGGTGGACCACAAATTTATTCGTTGTGGGCCGCATGAGGCCCGCGGGCAGCGAGTTTGACATGCTTGATGTAGCCCATCCTCAGTAGAGGAAGGCACTAAAGAAGGGAGATACGGAGAGACCATGTGGCCCACCCTCAGTAAAGGAAGGCATTGAATGAGGGAGATATGGAGAGACCACGTGGCCCACCCTCATTAGAGGAAGGCATCGAAGGAGAGAGATATGGAGAAACCATGTGGCCCACCTTCAGCAGAGGAAGGCATTGAAGGAGGGAAATATGGAGATACCATTCGGCTCACCTTCAGTAGTGAAATGCATTGAAGGAGGAGGTACGATACCGGCAACATGTGGTAATACATTATCCTGCTGAAACGTAGCCTTTACCATAATTGAAATAAAGGGTAATGCTACGGTCTTTTAAACATTAGAGATTTAACGAGTACTATTCAAAGTGCCTGGAATATGAACAGGAGATGAGCAAGAGGTGTATCGAGTGGCGTTCCATACCATCACTCCAGGTAATGGGCCAGTATGATGATTTCGAATGCATGCTAGTAATGCGACCTCTACGATTTGGCCTTCATAATGCTGCAAATATAACCTGGATTCGTCTCAAAACACGAAATCACGCTATTCCTTCTACAGGATCGCTGTTGATCATTGCTTTGTTGTCCATGATGTAGTGTTAAAGGTAGCGGAAGCCATGGTCGACTAGCCGACAGTCCATGTTGCTGAAAATGTTGTCGGACTGTTCGTGCAGGCTCACACATTTGACTTGCAAACGACCCATTGGGCTATTGACGTGGTTGTACGAACTATTAAGGCCATGCGGGTAACAGTCGGCTGTTATTGATTTCAGGAGGCTGAGATTCAACACGTCGTTCATTATGACCGTCGAATTATCAAGGCCATACGAG
Organism: Cordylochernes scorpioides; assembly: GCA_030710605.1. Classification (NCBI taxonomy): domain Eukaryota; kingdom Metazoa; phylum Arthropoda; class Arachnida; order Pseudoscorpiones; family Chernetidae; genus Cordylochernes; species Cordylochernes scorpioides. The sequence goes on from CP092863.1 coordinate 158,892,162, forward strand.
TAACCTGTCAGTTTACTCGGTTATTAGTGATTTCAGGACATTGATATCTAATACGATCAATCAGAAATAAATCTACGAGGATATGTTTATTTATTACTCTTTTAAAGAGTTTACAAGCTTTCGGGTTTTTAAACGACCCTTCTACATGTAAACATTTTAGAAAAGGAGTCGTTTAAAACCCAAAATCTTGTAAACTCGTTAAAAGTGTAATAAAGAAACCTATGATACAATATAATGCGGTTTATGATTGCAAAACGACATTTGAAAATTATTCCGCATGTGTTTCTTTTAAACTAAAAATCGAAATTTATTTTTAGGGAGAAATAACGATTATTTCTAACCTTAGGGATGAATTGTGAAGAGTAAACGGAAAAATGAAAATGTCCAGCAGGGACTTGGACTACCCATCCCTGGATACTTTTATTTTTCCGTTTATCATTACTCTTCACAATTCATCCTTTCATACCTCATCCCTAAGGTTAGAAATAATCGTTATTTCTCCTTGAAATAAATTTCGATTTTTCGTTCAAAAGAAATACATGAGGAATAAATTTAAATGTCGTTTTACAATCATAAGCCGCATTATATTGTATAATTAATTACTTTATATAATATTTACAAACGGAAAAAAATATGTCAAGGGTAGCCTAGTGGACATGGCATCTGCCCGGTAAGCGGAACACTGTGGGTTCGATTCCCATCCCTGAACACTTTATTTTTCCGTTTATCATTACCCTTCACAATTCATCCTTTATACGTCATCCCTAAGGTTAGAAATAATCGTTATTTCTCCTTAAAAATAAATTTCGATTTTCATAAAAAAAAAAAAAAAATTACGGGATAATTTTCAAATGTCGTTTTACAAAGTAACTTATAAGTAAAGGATATGAAGCGTACGAGGATACTTTTCTTTTAAAATTTTATTGAAGATTCAAGCTTTCGGGCGAAAACAGCCCTTCTACAGGAAATTATAGAAAAACATTTTCAAAAAGTAACGTTTGTAAACAAAAATGGTATATCTATTGATCTTGTAACGCGTGAATAAATCTCACATCCACGCGACCCAGACTATGATACATTGGATAAATCTGCTAAGTTGAGACTTTTCAAAGTAAATCAAACTGGCATAGGGCAACTATGGTACACAATTTATGAAAATATTGCTTTATATGCATCAGGAATCTCTATATGTCGGTTGATACTATTGTATTTCAAAGAGAGCAACGCCTCGACGACTAATCTTTAAAATTTGCTGTTGATATTAGAGTAATATGCTTGTGGTTGGGATGTGTTAAAAGAATGTCCCGTTTGTCTAATATGTTGTACGATAAGGGACTTGGGTTCATTCTTTCTAATGTTTCTGTGATGTTCGTCCATTCTGTCCTTGATTCGTCTGCCTGTTTCTCCTATGTATATACTGTTACAGTTTGAGCACTTTAATGAATATACGGAGTTTGTGAAAAAAGGTAGGGTAAGGGGAAAACTATTCTTGGTTATGGGATTTCTGATTATTGTTTCTAATTTGGGGGTGTTGGTGTAAAAGGTACGAATACCATAGTTATTTTTTAGGAATCTAGAAATGTTGACACTATGTGTAGAGAATGGGATGGTGCATATGGATCTATAAACTTGGCTATTAAGGTGCTGTTGGGGATTATAAAAATGTCTGAGTATGAAATTTTTTGGGTATCCAGAGTTCATCAGGTGACCGATTACTTTGGTCGCGTGGATGTGAGATTTATTCACGTGTTACAAGATCAATAGAGATACCATTTTTGTTTACAAACGTTACTTTTTGAAAATGTTTTTCTATAATTTCCTGTAGAAGGGCTGTTTTCGCCCGAAAGCTTGAATCTTCATTAAAGTTTAAAAAAAAAAGTATCCTCGTACGCTTCATATCCTTTACTTATACTTATCAGAGGATTCCAACTTTAAAAGTAACTTATCCTCGGAGATTTATATTTGATTAATATAATTTTTCAGGATTTTATTTATTATAAATAAACTTATTGCTAAAGGTTTTTGATATTTTATAATAGTAAATCACAATTCATCCTATATCTAAAATATATTTTTTTTGCTATATAATTCAACATATATCTACAAAAGGTATTAGATTCAATATACATTTCTCTATCATAAATTAAAATCTTGAATCTGTTAGATGATAATGCTAAATATCATTTTCGAATAAAAATTAATTGTTAATTGATCTTTTTTTCTTATCAAATATTAAAAACAGAAAGTATGAATACTTGAAACCATATTAAAATGTATTGATACAGGTCAGAAATCCCGAGATGAGATTCTTGTGGCGAGTTTAAAGGGAAATCAATAATGAGAATCGACCCGCCCATATAGCAATATCGACCTTGGTATTGACAGACCCCATGTAATATAGCCAGGATTTATGTGGTACCTGTGCATTTTAATTCAAATATATGTTATATTAAAAAAAAAAAGAGATTTTCTACTTGATTTTTGATTACCTTAAAAATTATGCTAGGGTAATACAGTCGTGGTTAAAATCTTGAAAGTATATACTAAAAATAGTAAAGATCAAAAATAGCTTTAATACAGCTAAAAAAATATATTAAAAACATAATTTGATAAAAGTACTGCCTGACTTGAGGCGTAAGAAAAAAAAAAAACCTTATTTAAATAATGTACAAAAGATTTGAGCCGGCCATCGGGAAACAACAACAATGAGGTTTTATAGGGGAAGCGTGACCTCTGGCGGTCGATTTAACAAGTATTTGAATCTATGAAATATAATTTTGAATAAAATAACATTTTAATATAACATATATATGCCGCTAGGAGACAGGGCTGGACGGTCGCACCGCGCTACGGCTCCAGATAAGTGTACTTTCTTTCTTTTTTGACCTAAAAATATTTTCTCCTTGCTTTTTGATATTTTAAATTCGATATTCTAAACAATACTATATACAAGGTATGTCCCATAAGTTCCCGGACTGGGTCCATAAAAAAGGTAAGATATATATATTTTAATATTAAAACTTTTAAAAGTAATCCCCCCTTGCTTCAACGCACCAGCGCCATCGTTTCTCCAAATTGTCGAAAGGTTTTTATAGGGCTCTTTTGGAATGCTCTTCAATGCCAACAGCGATATTTCTATTATGTCATCCCTGGTGTCAAAATGTCTTCCTTTTAGAACTGATTTAAATTTGGGGAATAGGAAAAAGTCATTTGGTGCGATGTCTGGGGAATAGAGTGGTTGAGGAAGGATTTCTGTCCCGTTTTTAGCCAAAAAAACTCGTCACCAAGTGCGCTGTGTGAGGGCGGGCATTGTTATGGTGTAGGATCCAGTCAATATTAGACCATTTTTCTGGCCTTTTTTTTCGAATCGCTTCCCTTAGATGGCGAAGAATGCCCAAATACATTTCCTTAATAACTGTTTGGCCTGCAGGAAGATACTCGTGATGAACAATGCCCTTGTAATCCAAAAAAAAAAAGCGACCAGCAACACCTTGTTTATGGATTTCAATATCCTGGATTTTTTTGGTCTAGGCTCAACCTGACCTCTCCACTCGGCATATTGACGCTTGGCTTTAGGGCCATAGCCATAGACCCATGTCTCGTCGCCTGTGATTATCTTGCCTTTCCATTACGGATCCGTAACGTAATGTAATGAGAACATGTTCTAACATGTTTTCACAGGTTGCAAGCCGACACAGTTTTTGCTCAGTGAGGAATCTTGGGATGAATTTTGCAGGAGTCTTTTTGAGCTTCAAATCTTTGGTTACGATCCTTCCAATCGTTGTTTTAGAGATACCTGTGTCGTGCTCTAGCTCCAGAAAAGTGGTTCGAGGATTTTCTTTTATCAAATCGGTGATTTTTTGCACATTTTCATCAGTCCTTTGAAATTTTGGGCGTCCTTGACGAGGATCATCTTCAATGGAAATTCTGCCAGCTTTAAATCTAGAATGCCATTCAAAAACAGTTGTTTTTTTTGGGGGGGGGGGGGGGGGGGGGGGTCATTGGGGAACGCTTTATTAGGCATTTCAAAAGTTTCGGTTGCTGATATTTGAAGTTTCTCACAAAATTCTATTCAAATCCTCTGCTTCAATTTTTGTTCCATCGTTAAATCGCTGCAGCGCTAGGTGTAACCTTTAAATAAATTAGAATGACCTTAGCGCGCGCGCACGTACAGCCTCGATATTGGTACCACCGTGTTCCCAGATATTTTTTCTATATTAAACTGTCAAATTTATTTACATTTTTTCATTCATTTATTTTTTTATGGACCCAGTCCGGGAACTTATGGGACATACCTTGTATATCATATTGAAAAGTAAAATAAAGTTAATGGTGAAACAAAATGAGATTGATCGCAAAATTTGCATATTTGATGATTGTTTTATACATGGTGATTTGCATAACAAAGCCAATAGAGCTTACGGTAAAATTTGCCGATTTTAAGACTAAACTCAATAAGATGAAATATTACAAGGATAGAACTGGTGTAACTTTGATGGACTGTTCGATGGCTTACTGGCTGAAAGTGACCACGGCCTTACTGATAATTGGATGTGTAGAACTAAATCCAGGGCCGAAAAGACAGGCCACATTGACAAATATGCCTCACTCAACTCCGGATCAGGCACCAATGGACGATTTAAAGCTACTGATAATTAACCTTTCGGCTGAAGTGAATAGATTGGGAGAGAAATTGGATGCAAGGTTGCTTAATATTGAGCAGAAGATGGAGGATTGGGATCGAAGAATGACTGGAATGGAGACATCTATAGCTTCGTGCACAGATGCACTGGCGACTAACACGAGGTCAATTTCTCACAATACCCTAAAAATAAGGAATCTGGAAGAACGCGCGGAGGCTTTGGAGAGACGAGCCCAAGAAAACAATTTAATAATATATGGCATCGAATCAGCAGAGACTGACAGTCGGGAATTGCTGCTACAAAAGGTCAAGAAGTTAATGGCGGAAGATATGCAGATTGCTGATGATGTGGTAATTGCCGAATGTCATCGCCTGGGCAGGGGACCAAAGGCGCCTATTCTGATTGAAGTTCCTGATCACGAGTCCAGAATAAGTCTCCTAAAGAACTCATCCAAACTTCGAATACTCAATATTTTTATGAGCAGGGATCACAGCCTCCAGATTAGAGAGCAGAGAAAAATTTTAATAGAAAAAGAAAGGAACTTTATAAGAAAGGTATAAGATCGAAGTTGAGGGAAAATAAACTTCTCCTAAACGGCATCAACTACATGGTAGTGGAGGGACAGGTGGTGAATGCCAAAGGAGAACCAATATAGCTAGAGGCACACCCGCGGATCTCCGTAAATAGAGAGATGTAAATATTCAGGTAATAAAATACATACAAATAAAGATGCACAATCTAGAAACAAAACTCAACTCACATGAACTCCTCATATTTCACATAGCAAGACTCATACCATTAAAAAAGTCAACTTAAGGGCACAAATCTGAAACATAATGAAATTAAGATCGAAAAAATAAAACCAATGATTGACATAGCCAAAAACGAACGATTCATGTATTAGAGATTTGGTTCACTATTTCTTCCAATGCCCTCTCTTAACAGAAAAACGTACTGAAATTTTCCCAAGCCCTAATTTTGGTCAATTTAGATACCATCGCATATGTCAACTTCTCTCTTCAGCTCTGGATGATTTACATATTTACATCTGAATATGTACAATTATATCACATTACTGATTGTTAGATACTTTAAGTTCTGCACAGAAGCTGGGCGCATGAGAAAGAATGCAGGGCAAGGGATACTGGAGGATGACCCATCTGTAAATAGGTAACTGAATGTGAGACAACTTTATTTTGTTGTAAATGCTTCCTCTTCCCTCTCCTCTTGTTGTTGTGTAAATACGGCGAATCCTGTATGGGGCGGAATGCCCTAAATAAAGGCTTTTGTTGTTGTTGTTGTTGTTATATAACATATATATATTCCATTTAACATATAAATTAAATATTCATAGAAGCATGGGGCACCTCTCACATCAAAATGAACATCAAAACCTGACGCCATTTATTGACCGTCGCCGCAACTAGCGGCCTCAGGTCGGTGACAAAGCCATAACACCAGCTTTGGCAAACTGAAAAGCGTCCACCTAGAGACAATGGTTTCGGGCTAATGGCCCTCGTCAGTCTAGGGCAGACTTTATTCCATGAGATCCACACGGGATCTAATGGAATCTTCACAATCTACCAAATAGATGGTGTCAGGTTTTGACGTTTATTTTGAAGGGAGAGGCGCCCTATGCTTCTATGGATCAATTTCCTCCCGGCAAAATTTTCCATATATATTAAATATTGTGCTTAGGCATACCTACCCTATAATGTAATTTTTTTCAATTATACATTTTTGCGATTTTCTGATATTTATTAATATCCTGAAGAGAGAGAGAGTATTTCACTGAAACGTTGGGAGTTAAACAATTGGCTGATGTAGCTGTGTTTTTCTCTCAATCTACTTTCAACCAACAAAAGATCTTCAGAAGTACAACTCCTTTAGTCTCCAAGTACCAGAATAACCTAATATCAAATACCTAGCTTATGATATTTACAATAGATAATATTCTGAATATAGGGCAACCCATAATATATATATTTGAAAAATAAGGCTTATTTTGGATTGTAATAAGATTATTTATTATGAAAAAATAGTACAAATGTGATATTGTACTGGGATAAGGTGCATAATTATGTAAAAAGCATCTCCTTATCGTGCAACTGAAAGTTGCTGATGGCTTGCGCCATCTATCGGAATAAATATAAACTATTCTCGTTGATTTTTAATTATTTCAGAATTGGCCAAATACCCATTCTTGATTAATCAAGAAAAGCTAACCACGTTGATATTTATTCCGATAGATGGCGCAAGCCATCAGCAACTTTCAGTTGCACGATAAAGAGATGCCTTTTTTCATAATTATTTATTATGTAATAAGATTATGGCTCACCTGAAGCATGCGACCTGCTGCGTGCTTCATAACAAAATACCTCGTAAAAGATGGACGATTGGTCCATCGAAATATCGGATTAAAATATAATCTTATTACAATCCAAAATAAGCTTTATTTTTTAAATTTAAATGGATAATATGTACAGATACTTCACATTCACAATGTATTTACATCTTTACAATTGATAATTCAAAATATTTGGTAAAAATGGCAGAGCGCCATCTAGTAGAGTAAAAATAAACTAAACGTTTATTTAACTTGCTCCGTGATATTTGGCCAACCCATTTCTTGATAAATCAAGAAAAGTCAACCACGAACGCGTTTCGGGCTGTTGGCCCTCTTCAGCGTGGTGCAGACTGTGCCTCTACGACCAACATTTTTGCTCCACTAGATGGCGCTCTGCCATCTAGAAATGCTCATGTGAGCCTGGTTAGGATATGCCTTTTTTTAAAATATCAACACCTGACCATTTTTATACTTTAAAAATTGTTTTTTCATATATATATATATATATATATATATATATATATATATATATATATGTCGTATCCGTCGTGGTCGAATGGAAGAAGGCAACCGTTGTGCATGTAAGCGTTGTGCCGTAGCATTCGCCACTCGCGCTGGCTCTCACTTTTTTTGTACAGTGTATTTATAGATGGATGAATTTTTATTTACATTTTAACATTCTAATTATGGCGAAAATAAGCTATACATCTTGGGCATTAGGCAAATTATGACATATATATATATATATGTGGTTAGCTTTTCTTGATTAATCAAGAATGGGTATTTGGCCAATTCTGGAATAATTAGAAATCAACGAGAATAGTTGATATTTATTCCGATAGATGGCGCAAGCCATCAGCAACTTTCAGTTGCACGATAAGGAGATGCCTTTTTCTTAATATATATATATGTTGTAATATATTCCAATATATATCTATGTCTTCATGTGTTGTATAGATGTAGTGTACTTGCCAAGGTAAAAAATAAAATTTCGAGTGAGTGACAGTCGGCGCCAGTAGGAGGAAAATGGTCCGAAAAAAAAGTCGGCTTCCCAGGTGTGCCCCTTTCTTTCTCCCCTTTCAGACCCCTCTAGATAGTTCTCCCCTGACCCGTGTCGGCTTCACTTACTCTCTCGCCATCTCTATGGTGACATCCAACATGTCTCGTCCTTTTGTGTAATCCCAATCACTCCTGAAACCACTCTAATCATTGTGGCCACCACGACTGCAACCAACATGCCACACTGCATTCATCCAACAGCATAAACAACAACACTACATTACTACATATATATATATATATATATAAGGAAGAAGAAGAGGGTTCCATAAGCCAATCCCAAGAAACAATCTCATTCCCTACTTAAGACCGCACAATTACAGAGACGTCTTCGATTAATCTTTCTTGAGATTACCAGAGCGCAATTGTTGTTTAGAAACTCTCCCGCTCATCTAGCTAACTATTACACAACACGAGTGTAATCTGTATTATATAGTTTAATAATTAAATCGGATTATATTACGGATTAATTATCAATTTTAAGATTAAATTTAGACGATAATGGATACCCATCATTTAGGAATTCTGGAAATAATTTTGAAAATTATTTCAGCACATTACTATATTTATTAATATAAAAGTAGCCTCTCCCGTCATAATAGATCACAAAACTATACACTATTTCTATGAAAAATAGACCCTTCGGCCAGTTAGTTTTTTATTTTTCTCAACATTTCGACAAAAATCTTTTGTCTTCGTCAGGAGAAATAAATAAAAATAAAGCATTTGGCAAGGCGTTAAGACAGAACAATTTTTAACGCCTTGCCAAATGCTTTATTTTTATTTACTTCTCCTGACAGAGTCAAAAGATTTTTGTCGAAACGTTGAGAAAAATAAAAAAAACTCTAACTGGCCGAAGTGTCTATTTTTCATAGAAATATGAATTCCGGCCAGGAAACCTCTATCTTTACGAAAACTATACACCTTCTATTGAAAGTCCCCGCAAATTAGCGGACTCGGGTCGGTAACAAAGCAACAACACCAGCTTTGGTAAACTGAGAAACCTGATATCATGGTTCCGGGTTAATGACCCTCATCAGCCTCCTCAGGTATTAAATAAAATATTCACTATTTGACAAAGAGGTGTTATGCTGTAAAACTTTTTAATCAAGTGTGAGCAAAGTTGTCTCATCATCAACAACAAAAAGACGACAAGCGACATCAAAGGGGATCGGTGACAAAGCAACAACACCAGCTTTGGTAAACTGAGAAGCTTTTACCTGATATCATGGTTCAGTTTAATGTCCTTCATCAGATTCTCTAGGTATTAAATAAAATATTCACTATTTGCCAAAGATGTGTTAAGCTGGAAAACCTTATAACCAAGTGTGAGCAAAATTGTCTCTATCAACAACAACAAAAAAAAGACGACAAGCGATATTAAAGGGACTTTCCAATTTTATAAGTTTCCATAAGTGTATAGCTACAATATTTCTATAATGATTCCATTTATGAAAAAAAAAATAGTACAGATGTGATATTGTACTGGGATAAGGTTCATAAATTATGAAAAAGACATCTTTTTATCGTGCAACTGAAAGTTGCTGATGGCTTGCGTCATCTATCGGAATAAATATAAAATATTCTCGTTGATTTTTAATTATTCCAAAATTGTCCAAATACCCATTCTTGATTAATATAAGAAAAGCTAACTACGGACGCGTTTCGTGCTATTGGCCCTCATCAGCGTGGTGTAAGCTGTACCTCTAACAATCAGCGACCTTTTGGCCTTAACTACCCATTTCATGATTTTTCAGGATGACTTAATGACCAGGGTTTTTGGTCGTTGAGGTACAGCTTGCACCACGCTGATGAGGGCCAACAGCCCGGAACGCGTCCGTGGTTAACTTTTCTTGATTAATGAAGAATGGGTGTTTGATTCTATTTATGTTACATTGTGATATTTGAGAGGTTGTGTTTTTCGCTGGAAATATGAAGACTGTATCTTACCTTTTGAACAGGACTCTTTGCCTAAGTCCTGAACGTATTCCTTTTTATTCTGCGCGACGGATGGTGCAGCATTAGAGAAAGGAGCAGAATTCATTGGAGAATTTATATGTCTGTTGATGGGACATCTGATGTAGGTAGGGATGTTAGCTGGACATAGTGGGACAGTCTTGGGTACCAGGAGTTCTCCAGACATAGTTCACCTGTCCCATCCAGGCTCACCATCACTATGAGGCAGTTAACAGGTCTTGGGGGGGTCTATAATGATAAAAATGATGATTAACACTTGATATTTAATTCCTTCCTATATCACACACACAAGCCTTTATTAAGATATTCCGTCTTATATAGACGATTCTCCTGTTAGAAATGATTCTAAAAAGAAATGAGAAGCAGAGGAAGAAACTGAATCCTCGCTCAGAAAAGAGAAAAAGAATAAAAGGGAAGAATATCTATGTACAAAAGACTATATGCATCGTTTTTCGTGCGCAAAGAACATAGTGAAGAAATAGACTATTGAGTAAATAGTTGCATCTTGTGAAGAAAAAAATATTTACACACAGTTCAGTTACTTTGTTAGGTTATTCCTTCCTATATATATGAACCTATTTTATTTCAAAGCTTTTAATCAATAAGTCATATATATAAATATAGAAGGAGCATCCACACGAATGCGCCGTTGACCACCGGTGCCTCTGTCATCCTCTGCATGCTGGTGTCCTCAGTTATGGTGTCCCCATTTCTTGATTTTTCGGGAAGCCATTGGGACCAAAAATCTTTTTGGTCGCAGTGGTTACAGCCTTCTCTACGTTGACGAGCGCCAACAGCGCGAAACGCGTTCGTGGATGGCTTTTCTTGATTTATCAAGAAATTGGGTTGGCCAAATATCTCGGAGCAAGCTAAATAAACGTTTAGTTTATTTTTGCCCCACTAGATGGCGCTCTGCCATCTAAAAAGCACATGTGCTCGTGGTCAGTAGATGCCTTTTTTATTTTTAATATCAACACCTGACCTACTTATCTTTTATTTTTTTCTATTGTTTTTTCATATATATATATATATAAATTTTGAAATACTCTTAACCGTATTATTCGATACAGAATTAGCTTGCTGTTCTGACTCAAAGTTAAATTCAAAATCTGTATTTCTTAATATATTTTACTTTTCTCTATTAAAAAAAAAATACTATTAATATATATATATTATATTTAATAAAGAATGATAAGATTCCTGTTGATTTTTATCATCTTGAGGATTATGCTATGGAGTTATTTTCTGGTTCTTTTTAGTACTAAATGGTATTGGTGATACAGTCGTGGCAATAATAATAATCTTGATCAGAGGTTTCTTTAATTGAGCTAAGGAATGTATAAAAGACAATTTGGTAAAAGTACTGCCTGGCTTAAGGCGTAAGAATAAAAAAATGAAAAGCTTATTTACATAATGTACAAAATATTTGAGCCGGCCATCGGGAAACAACAACAACGAGTTTTTATAGGGGAAGAGTGACCTCTGTCGGTCGATTTAACAGAATTTTTGAATCTATGATATATAATTATAAATAAAATATATATATGTGATATCTTGGGACCTCTGGGACCAGTGTTACCTGATGCTAGACGAACCTCGATGTCAACTCTACCGTGCAGTCGTGGTGGAAGGCGACACAGCTGGGCCAAAGGTGAAATAAACAAACAGAGATTCCACTAAAAGCGTCTGACGTCAAGAAGGAATGGGATGAGGAGAGAGAGATTTTAGAGCAAGTGTTACCGTTGGGATCCAAGCGAATACTAACTATTCTTGCTTCTCGATTTAACACCAAGACCTGTCTTCTTTCCCATTGGTCGAAAGGTGTCACATGGCCTTTTTCTATTGGTTGACCTATTTAGGTCTTGTCTTCTCTGATTGGCCCTGCGGCTTTCTTTGGTGCTGCTTTTGTCGGAAGATATCCGGCCTTGGTCCGGAAATACGGGGCGTTACTAGACTTTTATGGTTTCCGCGGTCACAAGATACGTCCTGTCTTGCCCAGGAAATATTGTCTTGTAAATTATTTATAGTTGGGCTAGTTTTAAGCCTCTTTTGCTAGGCCTTGCTTCGACTTCTGTCCTAAGCCTGATTAGTTTTAACCCTAACTTTCTCCTGTTAGTCCATTCCTTCTATCTGTACAGTTGCGATACTTTATTAGATTCTTACGCGGTACAGATTGATGTTAGTTGAGGTTTTCTATGTGCAGTACATAAGAAGTTATATACAGTCATGGGGTGGAACATGTGGTAGTAGATATCTAGACTATTTACAACAATTCCATGGTCTTAAATCATCACAGATGGCCCCGGATGTGAGAGGGTTCATATGGAGGGATTTAAGAGAGCGGAATAGGAAGACTGTTATTAAGGAAGTAATTTTTTTAGAAATTAATTAAAGTGAGTTGGTATATAACATGGGGTTGATTTCGGTATATCCATAAGAGATAATAAAGCATAAACAACTAATATTAAACATACAAGTAAAAATAAAAATATGAATAAAATATTTAATAGAGAGCATATAATGATGATAGGTAAAAATAAAAACGATTGGATGGGAAAATCATGATCTCTTCGTGATGGGCGTTAGAAAGGGTTGAGGGGTTAGTTATTACTTGGTTGAGGCAGTGTCACTTTGACTCAAGTCCCAAACCATTTAATGTGCACGGCGCGGAGAACCTAGGCCATGTTTCACATGTAAATTTAAGGACCGAATAAAGTTACAGTACCACAATCGAAAAGTAAGATAAGGGGGATTGTTATGGGTTTTAGTAATTAGTCGTTAAGACGTACGCATGCAGGATAAATGAGGGCGAAGATCAGTGACCAGAAATCAAAGTTTTAATTAGAGTCGTCAGGGGCTTAGCGAGAAAAGAGTAAAATAAAAAAAAAGATGTGCCAGCGTGTGGCATGAGAGTGCCCTGGAATATAAAAAAAAAATACAATTTGCACGTATCCAAGCCAGAAGTAGGGATAGGTAAATCCGGGGGACGGTGTGTCAAGATTGTTAATTACGAAATCAAAGTAGGTCAAGTCTAGCCTGTGAAGGAGTTAAAAGTTCCTGCGGAAAAGGGTTAGTATTTATTAAGAAGTAACCTTTAAAGTGGTTGTTTAAGAGGTTATTGAAGATTGCCCTGTTTTTAGATCATGATTTTTAGTTTGATTATAAAAGAATATATCATTGAGATATGAAATTGCGAAATTAAGGCTTTGCATATAGCGTTAAAGGATTTAAAAAATCGAAAATAGAATTGCGAAGTTAAATGCAAAGTAATTTTTTAAAAAAAGTAAAAATAGTGATGATATGATACAAAGATTAACACACTATAGCGGTGTATAAGGGGTAATAGAAAGTGAAAATATTAAATGAAAATTAAAAATGAGCAGTAATATACTCGATAGCATTGACATGGTAGCGGAAGATGAAACAATGTAAATAACATCTAATTTATAAAGTGAGAAAAAATATAAAATGATAAATGCAAATTAGTGATATAAACATGAAATATAAACTTGAGATTATTAGATATGATATGAAAGATAAAATATAAAGTTGATTATAAAATAGAGTCATAAAGCAAAAGTAAATAAGTTTTGGTAAAGAAAAATAAAAAAAAGACAATAATCTAAACTAATTGGTTGACGTAAAAAAAACAATTATAAGAGCTATATAATGATTATATAAAGGATTATTAAAATGAAAAATTTAAAAAAATGTTCATCGAGAAAGAAGAGTAAGTAAGATTATACATAGAAATTATATATTGTGAAAGAATGGAAAGTTGTAGGCCAATCGTAATGTTCCTGTTTTTTTTTTTTTAGGATGGGTAGAGAGAGCTTTAAATTGTCCTCGATTGATATCTTTGGTCTTGTTGGCCTAAGTTTTTCTAACTTATCGAATTTGTTTTAAGTTTGACGTGACTCGTGGATCACATTGTTTCCAACTGTGAAACTCATCGAGTCCTAATGTTGTCGTTTTTTTTTTTAAACTTATGTGGGTGTGTGTGATTTTTGTAAGTAAAATGTTGTCCTTGGATCTAAGTGTCGATGTTAAGTTGACAAGTTAATTGAGGGCGAGAGAATCTAGACCTGGTGACGGGCCGTAACAAGATGTCGGCTGTTTGTTTGCTCGTGTACAGCGGAAGAGAGGGGAGCGAAGCTATTTTTAATGCGATTCCGGATTTAGGTCAAGGGGGGGAGCGAGGGGGCTTGCTTGCTTTCTTTCAACTTATTGGAAGATCTCTGCATTAAGGTGCAGAAAAGGCGCTGAGCAAGTCGGGGGTATAAGACGGGATTTCTGCGCGTCAAATATTGCGGGACATAAATGGCCGAATTCTATCAAGTGGACATCAGGTGTTACGCGAGGTGTTGGAATTAGAGGCTGGGGCGCGAGGAATAAGATATCTTCTGTATAGTATTTAAGTTTGTTCACATGAACTGTATCATCTTCTTTATTTAGGGGTCGATTGGGTCTGTTAATTCGGACTACGTTTGGGGATATTAATTCTATAATTGTAAACGGACCTGTGAAGTATGGTGCCAATTTTCCCGTATCGGGATGTTTATAATTTTTGACGAGGACTAGGTCACCAATCTCGAAATGCGGGGCTTGATGACCTTTATCATATCTTTGTTTGTCCCTTTCATGCTTAAGCTGTGTTCTGCTGGAGGCGAGTTGCCTAGCCTTCTGTACGTCGGGGAACGGGTTGTAATGAGTTTTTAGTTCTGGTGGGATGCTATTAAACATCAAGAAGATCGGTGGGAAACCTGTGACGGTGTGCGGGGATTGGTTATAGATTTGGACAACTTGTTTAATTAGTTTGGTCCAAGATGTCTTCGGGTTTTCGAGATAAAGTAACCTTAGTTTTCCAGTGATGGTGGCGTTCAATCGTTCTATCAATCCGTTAGCTTGCGGATTGTTACTGGTGGTAAGCAGTGGTTGTATACCGCGAGATAGCAGAAATTTGCGGAATTTTTCGGAGGTGAATGCGGGCGCTCTATCCGAAAGTAGACGTTTTGGAGACCCTTGTTGTAGTACCTTTTTTAGGGTTTGGATGTACGTTAAGGTACTTGTAGATTTCGATGGGAATGCCCAAGCGTATCTGGTCAAGTGATCCACTATAACATGGAGATACGTCTTGGAGTGTCCGTATTTCGAAAATCCGGCTATTGTATCTATTGATATTAAATCGAATGGCTGTTGTGGTGGGGGAATTTGTCCTAAGGTGCCATAAGGCTTACCTTTGGGTCTTTTGATGATTTGGCAGGTATGACAGGAATTTACAAATTTTTGTATGGACTTGGCCATACCTTTCCAGTAATACTGAGTAGAGATTAGGCGAGCCATTTGGGAGATACCGGGATGGTTGTATTCGCTGTGAACCTGGTTCATAAGCGAGTGTTGAAGAGCTTCGGGTATTATTATTCGATTTACACCTTTACGCCGTATGGTGTGTAGACCGTTGACGTCTACAGCGACACTGGTATCTGTGATATTCGGTTGGTGTTTCTTAATAGTACGGGCACTGATAAATCCACAAAATGGATTGCGAGAAAGCAAATCGGCCTCGTGTTGCTGGGTTCCCTTGAGGTACTGTATTTCATAGTCGTAAGTGGATAGTCTTAAACTCCACCTAAAAAGTCGTCCTGACGGGTTTTTAATAGTTTTAAGCCATTGTAGGGCTTGGTGGTCGGAGTAGACAGTGAATTTGGTACCGGATAGATAGATGCGGAATTTTTCGATGCTTTCTACGATCGCTAAGCATTCTAACTCTGAAATGGTATAGTTGCGTTCGTGAGGACGTAGTGCTCTACTGTAATACTGTGTGGGATGAGTTTTTCCATCCGGATGTACTTGTTTGAGAATTCCTGCGATTCCCTGGGTGGAGGCGTCACAGTACAAGCGGCAGGGTAAGCAATCCTGATACAGATGTAATACGGGCTTACGTGTTAAGCTCTCCTTGAGAGCCGTGAATGCCTGTTGACATTTGTCGTCCCATTGCCATTTAGTGTCCTTTTTAAGTAAATTGTTGAGTGGGGTTCTGAGACGGGCATAATCTGGTATAAACTTGTTATACACGTTGACGGCTCCTAAAAAGGACTGTAACGTTTTTTGGTTGAAGGGAGGTTTGATAGCGTTAATAATATCGAGATTACGGGTCTGCGGTGTGTAAGTTCCGTTCTTAATAGTGTATCCTAGAAATTCTATTGATGTCTTCAAAAATTCACATTTTTTATAGTTTAGTTTAATATTTTCCTGTTGGCAGATCTCCAGGAATTTTTCTACGTGTTGAATATGCTCTTCTAAGGTATCCGAAAAGATAATAAAATCATCGAAATAGTGGGCTATGAAGTTTAACTTATATTTTTGGAATATTTGGTTTATTGCACGTTCAAAAATCTGTGGTGAGTTGCGCATCCCAAAAGGAAGCCTACAAAATTCGTATTGCCCGTCTAATGTCACGAAAGCTAAAAGGTGACGGGAACTGGGATCTATTTCGACCTGCCAGTAGGCAAAAGATATGTCGGCTGAGGAGAAATATTTGGCGCGTGAGAGTTTGTCGAGTATATTCTCTATCAAGGGGAGAGGATGGACGTCTGGTGCAATGATTTCATTAATCCTACGATAGTCAACACAAAAGCGTTTTGATTTGTCACGTTTGGTGACAAGCGTAATAGGACTGGCATAGGGAGATACTGAGGTTGTAATTATACCGTGTTCAAGCATGTGTTCGATTTGTGTTTGTATTTCAAGTTGGTCATTTAGGGGTACGCGATAAGGACGTAAGGCAATTACCTTGTCCGAAGTAGTATTGATTTTTACGGGAGGTATTTTAAGCTTAGGGACGTCGTATTTATTGGTGGCGAAAACGGGTGTAAATTGATGCAGTACCTTGTGTAAATTATAGGGCAGTGACCTAGGTTACTTGTGTCCAAAGATATGCAAGAGGAGGACATAGAGGCGTTGAAAATAGGATCAGGAACATTACATTGAGGCCAAATAAGAGTGTTGGAGTTCACCACGTGTGAGCAACCCGTTCCAGGAGGGGAAGATTTAGTAAATGGGACAGTTGTATTAACCTGTCCATGGGACACGTGTTGCTTGCACGAGGTGAATTTGTATAAGGTAGTTGGTAGAGGTACATTATCTTGATACAGGAGTAGCTGAGGACAGTTTATAATTAGTAGAAATCTTTTTATGGAGTTAAGGGATAATATGCCAAAAGGCAAGGGGGCATCTATAATATGGAATTTTAGGTTCTGCGTTATGTTACCTATTTTTACGTTTAAAAAGATATAACCTATGGTGAAAATATTGTTAGCTATGGCATTAATAGTTAAGTTAAATGGGTGAACAGGTATTTTCTTTTGCAAATTGGTTTCTATTATTTTAAAAGTATTCCGACTAATTATATCGATAGATGCTCCTGTATCAAGTAGTAGAGGAAGGTTTACATTATTGGGCAGTTCAGCTCGAACGAGCAATTGTTCAACGAAAGTTATGTGAGGAGGAACCTACTGTTGTGCTGTCTTGGGCGTCGGAACAGGCCTGTTTTGGTGCCGTGGTCGAGGTACCTATGGGACAGCTAGGGTTCACTGCTTGCGCTGGGCTCGTGGTGTAGAGAGGATCAGGGGAGCGGGTAACATGCGCTCGCGTGTTGTTAACTTGGAAGGGTGCGGGAGAGGACAACACAGTTCTGTCGTGCTGCGGATAAGTTGTGGCTCGGTACACAGGTCTTGGACGGCTCTGTGCAGGCCGTTTGGGGCACTGGGCGTGCCAGTGCATGGCGCCACAATACCTGCAGGATGAAGGGGGTGGATTGGCAGAGTAGTTGGGTCGCGCTGACCATGGTCGCGGAGCACTGTACCTCGGTGACGGTGCGAAGGAAGGGTTGGGCGTTGTTCTGGTCGTCTGTTGGCACACTTGCGACGCACTGTGGGTTCCTCTTACGCGCGATACTACACTATACCACGCTTGGAGGGTGTTCGGTTGCACGGCAGCGACAATGCGCTGATCAGCGACGGGTAACCCATCAGTCAGGGATTCTAAAAGGATTTTGTGGGGAAGGTTCAGCTGTAGGCCACACACCGTCTTTTTTTGATAATATTCCTCTAACGAGGAGCGATCTGTCAACTTAATGGCCAAGAATTGGGCAAATGACGCGTTTGTGGTTTCAGGAAAGAGGTCTATCAGGGCCTGCCTTGCGTCAACGTAATATAATTTGTCTAATTTTAGGCTGCGGAAGTAGTGCAGGGCCTTACCTTGTAGGAGGTTGGGAAGCCTTCTCAGTCTGTCGGTGTAGTGTAGTTGGGCCAGATCAGCTTGGGCGTCGTAGTTGTCGAAGAAGCTCTGCGCCTCGTACGAACCATCGTAACGCGGTAGCTCCACATCCCGCGATAGTCCTGTCGCCGAGGAGAGCTGATATATCGTCCTGGCTAAACTCCCCAGGACATCTGACACCGGCGGCGGGGGTGTGACGTCTTCCTGGCCGGGGGCGATTTCCTCCGTTCTACCGAGAGTGTTTTCTTTCTTTGGAAAAGTGGTGCTTCCGCCACTTTCGGAGTCGGGATCGGACTCCATTGGTTCCTTTGGATTCTCCTCTCTTCCCTGTTCCATCTTTCTGTACAGACAGTGGTCTATTTGCTTACTTGTACCTTGGCGTCCACTATCCTGTCGACTCTTCGGGACAGGGGAGTCTGTGATATCTTGGGACCTCTGGGACCAGTGTTACCTGATGCTAGACGAACCTCGATGTCAACTCTACCGTGCAGTCGTGGTGGAAGGCGACACAGCTGGGCCAAAGGTGAAATAAACAAACAGAGATTCCACTAAAAGCGTCTGACGTCAAGAAGGAATGGGATGAGGAGAGAGAGATTTTAGAGCAAGTGTTACCGTTGGGATCCAAGCGAATACTAACTATTCTTGCTTCTCGATTTAACACCAAGACCTGTCTTCTTTCCCATTGGTCGAAAGGTGTCACATGGCCTTTTTCTATTGGTTGACCTATTTAGGTCTTGTCTTCTCTGATTGGCCCTGCGGCTTTCTTTGGTGCTGCTTTTGTCGGAAGATATCCGGCCTTGGTCCGGAAATACGGGGCGTTACTAGACTTTTATGGTTTCCGCGGTCACAAGATACGTCCTGTCTTGCCCAGGAAATATTGTCTTGTAAATTATTTATAGTTGGGCTAGTTTTAAGCCTCTTTTGCTAGGCCTTGCTTCGACTTCTGTCCTAAGCCTGATTAGTTTTAACCCTAACTTTCTCCTGTTAGTCCATTCCTTCTATCTGTACAGTTGCGATACTTTATTAGATTCTTACGCGGTACAGATTGATGTTAGTTGAGGTTTTCTATGTGCAGTACATAAGAAGTTATATACAGTCATGGGGTGGAACATGTGGTAGTAGATATCTAGACTATTTACAACAATTCCATGGTCTTAAATCATCACATATATATTAGAATTTATTTAAAAATTCATAGTCTTTTGTGAGTTAAATATTAGGTTTTTGACTCGTGCTTTAGATGTACAAAATTTGAAAAAAAAAAAAAAAAACTTCTCAAAATTCTCTATCCTACAGCCTCAAAGTGGTGGGAGGGTGTAAACAGGTAGCACAGGTCGTCAAGAGTTTAACTCCTAGTAGGGCCACCCTGTACCCGACTCCGGTTTATGGACCGAAAGGTCTGAGTGGCCACTGCTCCAAGGATGTTCTCCATAGGAGCGGCTCCATGTCAGGATACCAAAAGAAGCAAAGTCATACTGAGTGGTACTTCCAGGTCTTCAGACCAACAGCACCCCTCTTTCCTTCAATCGATTTGAGGAATAAACAACAACAATTTGAAATATCGCGTGAGAACGCCATTCTTGCATCCTTAGAATAATTTTTAACGCTTTGCCAAATGTTTTAATTTTTTTTTGCTCCTGACGAGGACAAAATATTTTTGCCCAAACATCAAGATAATAAGAAGATTCACTGGTAGAAGTATCTTTAATTTGAATAACTATGAATACCGGCCAGGCGGCCTCTATCTTTACGAAAACTATATATTTACCTACATTTTATCTACATGTTATTTACTCCCTTATTATTATATATTATGCCTCATTTGATATTTCTTTCTATATTTTTATAAAAATACTACTTCACTACAAGAGAATTGAGATAAAATATTAAACCAAATCTCATTTCCAAACAAAATCATTAATATTTAAAAACCATGCATAAAAGAGAAAATGGAATTATTGAAAAGGTATTCTTTTTCCTAGAATAATCTAATAAATATCTTTATATTTAGGAAAAAGTATACATCTTTGACATTGCGGAAATTTTCGCATTTTATTAGAATACACGTACACTGATAACAAATAAATATATTTGCATATATTCTATTGATGTCATATATTCCTTTTGTTTTTATCTATATTAAATATTCCTTTACAACGCCACAAAATGCTATACTAAAATATAAATATTCTACCTTATTATATGAAACCCCTATCGGGTAAAGATAGCTTTTGATTTGATGAAAGGAAGGGAATATATATTTTAACAGGGTTGAAAATATATTATTGTAGGATATAAAATATATTATTATAAAATGAATGAAGTTTCCACGGTTAAGTTTCTTGTACAACCTTTTATTTTCAAGCTTTCAAACTTGTCAGTCCTTCAACAGGATTATCAGGTTAACAAATTAATAATAAATACATTTTTATATATACACGCTATTATATACATACAGGGTCCATTATGAAAGAAATGAGCATTTACTGGCAAAATACATTTTTTTATCGTAATTTGTGCAAATGTTCAATATTCTTCAAAATACACTCCTCCTACATCAATACACTTGCGGAGACGCGTTTGCCATGCCTGAAAGGCACCCTGAAACTCCTCGAAAGGAATGCTTTTCAGGAACGTTGTAACATGGTGTTGGATGTGTGTGTGTTTTCCACGGTTTCCCAATGTTTTCCTTTCATCTCTCTCTTGAGTCGCGGAAACAAAAAGAAGTCACATGGAGCTAAGTCGGGACTGTAAGGGGGGTGAAGGATCACCGAGGTGTTGCTCCGGGCCAGGAAGTTGGTAATGATGAAGGCTGTGTGGCTGGTGGCATTGTCATGGTGGAGCTTGACCGTGTCTTTAATGTCAGTCCTCACGCGTGCGATCCGGCGTTTCAATCTCCTGAGCACCTCCAAGTAAAAGACTGAGTTTACAGTTTGTCCCTGCGGTAAAAACTCACAATGGACTATTCCTCAGATGTCAAAGAAGACAATGATCATCGTTTTGATGCGCGACTTGCTCATTCGAGCTTTCTTGGGGCGTGGGGATGATTTTGTGTGCCATGCACAGCTCTGCCCTTTCGACTCTGGGTCGTATTCAAACATCCAGGATTCGTCTCCGGTTACTACAGAGTTAGAAAGTCGGGTTCATTTTTAATCAAATCCAACAATTCTTGACAGCGCAAAACGCTAAGTTCTTTCTGGTCTTGCGTCAACACTTTCGGCACAAGCTTCGCACAGACCTTTCGCATTTGCAGATCCTCGGTCACTATCCATGTACCACAAATGTGGACATGTGTAATGTGTCAGTAATTTGCTGGATACTTAATCGACGGTCGGTACGCAAAACATCGAGCACACGATCCACGTTCTCGTCAGTTCTGGCCGTTGTTGGGCGTCCTGAACGGGGTTCGTCGGCGACCTCCTCACGGCCCTCCTTGAACGCCTTGTGCCACTTCCCAGACTGTGATCTTGAAATACAATCGTCCTTGAAGGTTTTTTTGCAGCATCTGGAATGTTTCGGTTGCATTTTTCCAAGCCTCACGCAAAACTTTATGGCGTATCGTTGTTCAAGCGAACGCTCCATCGCGCTATGTTACAAAAGTTGAAAACACACTTCAAGCGGAGGCATGTATCTCCCCTCACACTGCTCGAACTCAACTGACGACCGGGTGGATTGAAAGGGCATATCCCTCTACCACATTTCCCACGGTTTTACCTTGCTGCCATCTATCGTCGCGTCACAATAACATTATGCTCATTACTTTCATAATGGACCCTGTATATTAAATACCTACTATATACTGAGAGGAAAATACACTACATTATTTCTGTTTGAAAATCAAAATATTTTGAAAATATACGTGCGTGGTGGATGAATGATTCGTGCTGGTTGAATGTATTAAATTGTGTGAGATGATATTCAGATACTAAAATAGGCATATCTTTTGGTATTGTTGAATCATATATTATCATCACTATTAGGATCTTTACTGAAGTGATTAAAGTTACCTTGATGAGTGCCAACAACCCGAAACGCGTACGTATTTAGCTTGATTAATTAAGAAAAAGTTGATGTTTATTTCAGTGTAAATTTCAGTTGCAAAATCATGAGTTGCCTTTTCTAGTGTATCAACCTGGTTCTGAAGGTATGTAGTTACTTAAATAAAATATTAATCTCTTTTGCACATAAAACAAAATTCTACTGTCCTTCCTGCATATTTATATGTAATTCTACTCCCCTAAAAGTTTGTGCCCATAGTTTACTTAAATACCATATTTAATATTGCACTCTTCTGTGTAGCATATATAAGCATATTCGTCCAATACAATATTAGAGCTCAAAAAAGCGATCTGGTAGATCAGATTGTCAAAACCGCTAGGAGGGGTTCACCACTGATGAGTCAAGCTCTCACAGACTTTTTTCATCGCAGTAAGGACAGTAGAAGTTTGATTTATTTGTCAAAATAAACATTCGAGTCTCAATGTCTTCATTCGTTATATATAGATGGCGTGTTATTGCTTCGTATTAATTTATGCCTAACTTGTCCTTATTGTTTGCGAAAGAACATTGCTCGAAGCAAATATTCAAATGTATTTCTACTGTCTTAAAAGCTTATGTCCGTAGTTTTCTTAAATACCATTTCTATGATTCCACCCTTCAGTGCAGTATATAAAAGCAGAATGATCCAATACAGTATTGGAGATCTAAAGAAGCGGTCCGGTGGATTAAATTGGCGAAACCGCTAGAAGGGTTCACCATTGATGAGTCAAGCTTTCCGAGTCTTTTTTTCATCGTAGGGAGAACAGCAGAAGTTTGTTTTATGTGTAAAAGAAAAATTTGGGCTTTAATGTTTTCATTTATTATATTTGGAAGTTAACGAGTGGCTGGTGGTAGGGGTCTCAGTGGAATATTTGGTTTATAGGTAGACCTATGTATCTGAAACAACAAAATGGAGTGAGGCAAGGCTGTACACTATCACCATATTTCTTCATTTCTTATATAGATGGCGCGTTATTGCTTATAAAAGATGATTCTTCTATCTTTATTGTTTACTACCTGAATTTCTTCTCATTGCCACATAATGCTATTCCTGTAACGGATATCACATAGTAACAAAGCTATTTCACCTTGTTTTGAGCATTTCGCTTCATATATTCAGATATATAAATACCATAACAACAATTAATAAGTTACTTTAGAATATAACTCAATGTAAATAACTCGACTAGATCAACTTTCTCTCTCCACGATACTAATTAATACAGATAACTTCATTAAATCAACTTCCATCATTGCTTAACATAGTGTAAATAACTACCTTGCGATTTATTCTATCTGCTTATGTTTTTGCTTATTTGTTTAATATATATGTTTATTCAATGCTCTTTTCCTTGATTTTCGATAATTCTGTTACCTACTCTACTACTATATGAATTATTGTAAATCATTTCACGCGCAATTATCCAGATCGAATATAGCGAGTCTTATTTGCAACTGGTAAATGAAATAACATTCCTTGATGTTAATTATTCATATAAATAATTTTAAAATTCGATAGATTAGAAAAATGAAATACTTGTGTGTTTGCAAATACGAGGTATTTCTAATAAGTCAATTCATAAAATCCTCCATGATGGACAGGAAAGATTAAAATTGTCAGCTAGGCGTCATAACTGACAGAATAATATCAGGGTTCTGTTGGCTTATCCATCTTCTACTGAAATCTGTCAAACCTCCTTTTATTATGATTAATATCTTGGAATTTTTCTTTAATAATTACACCAATAGTTGTGACATGTTCCATTTGTGTAACAGATATTAAATATATTTTGTGCCGTTCAAATATATTTATATCATATTTAATAAAGAGATGAGATTTTCTGTTGTATTTTGATTGTTATTTATATAGAATTATTAGCTGTTGCTTGGTTTTGGTATGTAGTCGTGGAAAAGTTTATAATAAAATTAGTTATCAAAAATAGCTTTAATTGTGCTAAAGGAATATATAAAACATAATTTGGTAAAGTTCTACCTGGCTTAAGGCGTAAGAATAAAAAAATGAAAACTTATTTACATAATGTGCAAAAGATTTGAGCCGGCCATCGGGAAACAACAAGAATGAGTTTTTATAGGGGAAGCGTGACCTCTGGCGGTCAATTTAGCAGAGTATATTTGAATCTATGAAATTATATTTTTTTAAATAAAATAATATTTGAATATAACATATATATATGCCATTATAATGACATTAATATGCCATATATAAATGCCATTTATTGTGGAATAAAAATCGATTAAACATTGGTTTAGGTTTTTTTTATTATATCATATACATGTTAAAAAATACAACTTCCTTAAGTTTTGTCCATGAGAGTGTATATATGCGTTAAAAGAGGCATATATTTATACATTGTTTTAATATACATAAATAAAGGGAGAGGTATCTCTTTTGATACAAGAATATCATCTTACTGCAAATTATTGTTAAAAATATATATTATATTCAGTATATTTTGTTCAGTATCGGTATGAAAGGAAAACAGAAAATACGATATGACAGCGGTATGGTAGATTAAAGTGGAAAAACCGCTGAGAAGATGACCACTGATGAGCCAGGTCTTCCTATTAAATTATCAAAAGAGGCATTAAAAGAAACATCTTTAAGTTTTGTCCATGAGAGAGTATATATATGTCTCGAAACAGACACATCTTCATGCATTGTTTTAATACATAAATAAACGGAGACTGTTTATTTTGATACAAGAATATCATTTTCCTACAATATTATGTTATTTAAGTATACATTTAAACCTGTCTATAGCGTCCCCTCTTGGGACTCACCAAAATAGGGTGCTATAGAGAGGGGGTGCTATAGACAGATCACTTTTAATGTAAATCGCATCGTACTACGTATTTAAAATCGGGGGGTATAGAAAAGGAGGCGCTATTTAGAGGGGGCGCTATAGACAGGTTTAACTGCATTTTGTAAACATATTGTTACAAATTTAAGAGGTAAATTCTCTTGATTCATAATGTGTCAGAATATAAAGCTACAGACAAAAATATAGATACGAGAGTATAATATTGTAACGTAGAAAATTAGGAAAGATAAACTTCAGAATGACACAGCAATTTATTTAAGGCAAAAACAAAATCAAAATTTATAAGATACAAGATGAGCAATGAGGAAAGTTTCCAGAGTAACAAAATATAGATAATTACCAGAAATTAATGCTATTTATTAATGGTAAGTAATGTAATGGCAGATAAAATGGCAAAGGAAGCCAGAAAGCTGAGCCAAAGGAAAGAACAAATGTCAGTATTTGACGCTGATGCTTTGGCAAAATGCAAGATAATTAAACAAAAAATAAGAAAAGATCAACTATGTGAAATAAACTCTGAGAGAAAACTGACAAAACCTATAACAAGACTTAGAACAAAACACTATAATGGAATGACAATACATCCCAGATGGCACAAGAACCTATAGGACATGTAACAACTGTCCTGGTGTGGAACTAACACCTACTCACATATTCTCATGCCCAGCAATGGCCGCAGCCTTGCAGAAAATTGACTTAGACCCAGAGCAGCAGCTTTACACACCCAAGATAGTGGATATTGCTGCTACTGTGGTAGAGATGCATGAGGACGTCTGACCTTTTTATTAGAAAAATATATTATCTAAATTGGTGTCAATGAAGATAATAAGAAGTTTTAAAACTCTAATTACAAAATAATTAATAAATTATTAACGTTTTAATAATTATCTTAATATTAGAATAGGAGAATAAAAAAGAGAAAGAGAGAGAGAGACATAGCCTGAGGTAATAGTTAACGAACTTAATAATTTACCTAAAGGTCAATTGAGATTGTTTTAGTAAGTTTATTTTTTATTTTTTAATATACAAGGCCGCAGTCGCTGTTCGGAGGAGTTTAATAGAGTCGCAGAATGTCGTGGTTCATTTGGATGAGGAAAGTGAAGACTAGAACGCGGTTAATTCCACACTCGTCTTTTCAGTGATACGCTAACCTAAGTACGGTGGATTCTGTGGCCACTGGACATGTGTCGGACCTGTAGGTTGTTGGGTTCTGTGCTGCCAGGAGTACAGGAGCTCCATTTATGCTTCCTTCCTGTGGTGAATCTTTATAATACTGATGGTCTTAATAAAGCTGCATGTGTGTATCAAATATTGTTGAGTTCTGTGCTGCCTGGAGTATAGGAGCTCCATCTATGTTTCCTTCCTGTGGTGAATCTGTTAAGACTGGTAGTCTTAATAGGGCTGTATATATGTATCAAATATTGTTGGGTTCAGTGCTGCCTGGAGTATAGGAGCTCTATCTACGCTTCTTTTCTGTGGAGAATCTGTATAAGATCGGTGGTCTTGATAAAGCTGTATGTGTGTATCAAATATTGTTGGGTTCTGTGCTGCCTGGAGTATAGGAGCTCCATCTATGCTTCCTTCCTGTGGTGAATCTGTAAAAGACTGGTGGTCTTGATAAAGCTGTGTGTATTAAATATTGTTAGGTTCTGTGCTGCCTGGAGTATAGGAGCTCCATCTATGCTTGTACACGCTTGTTCGGCGGTACATATACTAAGATTGGAACGATACAGAGAAGATTAGCATGGCCCCTGCGCAAGGATGACACGCAAAATCGTGAAGCGTTCCATCTATGCTTCCTTTCTGTGGTGGATCTGTATAAGACTGGTGGTCGTAATGAAACGGTATGTGTGGTTTATGTCTTAAAACAAATATGAATAATTCATATGTATGTGTGTAATACTTCTATATAAATAAAATAAAATCATATGCATAAAAAATAAAAGGATTTAAAAGCGCGAATGTTTCTTTTATACATAAAACGAACTTCTACTGTCCTTACTGCGATGAAAAAATATATTGGGAAGGCTTGGCTCATCAGTGGTGAACCCTCCCAGCGGTTTCGCCAATTTAATCCACCAGACCGCTTCTCAGAGCTCTAATACTGTATTGGATCATTCTGCTTTTATATGCTACACTGAAGGATGGAATCTTAGAAATGGTTTTCAAGTAAACTATGGACATAAGCTTATAGGACAGTAGAATTACAATCATTTTTTCATCGCAGTAAGGACAGTAGAAGTTCGTTTTATGTATAAAATAAACATTCGCGCTTTTAAATCCTTTTATTTTATATGTATAGATGGCGCGTTATTACTTTGTGTTAATTTATTCCTAACTGGCCTTGTCTTTATAGTTTGCTGAAGAGCATTGCTCGAAGCGAATATTTGATTGTAATTCTACTGTCCTATAAGCTTATGTCCATAGTTTACTTGAAAACCATTTCTAAGATTCCATCCTTCAGTGTAGCATATAAAAGCAGAATGATCCAATACAGTATTAGAGCTCTGAGAAGCGGTCTGGTTGATTAAATTGGCGAAACCGCTGGGAGGGTTCACCACTGATGAGCCAAGCCCTCCCAATATATTTTTTCATCGCAGTAAGGACATTAGAAGTTCGTTTTATGTATAAAAGAAACATTCGCGCTTTTAAATCCTTTTATTTTATATGTATAGATGGCGCGTTATTACTTTGTGTTAAAATCATATGCGTCTAAAAAGTTTCAATTTCATTCAACAGATGGCGTGCTAATTCATCATAATATAATTGTTCTAATAAAAACTGTAATTGATATTTGTGGAAGAGAAAGAGAGCAATTGCCCGCGAGGATCATATTATATATTCGGGGGTCGGTGGAAGGATGATCTAAACCGTTGGTTTTCTACCGCTATGACCCGGGTTCGATTCCCGGAACTTTTTCTGATTAAAAAAAAAATACTCCAATGGCTTTCGAGTCTTGCAAAAGTCCAACCCCACCAGCGAATGCAAGTAACCAAGCGGGCCTCTTGAACATTTGTAAATGCAAAGTCAAACTGCCTTTCACATGTGTAGACAAGTGGTGCACTTATAGTAAAAGCAGTCGCCCACTTCTACCCACCATGATTATCATGACCTGTACCACATGTATTAGGGATAAGTAAAACAAAAAAAAATAAATATTTATAATAATATTTGATTCTTCTTTTTCAAAGCCTTTGTCCATAATTCATTCAAAATATATTTTGGAAGAGGTCAGATTCAGTATTGGTTTAAAAGGAAAACAGAAAAAGTAATAATACAGCGGTATGCATGATTAAACTGGCGAAACCGCTGGGAGGGTTCACCACTGATGAGCCAGGCCCTCCCATTAATTTATCATTGCTGGAAGGGCAGTAGTTTTCATATATAATTATTTTTTAGTTTTCTGACTTCTCTCATTTTTATATAGATGCAAATATACTAAGAAAAAGGCATCTCCTTATCGTGCAACTGATAGTTGCTGATGACTTGCGCCATCTATCGGAATAAATATAAACTATTCGTAGATTTTTAATTATACCCGAATCGGCCAAAAATACCTATATTCTTGAATAATCAATTAAAAATGAAAATCAGAGTTGATATTTATTCCGATAGATGGCGCAAGCCATCAGAAATCATCAGTTACACGATAAGAAGATACCTTTTTCTACAAGTACAAGTACAATTTCATATTTATACTATTTTTTCATATAAAAATATATTTAAAATAATAAAGGCATATCTTGACCAAAAGCACAAGTGCTTTTTTAAATGGCAGAGCGCCATCTAGTGGAGCAAAAATAAACTAAACGTTTATTTAACTTGCTCCGTGATATTTGGCAACCCAATTTCTTGATAAATTAAGAAAAGCCATCCACGAACACGTATCAACACCTGATCTTTTTTTTTCTATTGTTTTCTCATACAAATATACGGTCAAACCTGTCTATAGTTCCCCTCTAAATAGCGCCTTCCTCTCTATAGCCCCCGATTTTAAATACGTAGTACGATGTGATTTATATTAAAAGTGACCTGTATTTAGCGCCTCTCTCTATAGCGCCCGATTTTAAATACGTAGTACGATGCGATTTACATTAAAAATGATCTGTCTATAGCGCCTTCCTCTCTATAGCGCCCGATTTTAAATACGTAGTACGATGCGATTTACATTAAAAGTGACCTCTCTATAGCGCCCGATTTTAAATACGTAGTACGATGCTATTTACATTAAAAGTGACCTGTCTATTGCGCCTCCCTCTCTATAGCACCCGATTTAAAATACGTAGTACGGTGCGATTTACATTAAAAGTGACCTGTCTATAGCTCCTCCCTCTCTATAGCGCCCGATTTTAAATACGTAGTACGATGCGATTTACATTAAAAGTGACCTTTCTATAGCGCCCGATTTCAAATACGTAGTACGATGCGATTTACATAAAAAGTGACCTGTCTATAGCTCCTCCCTCTCTATAGCACCCGATATAAAATACGTAGTACGATACGAATTACATTAAAAGTGACCTGTCTATAGCTCCTCCCTCTCTATAGCGCCCGATATAAAATACGTAGTACAATGCGATTTACATTAAAAGTGACCTGTCTATAGCATCCCCTCTCTATAGCACCCTATTTTGGTGAGTCCCAAGAGGGGGTGCTATAGACAAGTTTAACTGTATATATATGTATATATATATATTTTTTAAATAACATTTCCTGACCATTCACAAGAGCATTTTAGATGGCAAAGCGTTAACTAGTGAAATAAAAGCAACTAAACGTTGATATAGCTTGTTCAAATAATATTTGATTTACCTAATTTCTTGATACATCAAGAAAAGTCAACCTATTAGGCGTTTCGGGCTGTTGGCCCTTGTCAGCGGGATGCAGACTGTTCCTCTACGACCAAAAGGTTTGTTCCAGAGGCTTTCTGAGAAATCGTGAAATTGTTAATAATGACCAAGTTTGCGTAAAAACGTTTTTCATATAAAAAAACATAGACAGTAGACAGGTTTAACTGTATATTTAAAAAGAAAAGGCTATCATTCAGATATTGAGTGACGCTCCCACAAACTACAATTTCATGATAGCTATAGAGTGGCAAGATAGGAGAAGGCAGTTTGTCAAGCTCGGGTTGACCGCCCAGGATTAATGGCACCATTCTCCCGATATACAATATTGGCAGCAAGCTCTAATGCACGGAAGCTATTTGGAAACCTTCCCTGTAATCCACGCAGCTTAGCTTACCGCTAGAATATTGCAGTCCCATGTCGAGATGACCAATTACATGTATTTCCATTTATGCTCAGCATCTTACCAACGGTTCTATTAATTCTTACTGGGCATTGGATGAATATCCAAGACACCGAGCATTCTATTAAATATAACTTGTTACGTGTATATATAAATACCTATAGATAGAAAGTGGTTATTATAACCAATAAGGGGAAAATTTGCTTATAATGCTGGCTTCTATTTATTTTAGGATTTTTTGATAGATTTTTATTTATTTAGAGAATCCTTGATTCTATTTATATACATAATTCTGATATACATTAATGCATCATGATGGCTTCTATTAATGTATGGAATGATGGCTTCTATATATTTAGAGAATTATTGTTTCTATTTATATTACAGAATGCTAGTATACATTTATGCATCATCATGGATTCTATACATATATAGAATGATGGCTTCTATTTACATGCAGTATGCGATATTATATTTATATTCATCATGATAGCCCCTATTAATATACGGATTGCTGGCTTATATTTATTTGAAGAATCCTTGATTCTATTTACATACAGAATGTTGATATTCATCATGCATCATAGTAGCTTCTATTTATGTACAGAATGATGGGTTCTATTTATTCATAGAATCCTTATTTCTATTTATGAACTGAACTATTCATATATAGAATGATGGCATCTATTTATTTATTGAAACCTTGCTCCTATTTATGAACAGAATGCTTGTATACATTTATAAATATCATAATGGCTTCTAATCATTTTCTAAAAAATATTGGCTTCTATTTTTTATAGAATCCTTGATTCTATTTATGAACTGAATGCTGGCTTAGATTTATATACATCATTATGGCTTCTATATTGATGCATTCATTTATAGAATCCTTCTTCTATTTATGAACAGAATTGCTGATATACCTTTATGCATCATGATGGCTTTTATTCATGTATGGAATAATGGCTTCTATATATTTAATGAATTATTGTTTCTATATACATGCAGTATGCGGGATTATATTTATATACATCATGATACCTCCTATTTATATACGGATTGCTGGCTTTTTTTATTCATTTAGAGAATTATTGTTTCTTTTTATAAACAGAATGCTGATATACCTTTATGCTTCATCATGGCTTCTATTCATATATGGATTGATGGCTTCCATTTATTTGCAGAAAACTTGCTTCTATATATGTACATCATGATGACTTTTATTTATGTAACAAATATTGGCTTCTATTTATACAAAGCGATAACGCGCCATCTATACGTATAAAATGAAAGGATTTAAAATCACGAATGTTTCTTTTATACATAATACAAACTTCTACTGCCCTTACTGCGATTAAAAAATATATTGGGAGGGCTTGGCTCATCAGTGGTGAACCCTCCCAGCGGTTTCGCCAATTTAATCCACCAGACCGCTTCTCAGAGCTCTAATACTGTATTGGACGATTCTGCTTATATACGCAGCACTGAAGGATGGAATCTTAGAAATGGTTTTCAAGAGAACTATGGACAAAAGCTTATAGGACAGTAGAATTACATTCAAATATTTTCATCGAGCAATGCAATTCCGCAAACAATAAATACAAGGCCAGTTAGGCTTCATTTTATACGTATAGATGGCGCGTTATCGCTTTGTATTAATTTATGCCTAACTGGCCTTGTATTTATTGTTTGCGGAAGAGCATTGCTCGATGCAAATATTTGAATGTAATTCTACTGTCCTATAAGCTTTTGTCCATAGTTCTCTTGAAAACCATTTCTAAGATTCCATCCTTCAGTGCTGCGTATATAAGCAGAATCGTCCAATACAGTATTAGAGCTCTGAGAAGCGGTCTGGTGGATTAAATTGGCGAAACCGCTGGGAGGGTTCACCACTGATGAGCCAAGCCCTCCCAATATATATTTTTTCATCGCAGTAAGGGCAGTAGAAGTTTGTATTATGTATAAAAGAAACATTCGTGCTTCTATTTATGTAACACATATTGGCTTCTATTTATGTAACAAATATTGGCTTCTATTTATTTATAGAAACTTTACTTTTATTTATGTACATAATGATGAGTTCCATTTATGTTAAGAGAGAGAATGCTGGCTTCAATTTATGTAAATAATCCTTTATTCTTTTTGTGTATAGAATGCTGAAAAATATTTATATATATCATGCTCTTTATTATCTGAATTAATGCCTTTTAAAAGTTTTATTAAATATATTTATGTAGTAAACCCGATGTGGAATGTGCTGGGCAGTCGTGGTAGTGGGTGGGTGATGGGATTCCCGCACTGGGACAGCAAGAGACAGAGGCAGGTCTAGATGGTAGCTCCAAGAAGGTAGAGGTAGACCACGGACGAAGGCAGTCGAACCACGGGCGTCACGGATGCCCAAAGCCTACATCGCGGATAGAAGGGGGGTGAGAGATCCCACTGACCGTATAACGGCGTCGCTCTGAAAACAACTGCTTTGTCTAAATTCTGGGCGTTTATATACTGGACGCCCGCATATGTGGTGATTCCTGATTGGCTACTGTAATCACGCCATTTTATGGCGTCGGGTTGTTTTCGTCTGGTCTTTGTCGTCTGGTCTACCTCCCTCTTTGTTTTATTTGTCACTTCCATTGTTCGATACATATTTTTATATATAGATAAGGGGTTATATATAATAAATATCAGAAGAAGGTTGTGAACTATCTAACTCAAAATATACTACAGAATGTGCCCCCGGTGATGAAGGTTTGGTTGGGGGAATGACATGTAATGAATGATAACCTAACAAACCTATTATAAAAAAATAAAAGAAATAATTTGTATACAAATTAGTTAAAATTATTATTAAGCTACAAGTTAAAAAGAGAAAGATGTTGTAATGGTGGTGTATCAATGAGAAAAAAAATCAAGGTTATAAAAATAAAAACGCACAAAATGAATGATAAAAGATTAAGAGAAAGTATATAATACAAAATGGTAAATATGGTAAAATGAATCGTACAAGGAAAATAATATCTTATTGCATAAAAGATGAGAGGAAAAATTGAAGTTAGTTTATTGACTGAACGTATAATGTGACGCTAAGGTTGAAAAGGGGAAAGGGGGTATCTGAGCATGTTTCTGCAAAGTAGTATCCCAAGCATTCTGCAATGCAATGCGAACTTGTTTAAGTGAGGCATTGTTTTCATTAACAGAAAGCCCAAGATATTCCGTCTGCATCATTAGCTCAGACAGTGAAAAGAGGTGGGAAGATTGGTGGAGGTAAAAAGGAGAGGTAGAGGTAAGAGGGATCCCTGTTGTCCATAATGATTGTGCCCGGTTGAATTATGAAAAAAAAAAGTGAAAAGTTGCAAAAATGGTGAATTGATATGATGAATCGGGCGATGAGAAAAAGAAAATAAAAAGATCGCGCTGGATATCCTGAACTCATTATTGGGAATGGGTATAACGAGGAAGGATTGTTCCAGTCGGATTAATCAATGAAAAAAACAAAAATGTTCGGCGAACTGGAATCCCTTGGAAGGTAGTTGGAGGTTTGAAGGATGCGGAAAAGGAAAGGTGGGTGTAAGAGATTTATTGTTGTCAATTTTGATTGTGTCCACACTTGTGTGGTGAAAAGAAAAAGTTGAAAAATGAAAAAAAATGATGAGCCGGACGATGAGAGAAAAAAAAATCTAACAGGGTCTCCTGAGCTCACTGTTGGGAAATGTACAGCGAGGAAGGTTCTCTAGTTAGTTTAATCAATAAAAAAAAAAGAAAATGGCTGACGAACAATAATCTCTTGATGGATGAAAAAAGTTGGGAGGAAAGGTTCATGGGATAGATTTAGAGGTTGTAAGGTAAGCGTCAAAAATAACATTTTGAAAATCTATTAAGAAAAATAAAATGATAAATGTTTTATCTGTTTAAGAAATATTATAAATATTGTTAGGTGTAGGTTTTTTAAAATGGTGCCTAAAATAGTTGAAGTTGTAAAATTCTAAGTCTAAACATGATGAGAAAAAGAAAAAAAATATTAAAGGTAATAATATATAAAGGGTTGATTGGTAGTTGAAGGCATTAATAAACAAAATGATATTATCGATTAATAGTGAAATGTTTTATCTACATCTGTAAGTTAAAAAACAAAGTCCAACACCACAAAACTAGGTAAACTGTAAGTCTATTTACAAATAAATGAGAGAAAAGCTAGCAAACCTATTAAATGGGAAATAATTTGGGGCACAAATTAGTTACTAGAATAAAAATAAAGATATAGGGGAGTAGTGGTGACACACTGATATAATATTGTGACGAAGAAATATTTTATTATTTAATTTAATATTATTCAATGAAAATATATTCAACAGATTATAAAAATATATATTAATCTGTATTTGTGAAATCATCTTTAAAATATTTCTTTGCTTGCTTGCTTACGATTCTCTAGCTGTAGATAGTTTGGCTGACCTGTGAATAATTGTCGACTCGTCGCTGTGACGTCATCAATAAATACTTTTACATCTTAGGATATTTCAAGGCTTGATTTCTACGTTACAACTGGTGGAGAGACTGGACCGTTACCCATTAAGAAATAAAAGAAAAATTGATTCTGTTGAACCAGAAGAAACTTCTATGAATGTAAAGAAGGAAGGTACTCAGGTAAGCAACTACGTTGTTCAACATCTGCCAAGGAACCCTTCCATTTTTTCCGGGGAGGATGGTGAAGATCTCCAAAAATGGTTAAAAGGGTATGCACGTGTGGCAAGGTACAACCATTGGGACGAAACCCTTTGTCTTACTAAAGTTTATTTTTATCTGTCTGGAACTGCTCTCAAATGGTTTGAGAACAACGAAGAAAGCATACAGACTTGGAAGAAATTCACATCTGAATTAGAGAATGTGTTCGGAAAAAAAGAAAATTCAAAATTGCAAGCGGAGAAGAAACTTAAAACACGGGCACAATTAAAAGGTGAAAGTACCGAATGTTACATCCAGGATCTCCTGTGCTTGTGCAAAGAGGTTGATCCTCAAATGAGTGAGGAAGATAAAATCTCCCACCTCATGAAGGGGATAGCTGAGGAGCTTTATCAAGCACTCCTACCGAGGGATGTACAGAGCACCGAGCAATTCATTACAGAATGTCGCCGTGTCGAAGCGCTCCGTTGTAGGCGAGTTACCCCAACCAGGTACGAGCGCCTACCAAATGTAGCCTCTCTTTGTGACCAGGTGGACGGAGAAGATCTGTCATCTATGATTAGGCAAATTGTTTGTGAAGAGGTACAGCGGGCATTAGGCTCTCCTCGGGAGGAACCAAAAAATGCTACAATCGAAGAAATTGTAAAAGAGGAGATTGGAAGAACCCTGGCGCCAATCTCAAAGTCTAGGAGAAGCCCCCCCTCATAAGGAAAGACCCCGACAGTTTTTAAATGCTAGATATGAGGCCGAAACGATAAGACCGCACCCTGAACCTCGATACCCAAAACAAGGAGGAAGACGCGACACCAATGATTGGCGTACAACTGAGGGAAGGCCAATCTGTTTCTACTGTGGACGCCCAGGTCACGTCGTCCGCTATTGCCGTGACAGGAAGAGACACAATGAGGAAAGGAGAAATGACTATTTCCAAAAAAATCAAGACGCAATGGTATCCTACAACTCTCGAGCTGAATCTCAGGACCCCAATGACGAATCATCGAGGAAAACATTCCCTCGCTACCGAAGTCCTACTTCATATCGCGGTCGAAACAGACAACATTTCTTACCTGCTAGAAGATCTAGCTGGACGCCACGCCATTAAAACTAGATGATAGACCACATTGGAGGTGAGGCCGCAAAGTTATAAAATCCCCCCTTGCCGACCACAGTAGAAATGAGAAAAAGCTACCTTGACGTAAACATTGACCTACCAAGTCCTCATGAAGAAGATATCTCAACTGAAAGAAGACCTCCACCGCAGTCACCTGAAAATATCCCTGGCCATAGTACTAGTTCTTAAGACTGACATCGTAAGTCTCCTGTTGAGCATCGGGTCGATGCTCTCTATAGGAGGAGGATATGTGACGAAGAAATATTTTATTATTTAATTTAATATTATTCAATGAAAATATATTCAACAGATTATAAAAATATATATTAATCTGTATTTGTGAAATCATCTTTAAAATATTTCTTTGCTTGCTTGCTTAAGATTCTCTAGCTGTAGATAGTTTGGCTGACCTGTGAATAATTGTCGACTCGTCGCTGTGACGTCATCAATAAATACTTTTACATCTTAGGATATTTCAAGGCTTGATTTCTACGTTACAATATTATAAAACTATAAAAAATATATAAGAGGAGTACATAGGAAGGATAAATTTAAAGTAAACACATACAATAGCGAAAGTAAATATTTGGGAAAGTTGGTATACTAGTTACAGTTTTTGTTACTTAAGGTGCCTTGAATATTTACAACATAGTTTCAGGGATGTAATACAGGAAGGATGAGAAGTAGAGATAATAAAAGTGAAATTAAAATATAAAAGAAAATTGACTTAAGCAAAAGGTTTGCGATAGGTAGTGACGCAGTGAGGAATAAAGGAAGAAGGTCTGAATTGGTTTCTGCAAAGGACACCTCAGGAGTCCTGCCCTGCAATACGAGCTTAGAAGCGAGGTATTGTTTTCAGGGTTCAGCAATCTCAAGATGCTCTGTAAGTAGCATTAGATCAGATGGGCAAAAGGTGTGAAGATCGAAGGAGAGGTAGGTAATGGGAGTATATGGGAAAGAAAACTTTTCTGAGAGAGGTTAAAAAGAGATGGGGCTCAAGAGCTGCGCTGCTGTCGGTGATTGAGCTCGACCAGATGAAAAAAAAAATAAACGAAAAATGAGTGGGCGCATCGTGCTGATGGTGGCCTGAGTCGAGCGTTAGAGAAAA
This sequence comes from Cordylochernes scorpioides, assembly GCA_030710605.1. Taxonomy (NCBI): domain Eukaryota; kingdom Metazoa; phylum Arthropoda; class Arachnida; order Pseudoscorpiones; family Chernetidae; genus Cordylochernes; species Cordylochernes scorpioides. Next base: position 158,929,492 of record CP092863.1, read on the forward strand.
AAAAATCGCTGGTTACCCAAGCTCTCCGTGTGGAGTTAACATGGGGAGGAAGAGTGTACCAGGTCGATGAATCATAAAAAAATAAAAATGTTGGCGAGCAGGAGTCTCAGGAACCGTTGAAGAGGTTAGAGGATGGAAGGAAAATAAATATCTTGATGTAAAAGAAATATCCTAAAATATATGGATTGATTCTAAAATATAAAATGGCACACATCAAGGATTGTAAAAATATAAATGAATAAGATTTTAAAATATATTAAGTATTTAGGTTAGTGTGTTCCCCACGTGATGCAATACTTATAAACGCAAATTAGACGATGGTTGGAATAGTGTCGTGGCAATGGACTCCATTTTGGGGATTTAATTGTCCTTTTAGGCGGCCAAGATGGCGTCTTACATGGTGTCATGTACAGGATCGATTTTAGAGATGGTGGGGACCTAAATTTTAAACGGGTTGACAAAACGATAAACTATCCTATAACATTATAAAAATAAGATTTGTTATAAAAGGGGTTTTATATAATTTTCCTATCCGTTTTAATCTGGCAGGTTATTTGGTGGACACGAAGATCTAGTATACCCGGTGTGCCAATATCACGTGTTTCAAGTACAGGTGAACTGAAACTGGAGAGGTCAACATGGCCGCCATTGTGGGGGCTATGGATGACGTACCGCGCGCCGGCAATAAAAACAAACAGGAGATGACACCGCTGTGGCGGGCGTTATGTTTTGTTTTTGGGGGGACAGTAATATGATCTCTATTTATATAACATGGCTTGTTTGCCACTCAGTGGCATCTGTGTACCAAATGTTTTCTAATCGAGTTAATATTGCGAATACTTTTTTCTATTGGACTAAACAAGTTGGGGTCTAAATGTCGGAAAGGATCTATTATTCTATTTATTTTTAGGGTTCTAAAAAAAAAAAAATTTGGGTGGTGAAATATAGAGGACCTCTTCATTATAATATTGTTATTTATAGTTGTATTTGTAATTGTGGGAAAAATGGGAGGCACATTATGAGATGAGATAATTTAAAATTGATATTTATAAAAATACAAATCTAGGACTAGTTTTAAATATTGAGAATTTATTTTAAATATTGAGAAATATCGATTTGAATAGTAAGAGGTCAAGTAAAATAAAGAGCGTAATAATTTTAATTTAAAATTTGAATTTAAGAAAGGCATGTAAGGTTAGTAAATTGACAAAAATGCGTGATTGAATATTTTTAATAATAAAATTGAAAATGATGAATTAAAATTTATAATTTGATTAAAATAAAGTAAAAATGATAAATGAGAGTGTGAAAGTTTTAAAAATTTGAATAAAAATGTTATAAAAAATGTTATAATTGATTTTTTAAAATGCTTAAAGTGAAAATATAAAATTTAATGGGGAAAATGGCAGAAACAAAGTATAAAGTACCTTGAAATGGCTGATGCTGGCTGGAGTTGATCTCTGGAGATGGCTGTATGGAAGAAGGCTGCTTGTTGCGTGGGATCCGCCGAAAGGGGAGATGAGGGCTTCCTCCGCACGAGGCATGGCTAGCCCCGAATGACGTCTGTTAGGCGGCTTACTAGTTCGTCGCAGTGGGGTTGCATGTTGGTGAGGGCATCCGCGAAGTACTCGTCTCCGGCCTACGTCATCCTCTGCATGTTGCTGTCCTCAGTCATCCTGTCGACTTTAACGGGTTCTGTAGTAAACCCGATGTGGAATGTGCTGGGCAGTCGTGGTAGTGGGTGCGTGATGGGATTCCCGCACTGGGACAGCAAGAGACAGAGGCAGGTCTAGATGGTAGCTCCAAGAAGGTAGAGGTAGACCACGGACGAAGGTAGTCGAACCACGGGCGTCACGGATGCCCAAAGCCTACATCGCGGATAGAAGGGGGGTGAGAGATCCCACTGACCGTATAACGGCGTCGCTCTGAAAACAACTGCTTTGTCTAAATTCTGGGCGTTTATATACTGTACGCCCGCATATGTGGTGATTCCTGATTGGCTACTGTAATCACGCCATTTTATGGCGTCGGGTTGTTTTCGTCTGGTCTTTGTCGTCTGGTCTACCTCCCTCTTTGTTTTATTTGTCACTTCCATTGTTCGATACATATTTTTATATATAGATATGGGGTTATATAATAAATATCAGAAGAAGGTTGTGAACTATCTAACTCAAAATATACTACATTTATATATATTCAAATTCTTTTAAATATGAAAATACATGTTCAGAATATGTAATTTTAATGTTTAATATTTATAAAATAGAGTGTGAAAAGAGAAGAAAACGATATATTCATGTTTTTTTGTATATATGAAGGTATTCACAAATATCTATTTGAGATATTCATGTAGATTTGATATCGATATAATAAATTATTGATAAGGTAAATCGAAAAATTTGACAGTTCCAGTAATGATAGTCATTTCTTTGTGATATTCTCTGAAGCGAAGCCATTTTATGGCTGTGTAGAAATGCAGGGTAGTCGATTCACAAAACACTGAGCGAGATTCGGTAGAAGAATTCGCTGTGATGATTCTTTGTGGGCTGTTGCAAGGATTTAAATAAGATCACTAAATAGCAGAAAGGAGGGGGTAAAAATCTCCTTCTAACTAACTTTATTTAATACATATTAAGAGGACAGAGGAAAACACGCGACTGGCGGGTATCAGGCCAAGCCGTGTTCTAATGTTTATGTCGCGGCTCCTTTGATGCAGGCAGACGCCGCCGGCATGTTTACTGTCACCCAAGCTGTCTGGACGGCGGGTGGAGATCCATTATTCCACATACTCCCACCTGTTTTTCTAGGGGCACACAGAAAAACACAAATAATCGTCCAATCGGTTGGGTTCACAAATGGTTCTTCCCGATCTAGTCTGTATTCTTGCAGTTTTCTCTTTTCTGTCGTTCAGCAAACGCGAAGAAGCTGCTGTTGATGATTTTGTTTTCTCACGCAGGATTCCTTCTACTTCACATACCTTCAGACCAGGTATATAGTGGCTAGGGAAACACTCGGCCTGAACTAATTTCAAAAGCGCCAGCTCCGCTTCATCGATCTCCTTCACAGAAAGTTTGCCCTTTACTTTCGTACTTTCGTTGAAGATCGGAGGTTGTTGATGAATCTTCTAATCCACGCCATCATCCGCACATTTTTTATGAACGAGGAGAAATATTTCATGTACCAATGATCGGTACTCTTAACTGTTGTCACAACAGCAATTTTCTTTCTTTCCGCACAGATTTCTTCTTCATTCAGGTCTTTATACCTGGAAGGCCAATATTCTTCGGAGAGTTTTAACCAGGAAGGGCCCTCCCACCATCTAGACTGTAACAGTCGGGAGAGGCTGCATCCTCTGGAGGGTAAATCAGCTGGATTGCACTCGCTAGGAACATATCTCCAATTTCCAGGATCACTAAGTTTGCATATCTCCTTCACGCGATTCCCGACAAAGGTACCCAACTGGTTATCGCGCTTTATCCAAACTTTTTGCAATATAATTTTAGGCTTTATTAATATTGGGTTCAGAAATCCAATAGGGTCATATATCTGAGCTAAGCAGGACAGGATACTCCTTTTGGTTATATTGGGGGGTATGGGTACGGGAATTTCACATGACAAACAATCTTCCCTTTTATCCCAACATACACCAAGCACTTTAGATATCTCTGCTCTTTCAAAGGGGTAAGTATCGGAGGCCACGTCCAGGCTATGCTCCCAACTGCTTAGCTCCAACCTAGCATTATCCATGATGGACGTTGCGGTCAATTTGAGATCTTGTAACTCTTCAAAAGAGTTGACGCTTGTGACTAAATTGTCCACATAAAAGGATTTCTGCAACCTCTGAGCTAACGGTTTATGTTCAGGTCGAACATTAGACAGGTGGTATTCTATTACTGCCCCCAAAATGAAAGGACTACAGTTAACGCCGAAAACGACACGTCTATGTCGGAATACTTCTGTCTTTTCTCCATTTTGGGAATACCACAGAAAACGCAGGTAATCTCTGTCCCTTTCATTTACCTCAATCTGAAGAAACGCTTTCTTAATGTCTGCCACGACACCAAACTTGCCATTTCTAAACCTTAGCATAAGGTTGGGAATCATCTCTATGAGGTTAGGTCCCTTTTCAAGACAGTCATTTAAAGATGGGGATCTATAGACCTTGCTAGAAGCATCAAAGACAGGCCTGATAGGCGTAGTCCCACTGGAGAGTTTCACCACAGGACGATGAGGCAGGTAGAAGGCCTCAGCGTCGTGTTGTTCAGCTGGGACTTTCTCAATTATCCCATCATCCAACCAGCCTCGGAAAATATCATCATAGTCCTCATAAAGATTCAAAGAGATTAATTTCTTAGTCGTCTGTTCTAATCTCTTCATAGCAACCTCCCTGTTGTCCGCGATTTTAGCTTTCTCTACAGTCCACGGGAGGGAAACAACATATCTTCCAGAAACAGAATGTTGGACTGTTTTTAGAAAATGTCGACGCGCCAGTGCGTCTCTCTGATCTCTCTGTTTAACCTCAATAGGATCCATAATGCCAAGAACATCGAGATTCCACAGATTGGTTATACTGCTCTCCGAAATTGTCATCGTTGTAACATGATGAGCGAGTGAAACGTCACTACCTTGCTGACATTCTCCCATTAAAGTCCATCCGAAACGCGTCTGCGACGCAGTCAAGCCATTTGACAACACACAAGATTTCATCATGAAAATAGATCCCAATACATCGCATCCTAGAAGTATTTCAATTTCCATGTCATCCTTTCCAATATCAGGAACCCAGATTTTGCGGGCTTTGAGTTCTTTCAACCATGGCCCGCGGCTCAATCTTGGTAGGCTACCACAGATTTTTTGTTGGTCAAGAAGCTTCGCTACCATCTTAAAATTCCCCGATGCATGACCCAAATTGACTCTGTATTCTTGGTGGACACTTTCACTAGTATGACCTCCAAACACCACATGTTTAAGTGATTCCTGGCCAATGGGAGATAGTCCGAGATCCTGGGCAGTTTTAGACAAAATATAGGATCGTTGGGAACCTGTGTCAAGGAGGGCACGCACTACTTTCGTCGAAGTCGCACCTTCGACTTTAATCTTCAGAGTCTGTAGCAAAATCAGAGACGAAGCGCTAAGACCGGAGAATGAAACTCCGTTTTCAACTGTAGGAGAAGCGTCACAGTCTTTCACCTGTTCCTTGTCTTCATCCGCTGACTCTCGTCCAGGAGCATTAAGAGGGCATAAAATATCAAGATGCTTCTTCTTACATCGAATACATTCAGTTATGCGCCTTCTACAATTAAAAGAGATATGACCTGGTTGGAGGCAGGAGAAACAACATTTAGCGTTTTTAATACGCTCTCTTCTTTCTTTAATGCTCATTCTGCGCGCAGCAAGACATTCTGTGTTCTTATGATCTTTATTACAAAAGATGCAATTCTGGGCACGTCCAGCAAAGAGTCCAGAGGCCGTAGGTATCTTAGCAGGATGTGATTGTCTGCCCACGTTTCTATCTTGTTTCAGAGATCTAAATCCAAACTTGGATCCAGCTAAGGCTCTGTCTTGTTCTGCTGCAGCTTCCTTTTGGAGAAACTCCATAATTAGGTCAACTCTAGTTTGAGTCGAATCATTGGCATCAATCTTGACATCATGGAGGGGGCTTCTTTGCCAAGCCTTCATGAGTTCCACTGAGAGACATGCCTCAATCATTGGAAATATAAATACAGACATCTGTCTGGCCTCAATCTTTAAGGATTCCAATGCTCTCAAATGAGTCACCAACTCATCATAAAACGAAGTCACCTTCAACTGTTGTTTGGAGGAGCAATCGATCATAAGGCATATAAGGTCCCTGACATAGACCTGTTGCAACAGTTCAGGCCTTCCAAATCTTTCTGTCAAAGTTTCTATAACTTTGGGGTAATTCTCGGCAGTCAGGGGGTAACTATCAACCAGTTTACTAGCTCTGGTTCCCGGCGACATAGATTGCACAAGATATTGAAACTTGTCGCTGTCTTCTAAAGTAGGATCGACATGTATCTTGTTGAACTGTGCCCACCATCCCAACCAATCTTTTATTTCTCCTGTAAACTTCTTTAATTCTATCTTGGGTAGTTTTACAGTTCTATGGTGTGAGCTAGAAGCGAAGCTCACTTCACTGGTCGTGGGACTGGATGCAGTGATCTTGGGTTCAACAAGAGCGAGACATTTTTTATATATCCTCTTATATCTCTGGGTATATTGCAAGGCTTCCTCATCGTCTTGCTCTAGTTCCTCTTCGCTAACGTCTGAAGTTAGCATGAAGTCTCTTATCTTGCCTTGGATCACAAGAAGCTCACTGTGAGTTTCTTCAATTATCTCTCTATTACATTCAATGTCCTCTACAAGTATCGGTGGAGTACCTGACAGAAACTCTTCTGTCGTCTTCAAGCAGCGAGTTAGTCGCTTTCTAAGTACATTTCTATGTCTTTTTAAAATTTCCATTTTTCAAAAAAACACTATAAACAGAGGGTAAAACAAAAGGTACTTATCTTAAGTCTTGAACTTGTACTCCGCCGTTAATCCACTTGATCTTGCCTTGTCAGAAGCCCACCCGGGGACGCCACTTTGTGTAGAAATGCAGGGTAGTCGATTCACAAAACACTGAGCGAGATTCGGTAGAAGAATTCGCTGTGATGATTCTTTGTGGGCTGTTGCAAGGATTTAAATAAGATCACTAAATAGCAGAAAGGAGGGGGTAAAAATCTCCTTCTAACTAACTTTATTTAATACATATTAAGAGGACAGAGGAAAACACGCGACTGGCGGGTATCAGGCCAAGCCGTGTTCTAATGTTTATGTCGCGGCTCCTTTGATGCAGGCAGACGCCGCCGGCATGTTTACTGTCACCCAAGCTGTCTGGACGGCGGGTGGAGATCCATTATTCCACAATGGCTATTCACTTTCAATTCTTTGTAGATACCTTTAGGTATAAGACAAGTTTGCTCTATAGAGCATTCTATTAGAAGGTATCTTCAAATGGCAATTTTCCTTTTAGAATTTAAAATTATAATAGCTGTGTGGATATCATTAACAAAATATCGATTATATTTTTATTACAAGAGAAGGAATCACCGACATCATATTGAAGAAGGAATCAAAGTTTTCAGCGACGTGTTTCTTTCATTTGTGCTGTATAATCAGCAATCTTTCAGACTATGACGTCCTTCAACAGGCTACTTTCCAATAAACTGGAGGATAATATATATTGTTATAACAGTAATGAAAGTAACGAGTTGTTTGGGTAGAATAAAATAATAATTTATTGGATGACTTTAAATAGTTGATTAGTTTGATGGATAAAAAGAAATAGAGGTAAACTAAGTTAAATGGATAAAAATAATGATAAATTAAGGAAGTAATGTTAGAGACCCAAACGGCTGGCGATCGGCTACACCCCTCAAGATGGTGGCTATTGTTTACAAACTTCCCGCCTAGCGCGCCCGCCACCTATCGGGACTTAGGTACATAACATTCGCCAAGCTGTGTGTCGATGTATTATTCAAAGTTACAAGCTATGTACATTTTTGGTTATGACAATATATATATATATGAATTCTCTTAAATATAAAAATACATATTCAGAATATGTCATTTTGATGTTTAATATTTATAAAATAGAGAATGTGAAAAGAGAATAAACGATATATGCATGTTTTTTTTGTATATATGTAGATATTCAAATATTTATTTGAGATATTCATGTAGATTTTCTTGATTTATCAAGAAATTGGATTGGCCAAATATCACGGAGCAAGTTAAATAAAGGTTTATTTTATTTTTGCTCCACTAGATGGCACTCTGCCATCTAAAAAGCCCATGTGTTTTGGTCAGGAAATGCTTTCTTTATTTTTAATATATATATGGTATATTTCAAACTGTATAAAAATGACACTTTTAGTATATGTCACATATCTTCCAATTAGTTAGAGCCGATACCTTATAAGATCCTACCCTTCTATTAAAATGTACACCGTTTCTATTTACTACCACCCCCATATTTTGTATATATGCTATCTTTATTAATAATACCTGTAAACCCCTATTTGTATTTAAAATAAAATTGGTGACGTCAAAATAAAAATCCAAAGAGCGGTCAGCTGGGGACAGCTGGGGAGAGAGGAGGAAAATGCCAAAGCCCAGATGGGGGGCCCCCCTACCTCCAGGGATTTATATAGACGACCCCTGTAAACAGGACAGATTTTGGCAGGGGGTCAGCAGATGTTCTAGGGTGTGTACATCGGCAGACGGCTTCTGTCTCTCTCGGTCTCTCTCTCCATGTCTCGGTGATAGGCATCCAAGTTTGTGTCTTGGCCTCTACCTCTGTCCCGTGGGCTGTCCCCGATCACACTCGGTGCTAACATCCAGCCCTGCCTCTGCTTCTTGTTGTCCGCGTGGGGAAGAACATCAACACTCGCCTCACGTATACGACTGCCAGCTTATCCATACGTCGACATTTTCAACAATATTACATATACATGTAAATATTTACATAATTAGAAAATTTATTAATGAATTAATATTATATAAAAATATTTTTCTTTTTATCTATGTAAACAAATTAGTTATGAGAAAAGGATGACTATCAAATATTCAGGGAAAGTAAAAAACCATCTGAATTTGATTCCTTCTTCAAAGCGATATAATATTAAAATAATACAAGACGCAAACCTCAATGGTCATGTCATAAAGGCAATCCTGAACTAAATTCGTTGAAAACCGAATTATTTATACAAAAGCCTTCCAACTAAGTGCATAGTAAAATAAAAATGATTGTGACAATCAAAAAGACGACTGTTGAAGAACAAGGTGTTAAAAATGCCCGCAGACAGCAAAGTAAACATGTTTAATTAGTCGTTTTTGGATAAAAACTGCCCATTCACTAGGTAATTTCAGTTCTTGGCTGTAAAATGGTAGAGGTATGTAGTCTAAGGAGACAGTAGATATGTACGTATGGATAGTTTTATCGAAAATTGTTCTTCCGCAAACGAAGAAGTCTATTTAGGCATCATATCAAAAACATAAGGTATCGCCACATTCAGGCACAAAGATTAAAAAAAAAAACTTCAGTGAGATTTTTCTTTTATAAATAAAATGAACGACATTCTTCGATAAAAAATATTGGTAGGTCCTTCTAGATCATTAGTGAATTATGTTAAATAGCATGAATTCCTATAATAAACTTGAAATTTTAGTTTTTTCATTTCTTTTTATTTATATCAAAAGATTCCATAACCCAATTTTGATAACTTTCTTATTGATGGATCTTGTCAAACACGTAAGCAGCGTGGACGAATAAATCTGGTTACAACAGGTTTTCTAGCGATTCTGCCACGAAATAGAATCGATGCAATTGCAAGAAACAAAATGGCGATGAGCATACAGACGACACCAAAGTTGATAAGAAATATTGTAAGATTAATATCAATATTCTTATTTGAATCTTCTGAGATAATAGTCTTTGTTTCCAAATTGATTCTTTCTGTTGAAATACTAGTTGATACAACAGGTATTGAATTATCTCCAATTGGTATCATCAATTTCTGAAGAGAATTGGATGAATTCGGAATGATTGCTTCACTCGATCTCATTCCATCAATGTTAGTAATATCATTTAATTTTCCATTTTGAGAAAAGGAAGTTTGATTTTCAAAAATTTGTATGTTGTAGATCTTCACATTGTAGACATTGTGGATGACTTTAGGTCTTCGTTCGAAAATATGCCGTTTCCAGTCATAACTTGAGATCTTGTCACGCCAGAAATGATCTGAACCTATACATAGGCCGATCAGGGCGGTTAGGAAGATAGCTATTCCATGTGATGACATGAGGCCTTAGTGAGTTATATTTGCCGCAGAACCCTTGGCCTCCATAGGAGCCATTGTTTTCTTCTTTTTAGCATCAGTTCAATGAAATTGGTCTTATGGCCACTTATTTATATTGTCGCGTATAAGGCCTGAAACTACCTACAGCCTCCGCTAATAGATGACGCTTTCGTCTGTTTCCGATCTGAAACTGGTGTGGAAATCGTCGACTGCTGTAGTTCTGTTTCCTAGTGCAAATGTTCGTAAATACACGTTTATATTGGCCCTAGGAGGTAACGCAATGTAAATATCCTTTGAATGTTATTCTAGTTATATGTAATTTATAGTAGAAATGACAATAAAAAGAGGAGTGTTAGAAGTCTTGTTGCCGGTTGCTGTTATGACCCTCGCCAACGCCACAGTCACTACTCTTCTGGTAAGTCTCTCGTGTCCCCCCACCAGTGGTAAGACTGAGAGATACTGCCAGAGGAAAGGAGATCCACTTGAGTGGTGGTTATCGCAGGTCTCTGGGTGGTCTGCAGGGTAGGGCTGCAGAGGAAAAGCAACGGGAGCCCAGATAGGTGATCCACGAAGGAAGAAGCGGCATCGTCGCAAAGAACCCGAGGGGTCACGCGCGACATTATTAATACAAAGCAATAACGCGCTATCTATATACAACAAATGAACACATTTAGACGCGAATGTTTATTTTTTTTTGCAAATAAATCAAACTTATACTTTCCTTATTGCGATAAAAAAAATACTGGAAGGGCTAGAAACATAGGCTCCAAGCCGTTTCGCTAATTTTATCTACCAGACCGCTTCTTTATAGCTCTAATACTGTATTGGATCATTCTGCTTTTATATGCTACACTAAAGGTTGGAATCTTAGAAATTGTATTTAAGTAAATTATGGACAATATATATTTTAGGGCTGTAAAATTACATTTAAATATTTGTAACAAATGAATTTACTGACAATTAGTTTCTTTTCAATATTATCATCAAATATTATCTCTACAGACCTTACTGCAATAAGTTATTGAATGAGAGGGCTTGGCTCATCATGACAGGGTTCGCTACTGATGAACCAAGCCCTCTCATTCAATAACTTATATTATTGCAGTAAGGTCTGTAGAGATAATATTTGATGATATTATTGAAAAGAAACACACTACCTGTAAATATATTTGTTACATATTTTATCAATAGATGAAAATTGAATTTATAATTTTTTTTTAAATATTTGCATTGAGCAATGCATTTACGCTCTTCCTTCTTTATTATTATTCTCATTAAGCCAAATAGATAAATGAAATCCATTGAATTTCCTTGCTTTTTGACCATTAACATTTATAGTTTCCAGAATGCATTAAAGCATCACTTTATACAAAACTTTTGAAACTTTTTCGTTTAAATTATCGCTTTTTATTATTCTCCATACAGAAGGAGCTGCATCGTATCTGTGAAAATGCAAAATTCAAAATCAATATATTTGAAGAATTGAATAATCAAATTTATATATGCTTTGAAAATTCGAAACTATTTTAGACGCGTATGATTCTTTTTGAAATTAAACAATTTCTACTACCCTAACTGCAATGGAAAAATTAATGGGAGGGCCTGGCTCATCAGTGGTGAACCCTCCCATTAATTTTTCCATTGCAGTAAAGACAGTAGAAATTGTTTAATTTCAAAAAGAATCTTACGCGTCTAAAATAGTTTCGAATTTTCATAACGGATGGCGCGCTAGTGCATCATAATATTGTCAAGCGGCTCAGCGGCTCCAACCACGAGAGGCCCCATGAGACGCTTGTCAATCATCCCTGGACTCCGGGGTGGGGGGCCACGGGTGTGGGGGGTTCTCAGAATCTGGTCGGCAGAGGGAGCTGACGTCCCTCATTAGGATTATCTTCAACTTGGGGTAAGTTGTACACACACTCTCTCTATAAATACCCCTTATAATAAATTAATTATCCCCAAATTTGCCCTTGCTTTATTTATCTCCGCGACATATTTTGGCGGAGACGCTGGGTATCAAGACAGTCACCAGACGAAGTCGTCGCCTTCAAGGATTGAAACCAGAGCTATCTACAGTTCTTACTTTTCCTACTCGTAAGAAAATGGAGAGAGAAGAAAACCGACCAGTCTGCCATCGGTGGAGAGACCCTACTGTCTTGAACGTGGGGAAGATTCGCAGCGTTGGCTGAGCGACTTCCAGCGTGTAGCACGTTACAACAAGTGGGGTGACTCCATGGTCTGGCCAACGTCATCTTCTACCTCACTGGCACAGCGAAGTGCTGGTTCGAAAACTTCGAGGAAATATTGAATTCGTGAGAGGAATTTAAGATAAATTTTTGTGAAATATTTGGGAACAAGGAAGACACGGCTAGAAAACCCGAGAACATTCTTCGAACTAGAGCGCAGTCGAGAGCTACATACAAGAAGGCCTCCTTCTTTGTAAACAGAGCAACCCCAGAATGTCGGAAGGAGAAAAGGTGAGCCACCTGATTAAAGGCGTAGCGGAGGAAGTGTATCAGGCACTTGTTGGGAAGGACAGCAGCACGGTGGACCAATTTGTTGCGTTCTGCCGCCGATTCGAGGCATTCAAGAGGATGCGTGTTGCACCGCCCAGGTTCAACCGACTGCCCAATGTGACCACCATCTCGACCGCTGAATCTGAGAACCTAGAAGCCCTGATTAGAAGAATAGTAAGAGAGGAGGTTCAGAAGTTTATGGCTCCTCCTTCTACATTTGCCGCCCAGGATATCGACACTTCACCTCTCGACCTACGGGATGTCATCCGTAGTGAAATCCAGCAGACATTGGCTCCTATCTCTGCCCCTCGTCAGCCCGAGAGCTTCCGCCCTCGGCGACAATACCTCCCCCAGAACGATCAAGGTTACCGACCAAGAACTGAAGGACCATCAAATAATCAAAGGACTCAGTGGCGTACTGAAGATGACAAACCAATCTGCTTCCACTGCGGACGACCCGGACATGTTGTCCGTTATTGTAGAGAACGATAGCAGGTCTTCGCTGAAGCCAGGTCAAGGAATGGCGGAGAAGGAAGAAATGTTGGATTTTCGAGTCAATCCCCGAGATATGACTCCGACGACGACTATGTAACGCCCCAAACCTCGACGTACTTCTACCAGAGCTCTTCCCCACATCCAAGCCGTGCAAGGTCGCCAGCTCGAAGACAATCCCAGTCGTCAGCCCGTCGTTTCAGCCGTTCTCCCAATCCTCAGAATGTGAAAAACTAAGTAGAGCGGCTTCTAACGGGAGTGAGGTCGCCATTAAGGAAAATCCTCCAGGGTATATCGCCGCTAAATTAAAAAAAAATGTTATGGACGAAATAAATGGACGCAAAATTAAAGCATTGGTGGATTCAGGAGCAGACTTTTCTGTTATTTCAGACAAATTTCGACTCGAACTAAAGACACCTCTCTTCAAAGAACCAGGTCCCATTCTTAAAGCCGTAAACAAAAATTTAATAGAGACCCTAGGAAAATGTGTCCTGAACATAGAAGTTAATGCTCTGAAGATATCCTTTGAATTCGTTGTTATGGTGGAATTCAGCCATTACATCATATTCGGATGGGACTTCTTCAAGGCCACCGAAGCCGTCATTGATTGTGGCAGAAATGAACTCCATCTCGGGGAAACCTCCGTCCTGGAATCTCGAGAGGAGGAAAACCAGAGATTGTTTGCTTCCGACGACTTTGTCATCCCGCCTAAATCAATAAAGAAGACCAGTGTGATAAACGAAAAAATATGCGGTGTTAGAGATGTTTTAGTGTCAACTTCTAAGGACTTATTATCAAGAAAATAAGTTCTTATACCAAACTCATTGGTTAAATTTCGACACGGCCGAGGTAGCATTTGGGTTGCGAATGGAGCGTCTTGGCCGCAACTGATTCCATCAGGAATGAATATGTGCACCATGGAAAGTTATAAGAATGGAATTATCTGCAGTGTTATCGAATCCAGCGATAAGTTACAAGAAACGCAGCTAAAGTCACGTGAATGGTCACAGAAGATAAACCTTACTCTAGATCCCAGGGCTGTCTGAAATTCAAAGGTTACAGCTTGTTTCATGCCTTGACGAGTTTATTGACATATTTGACTTGGGGGAACTCCTATTGCGCCCACCAGTACTGTGAAGCACAAGATAAACACAGGAGACCACTCTCCTATCAAACAGCGACCCTATAGAGTAGCACCAAGTGAACGACGACTAATTCAAGATGAAGTGAAAAAGATTATTGAAAATCACATCGTGAAGCCCTCTGAAAGTCGTTGGTCATCTCCAGTTATTCTAGTTCGAAAGAAAGATGGGACCTGGAGATTCTGCGTAGATTATCTTCGATTCAATAAGATAACAAAAAAGATGTTTTCCCGCTGCCAAGCATTGACGATGCCTTGGAAGTTTAGCTGGCTCTAGTTACTTCTCCACGATGGATCTTCGGTCAGGGTATTGGCAGATTGAAGTGGAAGTAAAAGACAGGGAGAAAACTGCCTTCATCACTCCAGATGGGCTGTATGAATTCCGAGTAATGCCTTTCGGTCTATGCAACGCTCCAGCAACATTTTAAAGGATGATGGATAGTGTTCTGGGCAGTCTTAAATGGAACATGTGCCTTTGCTACCTGGACGACATCGTAGTTTACGCACCTACCATTGAGGAACATCTACGTCGTCTACAACTTGTATTAAGGTGCATACAGAAAGCTGGACTAAGCTTGAACCACAAAAAGTGTCTTTTTGGATCAAGGAGGATAAAGATTTTAGGACACCTTGTTGACGCCAATGGATTTCATCCAGATCCAGATAAAGTTGAAGCCGTCTCTAAATTTACGAGGCCAAAGAATATCTCTGAACTGAGGAGCTTTCTTGGATTATGTTCCTATTACCGAAGATTTATTGAAAACTTTGCTTACAAAGCTAGATATTTGCATGACCTACTGAAGACTGAAAAACAATTCTATTGGGATGCAGCTCAAGAGAAAAAGTTTGAAGTCCTGAAAACAGCTCTAATTTCAGAGCCTGTCTTGGGACACTTTGATGAATCCGCTGATACCCATCTACACACGGATGCAAGCGGACATGGTATTGGAGCTGTACTTCTACAAATACAAGGTGGAAAGGAGCGGCTTATAGCTTATGCATCTAGAAGCTTGACAAAGGCTGAACATAACTATTCTACAACAGAAAAAGAATGCCTTGCTGTAGTCTGGTCTATTACAAATTCCGTCCATATTTGTTTGGTCGACCATTGACGGTTGTCACTGACCATCATTCTCTATGTTGGTTGGTAGGACAGAAAGATACTTCTTGCCGTTTGGCAAGATGAGCGCTGAAGTTGCAAGAATTTGACGTGACCGTTATCTACAAGAGCGGACGCAAACATAAGGATGCCAATTGTCTGTCAAGGAGCCCGCTTGAGAACGATCAACCAAGTGCTGTGATGTCACTAACCAACGTCGATATAGAGCAAACTAAAGACCCGGATTTAGCTAAAATAATCGATAATTTAAACTCGGGCTACACCAAAAAGGAATTCAGCATTATCGACGGCATCTTATACAAGCAAAACTATAGGACAACTGGAAGACCCTGGCTTATGATGATTCCTAAACACTTAAGATCGGATGTTATGGCAGATTTACATGACGCTCCTACAGCTGGACATTTGGGTTTCGCCCGAACGTATGACAAAGTTAAGAAACGATTCTATTGGCCTGGCCTTTATAGAACTGTTCGCCAATATGTAAGCCATTGTCGGGAGTGTCTACGAAGGAAGAAATTACCTCGACGTCCGGCTGGACAACTTGTATCCATACCGCCCGTAGAAAAGCCATCCTATAAAGTTGGGGTTGATTTCCATGGAAGATTTCCAGTTTCTAAAGATGGAAACCGTTGGATCATTGTGTGCACCGATTATATGACATGGTATGCCATAACGAAAGCGATCCCAGACGGAGGAACAATCGAAACAGCTAAGTTCCTGGTTGAAGACGTCATCTTGAAGCATGGAGCTCCTAGAGAAATGATAACAGATCGCGGTAGAAATTTTATTTCTCAAGTAATAAAAGAGATCAATGCTCTGTGCGATATTGTGCACAGATTTACAACGGCCTACCATCCCCAGACCAACGGCCTGACTGAAAGGTTCAACAAAACTCTGGGAGACATGTTGTCCATGTACGCAGGTGTTTAGCAGAAGGACTGGGACCAAGTTTTACCCTATGTAACTTTTGCTTACAACACTGCTAAACAGGAGGCGATCGGCTACACCCGGTTCTTTCTTGTCCTCGCCCGCGAGGCCGAGACCTACATCGATGCCGTACTACCTTACCTACCAGATGTGATCTCTGACGACTACGTTGGAGAACTTGTGACAAGAGCTGAGGAAGCGCGTCAACTCTCCCGATCACGCCTTCTACAATCACAGGCGAAAGACCGTAGACTATACGACCAGAAACATACTCCAGTCTATTACCAGAAGGATGATCTTGTGTTTGTTTTTACTCCCATCCGAAAAGTAGGACTATCAGAAAAGCTACTGAAGAGATACTTCGGTCCCTACAATGTGACCAAGAAGCTTTCAGAAGTTACGTATGAAGTAGAGCCCGTGGACCCCTCTCCCCGATCACGGAAAGCCAAAGATATCGTCCATGTCATTCGGATAAAGCCCTACCTGGACCCTGAAGAACAACATTCTATTCTGCTAGGGAACACCAGCCTTGATAGATTTCCTTTCAGAACAAGGACTGAGACAAGCTAATCAGCGGGTCGCTGTTTTCTCTAAGGAGAGTGTAATGTCAAGCGGTTCAGCGGCTACAACTACGAGAGGCCCCATGTGACGCCTGTCAATCATTCCTGGACTCCGGGGGTGGGGGGCCACGGGTGTAGGGGGTTCTCGGAATCTGGTCGGCAGGGGGAGCTGACGTCCCTCATCAGGATTATCTTTAACTTGGGGTAAGTTGTACATCTCTCCCTATAAATACCCCTTATAATAAATTAATTATCCCCAAACTAGCCCTTGCTTTTTTTTATCTCCGCGACAATATATATGCTTTGAGAGAGAGAGAGAGAGAATTGATTGAATTCTATTCAAATCGGGTTTTAGGATTAGCACTAACAAAGACAATTAGTCGAGGTGCTGTTTTCTCTATAAACCTTATTGACCTTCGACGCCAAAAATTCACATACAAGATTATTAAAATAGATTTATAAAACTTGGAAAATAGATTCTATAAAATTGAAACTATGAAAATTTTATACTGTGATAATATAGTTTTTATTTGTGGTCTATCTTTTTGTCAAACAGTTGATTGGTTTTATATCTACAAAAACTTATTAAATTATATTTATTGCAAAACGAGGGGTAAGCATTTTAGCATTTTAGCTAATTTATCCATTTCCTTCAAAATGTATTAATATTTCAAAACGATAAAGATTTTCTTTCGAGTTTATCAGATCTGCTTTTCAGAAGGGATATCTTTATTTGGAAGTTATACAAAAGTTCAAGGAATAGTATATGTTGTAATATATTCCAATATACACCTAAATCGCCATGTGTTGTATAGTTGTAATTGCCAAGTTAACATAAATAATATTTCGAGTGAGTTACAGTCGGCGCCTGTAGAGGAAAAAAGTCCGAAAAACAAGTCGGGTTCCCAGGTGTGCCTCCTTTTCGCTCTAACAGATTAGTCCGCTTTGAAACACCATTATTGACAGACCCCTCTAAACAGATCTCCCCTGACCGGTGTCGGCTACACTCGCTCTCTCGCCATCTCTTCTGGTGACATCCAACATGCCTCGTCCTTCTGTGTAATCCCAAACACGTCTGAACCCACTCTGAACATTGTGGCCACCACGACTGCAACCAACATGCCACACTACAGTCATCCAACAGGTTACAACACAGCTAAATTGCTAAATATATTATTATTATTTTATTTATTTGACATATCAGACGCGATATTCCAACTTGGGATACTTGCGCCTAAATACATTTTAGCAGCTTATATACAATTTATTTTATAAATAATTCAATAAAAAAACAAAGAAAAAATTAAAACTGAAAAGTTGGTAATTAATATATTATTCTGGAATGTCTATTTTTCTGTTATTGCTCGTATCCTACAAGAAATATTTACAAAAACATACGCGCGCAGCGTGTACATTGTACAAAACTTTTGCAACCTTTTCGTTGGAAGTATCGCTTTTTAGTATTTTCCATACAGAATGTGCTACATCGTATCTGTGAAAATACAAAATTCAAAATCAATTTAATATATTTTAAAAATTAAATAATCAAATTTATATACGAGTATGCTTTGAATTGATTGATTCCTATTCAAATAATATTGTCACAGATACTTCTTTTGTCTACGTGTGTATTCGGATCGAATATTTATCAATTAAACATATTTCATATATTTCGAACACACACACACGTCTCTCTATATATTTGAAATCATAATTTGCGTGCATAATGAATCTTATTCAAATAATATATCTGATAAAGAGATACCTAAATTTCATTTGGAAAAGACCTAATGCGGGATTCGTTCCCGGGTTGTAGTCACTCGAAGGATGAGTGACGGTTTAGTCACTCATCTGCCAAACTCCTGAAACGTCTCTGAAATCTCAAATTTGTTAAAATACTGATTCAAATAATGAAATTACAAATCGAATATAACCAAAAGAATATATAATAATGCTCAATTCTATCATGATTTAAACAAATAAAAACACAAACTAATCATGAAATGGTTTGGAACACAAAAATATTGTTAATAAGTACTTAAATTCTAAGAAATTACCAACTCAACTAAATGCAGAACCTTTCTGATCTTAAATAAACTTTTGAAAAAAAAAAGAATTGCTCGAGGCAATTCTCCGATTGTCGAGAGCTGCAAGGAAATGTTATTTTACCCCCAAAATCTTTCTTTCTCTCTCTTCCATTGAATATCATTCCTAATGGACTCGCTCTTTCTTAACAAAATAGCCCGGGCTAATGGAATTTTCCAAAGAATTTCTATATATTTCTTAAAAATTAAAAATAGATAAATTCCATTTTTGTAAATGGAACCTTTAGAAAATAGATGGATTATTAAATATATTAGTGTTAACTAGTTTTCTACTCCATGTTCTTTTTACTCTTTTCAATTAATTAGTGTTTGTTAACTATTATTTTTAATTAATAATTTTAACAATCAAATATTGATCTTTAATATGTTTCTAATAAGTTATGATCTTTCAAAAACAATAAATACTCAAGTGTAAACATACACACACACAAAAGCCTTTATTAGGGACTTGCCCCATACAGATTCTCCAAATTGGGTAAGGTGATAATCATCTTGTGTTATTTACATAGAAATTGAACTGGCTTTACTCTTCATCTCAACGTCATTCACTTGTTGACTTGTCCTTACATAATGATGATCTAAAAATGCATAGTAAGCTATTGCCTTAGATTTGTTAGCAGATATTTTTGAAAATAATACGTAGGGTGAAGTGTTGGTACTCAAGTGTAAACCTTCTTTTGATTGTGCTACTAGCTACTAGAAGTTGCTGATGACTGGCACCATCTGTCGGAATAAATATAAACTAACAGTTAATTTTTATTTATAACAGAATTGATCACAAATATTTCCTTTCTTGTTTAATCGACCTAACTATGTACACGTTTCAGGTTTTGACCTTCGTTATCGTAGTGCAGGCTGTACTTCAAAGACCAAAAAAAAAGCTGATATTTGAGGCTTCCTGGAAAATCAAGGAATGAGTATTTAAGTTTCACAATTATAAAATGCCTTTCTCTCAATTTAACAATATGATTAAAGTAAAATTTCATTTTTTTGCTCTTTTTTACTATGCACTCGTGACCAAACATAATTGAGTTGTACTTTTTAGTATGTATAGCGGGATTAGGACAATAACTCTGAAAGATATTACATTGACCTTTATTGAAGACACAAGAGATAACCAAGTGTGAACAAAACTTAAGGAAGTTGTACCTTTTAGTATGTATATTGGGATTCAGACAATAAACTCTGAAAGATATTACAGTGACCTTTATTGAAGACACACGAGATAACCAAGTGTGAGCAAAACTTAAGGAAGTTCTACCTTTTAGCATGTATATCGGGATTCAGACAATAACTCTGAAAGATATTACAGTGACCTTTATTGAAGACACACGAGATAACCAAGTGTGAACAAAACTCAAGGAAGTTGTACCATTTAGTATTTATATCGGGATTCAGACAATAACTCTGAAAGATATTTGATTCACAGTGATCTTTATTAAAGACACACAATATGAAAAGTTTGAACAAAATTGCTTAGGTCTCTTTAATAAAAACAGACGTCCGGAGACAACAGACTTCCCACTTCCTTAAGTTTTGTCCATCAATATATTTCTGAACATGTGATTAACGCAAAATCTGTATTCAGGATAATCAACTATTTAGAGCGTTATTCATAAATGTTCAATGAGACTTGTATCTTAATTTATACTTTATTTACAAGGTTTCGACAATCCATTATTGTTCCTCTACAAGCAAATTATATTGCTAATATTTGATTGATTCTAATTTTAAAATATCGCTGTTTAGATTTCGTTGTTTTTTAAGTATCGAAGCGTTGAACTATCTATATTTTTAATATAAGATTATTCAGAATGAGTAAACATTAACTACACCCTTACCTCGCTTCGCGTCGGGGTTACGTTCCAAAAAAAACACGACGCAAATTGAAAATATGTGAAGGCGCAATCAAAAACAAAGGTGTTGCCATATTTTAGGAAAAAATTTCAAAAAAAAAAAAAAAAAAAAATTAAAGACTCGAATCCAAAACAACGCAACTTCGAAAATCTAACGACGCACAGTGAAAATCAGTAAAAATTAAGCAGCAACGCAACTTCGAAAAAAACGCAAAACGAAACGACGCAAAGCGAGGTATTGGTGTATATATACACAAGATAAGTGTGTATAGGTAAGTATTATAGTTAAGTAAATATGAAAAAATAGTAGAAAAGTGAAATTTTACTGGTATCAAGGGAATAAATTTAGATAAAAGCATCTATCTGATTGTAGAACTAAAAGTTGCTGATGGCTTGCGCCATCTGTCGGAATAAATATCAACAAATCATTGGATTTTAATGTTTACATATCTGCTAAATACTCATTATTGATTAATGGTTATCTTTTCTTGATTAATAAAAAAAAAGAATGGGTAATTAATAAATAATTGGGCAAAAATGAGTTTAAAAACCATCTGAAGCAGTATAATATCAAACTAATAAGATCGTAAGGTAAATAATTTCTTAAAGATAGAGGCTGCCTGGCCGGCAGTCATAGTTCTTCAAATTAAATATACTTCGGCCAGTAAATATTTTTTATTGTCTCGACGTTTCGACAAAGATCCTTTGTCTTCGTCAGGAGCGAACCAAAATTAAAACATTTAGCAAACCATTAAAAATGATTCTAAAAATATTTGTTCTCTCCTGAAAAGGACAAAAGATTTTTGTCGCAACGTCGAGACAATGAAAATATTTACTGGCCGAAGTGTTTTAATTTGAATAAATAATAATTCCTTGTAAGATTTTTTATTCAGACGAGCTTTCGGGAATTTCTGCACTTCTACAAGAATATATATACAAATGAGCCTTATTTTTATTTCTGTAGAAGGGACAGAATGTTCGAAGCTCGGCTAAATAAAAAATTCTTTAAGAACCTCTTCGCTTCATGAGAGAGATATATCTTGATCTCGGTTGATATTATTATATGAATTTTATTTTTTAAATATAATATTAATAATTATTGATATAATGATAAAGAGAGTGAATTGTCACATTCATATATCTAGAAATTCTATACATTTATAACTTAAAAGCTCTTTTTCTATCTTATTTATTTATATTTATTCAATTTTGTATTTCTTATTCTTCTTTCTTTGCTTATCCCTAATACACGTGGTACAGGCTATGATTATCGTGGTGGGTAGTAGTTGACGACTGCTTTTACTGTAAGTACACCACATGTCTACACATGTAAAAAGAAGTTCGACTTTGCACTTACAAATGTGTCAGAGCCCCGTTTGTTTACTTGACTCGCTGGTGGGGTTGGACTTTTGCAAGAATCGGGGGCCATTGGAGCATTTCTTTTACAGAAAAAAGTGCCCAATGTGGGAATCGAACTCGAGTCGTAGCGGTCGAAAATCAACCCTTTAGATCATCCTTCCACCGACCTCCTAATTTTGTATTTAACTCTATATAATTTCATATATTAGTTCATATGAACGATTAATAAAAGTGTATTCAATCTCAATCCCTCTTTTTCAATATGTATAATAAATAGTAATATTTCTAAACCGATTTTCTTTCTCCATAGAGTAAAGAAATTGACAAAGTTGCATCAATTTATAAAAGAATAATTGAAAACTACGAACAAAACAGGTATAAATGTACATATATATGGATTTATTTATTTAAAAGGCAAATTATATTTAAACAAACTCGATTGACTATGAAGGAATGCCTTCTTTGTCATGTAAATGATTCTTGAAGAGTATGGTAATGGGAAGTCTGGGGCTTCTACCGATTTGAATCATTTTGAAGATGCTTGCATAGAGCCATTATGGAGAAAGGAATCTCTGGGGATGTCAAGATAAAGAACCGGAAGGCCAAGGAAATTGGAAATGTCTTCCA
Source organism: Cordylochernes scorpioides (assembly GCA_030710605.1). Lineage (NCBI taxonomy): Eukaryota > Metazoa > Arthropoda > Arachnida > Pseudoscorpiones > Chernetidae > Cordylochernes > Cordylochernes scorpioides. Next base: position 158,952,061 of record CP092863.1, read on the forward strand.
AACCGTCACTTCTCCCTCCCTCACACACGATAATCTCCACCAGCAAATCGCCAGGATGGCTTCTTGATTAAATTTTGATTTTTTTTCCATATCACATAACAGAAAATTTGACTTCTTCGCCATTTTAGATAAGCAATAATCTTCTGCTCTTGTTTTATTGAATATATTTTTGCGTTTTTATTTTATGATTTTTTTCATTAGATTAACTATTGTTGACTTTGCTATGAATTTTTAATTAAACTGATTCCAAGAATTATAAAATCAAACATTATATTTATTTACAGAAGAGAGAAAAAATATAAAAGAGAAACTAATATTAAACAAAAAGATTTTTTATTCTATTCGGTTAGCGCCTTTTAACTTTGATCTTACATAAATACTCTGTGCGGATAATTAATCAATTAAAATATATATACAACAACTTATATATATTAGTCTTCAGAGAATAAAAAGGCATATATTGAATTGAATAAAATATTTATTTCTGCCAAAATTTTGATTGGCTGAACGCCAACCTTTGTTAAGGAATTACATTTTTGTATAAACAAACTCATCGCCGAATAGTGTTATAATATTAGCAAATAAATATTTTATTCAATCTAATATATGCTTTTTTATTATCTAGAGATTTAAATATGGATTGCTATATTTTCATAACGGTATACAGTAGAACCTCCTTTTAGAGGACACCTCTCTACAAAGGACAGTTTTCATTCGCAAAATTACCATTTTTACTATTTAGCAACTCTCCGATAAAAGGACACCTCTCCTTAAAGGACCCTTTGGCATGTAATTAAGTGTTGTCCTTTACAGGGAGGTTCTACTGTAATAGAGTGTTTTGAAAATATAGACAATCTTCATGAATTGATATTTAGTTGATTAAAAAAGCATATATTGATTAAAAAAATAATTCGCTTAACAATATTACAGTTGGCTGAACGCCACCCCTTTTTATTGCACATATACGTTGTTGTACTTTGGAAAAGGTTGGCGTTCAGCCAACTGCTATATTGTTATATACATTATTTTTTATTCAATAGGGCTCACCACTGATAGCCAGGGGCCTGCCCATTATTTTACCATTGCAGTAAGGGCAGTAGAAAACGAATCATACGCGGCAAAAATAGCTCTTATTTCTAATATCTATTCACTATTTAAATGATAAATATAATTGCATATACACACACATGTTTATTATATTTGTTTTTATATCTGTGTGTTATTAATATAAATACAATATAATATAATCCGGCTTGTGATTGTAAAACGACATTTGAAATACTATCCCGCATGTGTTTATTTTCAACAAAAATCAAAATCCATTTCAAGGAGAAATAACGATTATTTCTAACCTTTTGGATGAGGTATGAAAGGGTGAATTGTGAAGAGTGATGATAAACGGAAAAATAAAAGTGTCCAGGGATGGGAATCGAACCCACAATGTTCCGTTTACCGGGCAGATGCCATGTCCACTAGGACATTTGCGGTATAGTTGTCAAACATCATTCTACAATCATAAGCTGCTTTGTATTATAACCCATCTCTGGACACTTTTATTTTTCCATTTATCATTACTCTTCACAATTCATCCTTTCATACCTCATCCAAAAGGTTAAAAATAATCGTTATTTCTCCTTGAAATGGATTTTGATTTTTCGTTTAAAAGAAACACATGTCAAATGTTCAAATGTCGTTTTACAATTAATATAAATGATGTAAAATTCATATTATGTTGAAATACAAATTACAAATTGTCCACTATTTTATATACAAATATATTATACAAATATTCACATATTATATTTCATACACTATATATTATTTATACAATTTACATATAACTTTAATATATTTGTTGTTTTAGTTGAGATATTATTTGTAAATAAATAAAAAATCATCTTTAATATATCATTAACAATAATATAGGATTAACAACTTTTATATTGATTGTGATATTTCCATTTGGTAATTTCAATCAAGTGTTGAAATAAACTACTTAATAATAGTTAAATAAATATTTCAACTTTTTATCGAAATGACTTCTTTTAGGAAACCTTCTTAAAATTACTCACAAATATTTTTATGGATAACACAACACACATATATATTTATAGAAAAAATATATATATATGTTATATTAAAATGTTATTTTATTTAAAATTATATTTCATAGATTCAAATACTCTGCTAAATCGACCGCCAGAGGACATGCTTCCCCTATAAAAACTTATTGTTGTTGTTTCCCGTTGGCCGGCTCAAACCTTTTGTACATTAGGTAAATAATATTTTGTTTTCCTTATTCTTACGCCTTAAGTCAGGCAGTACTTTTACCAAATTATGTTTTTATATATTATTTTAACGCAATTAAAGCTATTTTTTATAACTAATTTTATTATAATCTTTTCCACGACTGCATACCAAAATCAAGCAACAGCTAATAATTCTATATAAATAACAATCAAAATACAACAGAAATCTCTTTTATTTTATATATATATAAATAAATATATATATAAGTATATAAATATAAAACATCAAAATATATGAGTAACTATGAATTAATTTTGCTATATATATATATAAAACCGATATATTAAACACACGTTTACAATCAGAAAAGAGTCATTCTCAAAATCTATCAAAATATATTTGAATAAAGATAATCTGAGAAAACGCTCTCAAATAGAGTTTGAAAATCGAGATTAACAAAGTGATTGCTTTTAACAACGAATTTTCTACCATTTTTCCGCTTGGAAAACCAACACAATAAAAAGAAATCTAAAAAGAGAAGTTTAAAAAAAAAGATGAAATCACGTGATTATTTATTTTACGGTATTTTTAAAGCGATAAAAAAAGTTTTAAGTTTTTGGAACAGAACCACTCATATAAAACAAGCCAAAAGACATTAAGTTTGATTACCTTTCGTTCCTGACGAAAAGGCAATAAAACAAAAGACCTTTCGCTTAGGACAAGCCTGTCATTAAGTCTTTGAGGCGTAAAGACAGGATGATTTGGATAATCCTCTAGTTTAAGAAAGATGCAAGGTGTCAACTAGCAATTACTACAATAATTATTGCCCACCAATGATGATCATTTTTCTCCATTTCTGTTCATTTGACCGAAAGAATTAAATAGTTCGATTGGAGTTCTATTGAGCGTAAAGTTCCTGGTAAATCTTTGTTTGCTTTGGTCGATAAGAATTGAAACTTTATTGGTTCCAGAAAAGAATGTCAACAGACGATTTTTTCTGATTTCTTTTGTTCTTTTTCAAACCTTTTTTTTTTATCTTGATGGCCATTAGATTCAATGGCGTTTATCCTTAATTATCTATCTTGCTAATTGTTATTTATCGGTTAATAAAGATTGTGTTTATTAAACTATTTAATATTTATATATTCAATTGCCATCTATCGATAAAATTTGTAACTAATAAAATTTACTTAAACAATTATAAAGATTTCTTTAGATGAGTTTCTTTTTATTTTATTCAGGTAGTCTCAAGCTTTCGGGCATCTCTGCCCTTCTACAGGGGAACTTTTATAATGAACTAGACGAATGACCCGGGCAACGCCCGGGTTTACCCGATTAAATGTTTTATTCAAACACTATTCGTTACAATTATAAATTGGCGCCGTGGATGTCACTCTTGTGAAACGTCCCGCTCCAAACTTTACATGTACATTAGGTCAGCTGATATTACCTCCCATCTTCACCGCTAGAGGCGCTGCTCGCGAGCAAAAGGGAAACTCGACGAATATTCGGGATAGAGACCTGAAAATGTCGCTATAAGTTTTTCCAGGTTATACTGTTAAAATTTCAGTCAGATTAGTTACGATATAAATCTTCAAATCGAGCGAGCGTCTATAAATATTTTGATTTAGATCAAGTATTCTTATTATTCAGCGAACTATTTTTAATAAAATTTTGAGAAGATTTCGATTTTAAACTTATTTATAACCTTGATAGAGGGCGCTGTTCGTGAGCTAAACAGAATAATTTGAATATATAGTTTTAATATTTAATTTATATATAATTTAAAATAGCCTATCGTTTTCCTCGTATTTTTTTTTTTACCTATGTATGGAAATTTTGGTACTGTAAAAACAAATTTTGCTTCAATAATATAAAAAAAAAAACACCCAGGCTAAGTTTCGAACCAAGGTTGTGGAAATACGAAGCGGCACACCTAACAATTAAGCTACGCTTGGCATCATAAATATTCGCATGCAAAGCTATTTCAGGCCTTACATATTTCTAACGACCTTTTTGAAATAGGTTTTTGAAACATGGAAATTATAATACTTAAAATAAATAGAAATAGAGTAAACACAAATAAAACTTACCAAATATTTCGAATTAGAGCAGTTATTTTAAACGGCGAATTAGATCAGTTATATCTAAAAATGAAAATATATAAATAAATAAAACATACCAAATATTTCAAGAGCAGTTATTTTAAACGGCAAATTAGATCAGTTATATCTAAAAATGAAAATATATAAATAAATAAAACCTACCAAATATTTCAAATTAGAGCAGATATTATATAAATATTTATATTATATGTGTTATTAAGCGAACTATTATTAGTTATTTTAAACGGCGAATTAGATCAGTTATATCTAAAAATGAAAATATTTAAATAAATAAAACCTACCAAATATTTCAAATTAGAGCAGTTATTATATAAATATTTATATTATATGTGTTATTAAGCGAACTATTATTAATAAAATATTGAGAAGATTTAGATTTTAAACGTATTTATAACCTTTTAGTACTTGATAGAGGGCGCTGTTCGTGAGCTAAGTAGAATAATTTGAATATATAGTTTTAATAATTGATTTATATATTTTTAAAATAGCCTATCGTCTTCCCCGATATTTTTTACCTATGTAAGGAAATTTTGGTTTGAAATAGTGAACTACTGCGAATTTGTATACCGGACATACAAACAAACACACAAACATTCATTTATATATATATAGATAAATCGCCGCCTGATGCAAAACTATTACGTATTTACCATGGTATATACATACATATATATTGGGTTGTAAAGAAAGTTCGTTCGGTTTTATTCTACAATTTTATTTAGACAACTAATTAATCAATCAAATTAATTAATTAATCAATTATGTATTTTCCGTTATTATATACGACCTCCTCCCAACGTTCGACTAGTTTGTTGATGCCGTTCCGCCAAAAATTACCCGGTCTGGTGTCGAAGAAGTTGTTGATCCAGGTTTTGAGGTCCCCTTCATCATCGAAGGTATTACCTCTCATATGGTTTGACATGGAGCGGAAAAGGTGGTAATCAGTTGGTGTAAGGTCCGGAGAATACGGCGGGTGCTGTAGAACTTCCAATTCGGGCTCTTGAAGGGCGGCTTTGACGACTTGTACAACATGCGGCCTAGCGTTGTCGTGAAGGAGAATGATTTGACCTTGTCGATCGGATCTGTGCTGAGAACATGTAAGAAAACATCTACGTATGTTTTCCCACGTGACGCAGCGGAGCGTGACCTTGCCAGCACGGGTGAGTCAGTTGTTGTTTTGCTCTCTGTATCGATGGACATTAAAACATGGTGGCAGCGGTGGGATACGAACCCACGCCTCCGAGGAGACTGGTGTTCATGGCGTAAGAAGATTTCTTGGCATGGTGAACCATCTGGGACGTAAACTCCGAACGACCTTGCCAATTGCACCAGAGAATCTTAATCCAAAGTTGGTGGACTCTCAGACCCTGAAAAGAAAGGAGGGGAGAAGGAGAAAGGATATGAAATCCAGATATGATCGACGCTGCGGAGCTGCGGACATGGAGGAGCTATCCGAAGGTGACACGGTTTGGATTACAGATATGCGAACCTGGGGGATTGTAAAGCAGAAAGCATCGGCACCAAGGTCATATATGGTTGATACTCCAGTTGGGACTTTACGTCGAAACAGGTTCCATCTACGAAAAGGAGTTACAGTGCAATATCCAGCCGACCCATCGACGCCGACCTTTTCGGGAGAGGAACTGGTTGAAAATGAAAAGACCCCAGTTGTGGATTATCCCTCTAGCGACTCAGAAGACGGCCAGATAAGAACCCGGAGTGGACGAATTGTTAAACCTGTGGATCGCCTTCATTATTAATTATATTATGCATTTAAAGTTTGTAATGTATATATATATTTCAAGTCTTAATCCTTAACTGGACGGGTGGATTTTTCTTACGTAACTGGACGGGTTGGGTAGATTCAACTTGATGTGACTTTATGAAATAAGTGCTAAATAATGATTGAAATCATTAACAAAAATATTTAATTAATATATAGTTAATATACATATTTTGATTTTTAAAACACTTAGGTGACATACAGAGCAAAAAGGTTTTTATTTTATTTACTGCGTTATTTGATAGACATTTGAAGCACCTTTTTGGAGTATCAGATTGTTGTGGCATTGTAGTTTCACTTGGTGTACTTGAACCGTCATTCTTCTTGAATTGTCGTTTGTAATTCCAGTGGGAGAGAATTGAGATTACGTGTGACCAGGTATTCATCAGTCAATGCTCTCCCAAGATCAACAATAAAATGACTCCTTTCTTTTTTACCATTCTTATCAACCTGATTAGCGATTTTATTATTATTTTTTTTTTGGGGAACATAGGAGACTAAAGTGGTTGTTCCAGAGAAACCAAAAATAGATGTTCCTGATTCTCTATTAGGGTGCAGTTGAAATTGTGGTGAATCTAAGGTTTATTCTTTCTCATTGTTCCTAAATATGCAAGGCCATGTTCTTTCAACTTATCAACAAATTCTACTGAAGTGAACCAATTGTCTGATGGAATATTTCTTCCAAAGTGTGGTCGACTAATCTCTAAAACATATATATTTTGGGTTGGCAGGGATAGTTCTCTCTGTCGACTTGATTGATAATTATACTTATCCAAAGAAAGAAGTGTTATTTTATAAAAGGAGGCTAAAAATAATGAAAGATAGAGACTCAAGTATGAGAGACCCACGAGCTAACACTGACACGAAAAATTCTCACGCTTCTGGACGGGCTGGGCAGAATCCACCCCAACATGCAAATTTAACCCCCCTCCCAAAACTGAAATTTATGAACGATGGATGGAAAATGTTGGTATCACTGTAAAATTAGAATAAACGAAAGCTGGTAGCTCTAGGTAAACAAAAAATATATTATTTTCCTATATTAAGTTTATGCATGGGTAGAATCTACCCAACCCGTCCAGTTAAGGGTTAAAAAGGGGGATGTGCTGAGAACATGTAAGAAAACATCTACGTATGTTTTCCCACGTGACGCAGCGGAGCGTGACCTTGCCAGCACGGGTGAGTCAGTTGTTGTTTTGCTCTCTGTATCGATGGACATTAAAACAGGATCTTTTCTGTTAAATAGCCTCATTCACGCAATGTAATTGGGCAATGTAGAGATCCTTGTTGACCGTAGTGTATTTACAAATTTACTGTTATTTGGTTTATTTTAGGAATTATGATATGTAGAATTATATTTTTACTATTTTGTATTCATGTTTTGTAATGTCTATATCTGACTTGCATAAGACACTTACTATTATTGATATTATTAACTCATCACCAAATTACACAAATTCACACATACTTAAACCACACTATAAAATTCAACATACAATAAAAGGTTAATATAGATAGGGAGAGAGAGATTGAGATTGAAATGCCTTTATTGTAGAGTTCATATAGGATTAGATATAAGGTTAAATACAAAATAAATATAAAGAATTAATAAGTATAAATATGCATATACAGTTAAACCTCCCTATAGTGCCCGATTTTAAATACGTAGTACGATGCGATTTACATTAAAAGTGATCTGTCTATAGCATCCCCTCTCTATAGCACCCTATTTTGGTGAGTCCCAAGAGGAGGCGCTATAGACAGGTTTAACTGTATATATATATATATACAGATCGTCATTGGTGGTGCCCAAAGCGGGAAAGACTTCACCACCGATGGATTGCCAGAGTTCTTTCCCACAGAGTGGCCAGGTCGATGTTATGGCTGGTGTTACTCAACTCAGCGGTTACCTCGGTCAGTGATGGGAGCGCATCCTCTTCACGGACGAGAATCTGTTCACCCTCGAACAGGCATACAACTACCGAAACAACAGAAGCTGGTCTGCTCAGGTTCCTGGCATGTTGGCCATCGTCGAACACCGTCAAAATCCGCAGTCGGTTATAATATGTGACGGGATTTACGCCAATGGCAAGACTTCCCACGTTTTCGTGGATCATGGGATCAAAATCAACCAAGAAGTATATCGCCTGGCATTCTCGAGGCCGTCGTACTCCCGTGGGCTCAACAGCTCTTTCTCGATGCGAATTGGACGTTCCAGCAGGACTCCACGCCGGTTCACAAGGCGAAATTGACTCAGGACTGATGCATTGCCCATTTTACTGACTTCATCACATCGGCGGAATGACCGCCCTACTCACCCGATGGATTACAGCGTGTGGTCCATTTTGCAAGCCAGGACCTGTGCTACACGCCACAAAAGTTTGAAGTCACTGAAACGATCACTGCGCCGAGAATGGAACCGATGGTCGCCGAAGGACTTGCGGCCCATAGCTGAAAATTCCAAGTCACGTTTGGACCTGTGTATCAAGCCACTTTGAAACCGGCTGAATGAATTTTTAGTTAGTATCCTCATCATTATTAATCATTGTTAATTCGTTCACTTTTTTTTCTATTTAATAAAATTATGACTAAAACTATTAAACTTCGTTATTTTGGGTCATCCAGTATATTAAAAAACTAATACAATCAGAAATAATCTAGAATTTTTTTTTAACAATTTATTCATAATAAAAATTCGTTAAAAACAAAAAGGGAAAATTTAAAATACAAGAGATTTGTTACTCTATAATTGAAACTGCATAAATTACTTTAAAATGAACTTGTTAAAAAGCTTCTTTCATATTTACCTATTTATTTCAAATATTAAGGAATAAAATTTAGATGAAAAATTTATATATATGAGAAATATTTATTCATTTAATCATATTAAAATAAGATTCAAAAATATATACCATAAGTAGCTAACTAAAAAAAACTGATTTTATAATTAAGTTAGTATTAATCTTTCAGAAAGTTACCTTAAAAGCATTTTTATGTCCGAAGTAATATATAAGTTTATCTAGTCTTTTTACATTAGCTTAATCTTCTATGCATTAAAAGTTTGGCTTCAGCAAATAGCATTAATAAATCAATATTTTAAATTAGAGTTTTATATATATTCAAAGATATATATTTTTTAAATTAATGAAAAAATTTGAAATGGGTTCAATTTTTCATATCAATAGTAATTTTCTTTGAAAAATTCGATAGAATTTCGTTAACATCTACGACAATTATCGATTATAAATTCGGTAACAATATTAGTTGATAAATTAGATGATAACTTTCGTTAACAACTTCAATGATAACTTTCTTTAACAACTTCGATGATAACTTTCGTTAACAAAACTTCAATGATAACTTTGGTTAACAACTTCGATGATAACTTTCGTTAACAACTTCGATGATTACTTTTGTTAACAACTTCGATGATAACTTTCGTTAACAACTTCGATGATAACTTTCGTTAACAACTTCGATGATAACTTTCGTTAACAACTTCGATGACAACTTTTGCTAACAACTTCGATAATAACTTTCGTTAACAACTTCAATAATAACTTTTGTTAACAACTTCGATGATAACTTTCGTTAACAAATTCGATTATAACTCTAATTAGCTTCTTCGATGATAACTTTTGCTATCAACTTCGATGATAATTTCGTTAACAATTTTGAAGATAACATTTGTTAAGAATTCTGATAATAAATTTCGGAAACAATCTCGTTGATAACTTTCGCTAACAACTTCGATGATAATATTTGCTGACAACTTCGATGATAATATTTGCTGACAACTTCAATGATAACTTTCGTTAGCAACTTGATCATTTTTATCGGTCATATCTTCGATGATAATTTTTGTTGATAATTTCGATGACAACTTTCGGGAAATACCTCGATGATAATTTTCATTAACAACTTCGATTATAAATTTCGTTTGAAAATTTCGATGATAACCTTTGATGCCAACTTGATGAATTTCGTTGGCATCTTTGATGATAATTTTCGTTAACAACTTTGATGATAACTTTAGGGAACAACTTCGTTGATAACTTTGGCTAACAACCTTGATGATAACTTTGGGTAACAACCATCGATGATATTCTTAGTTAACAACTTCGATGATACATTTCTTTAACAAGACTTTAATAATAACCTTTGTTAACAACTTCGATGATAACATAATGTCAATTTTTAAAGAAAACTTTGATAACATCATACGATTAGTCTATTCGTTGATTCCTTTGATGATAATATTCGCGATATCAACTTCTATAACAATAGCAACAATAATTTTCAACAATTACATTCGATTCTCTAAATAGGATAACAACACCTATGTCAACCTTTGTTGATTTTGCCTTGATAAAAATATTGATGACAATTTTGATGCCAACTTTAATTACATTTCGATTAACCTATTCGGCAAACAACTACTAGGGAAAAATTCTAGATATAGGACTAATTCAATTGTAACTTTCATTGAGAAATATATTATAAAATGCGATGCAAACTTAGATTGAAAAATAGCGACTAATATTTGAATGACAAATTGTAAATCATTTAATTACAACGTCAATTGAAATATTTGTTGATAAATTTGACAAATAATGCAAACAATATTGATGACACTTCGCGATTAAAACTTCCGATAAAACTTCGATGACAACTTTCGATAAAAAATATCCGATTCAATAATTTAGGTTAAAAATTAAAATGACAAATTGAAGGCAATTTTCAGTGACAAATTCTATAAATAAAATCAATGATAGTTGTCAATTCTGATAGTCAATGAGGTTTGATTCATTTGTGAAATAAACAATCGCGTATTAAAGTCTTTATTCGATTTATATAGATGGCGCGTTATTGCTTTGCATTAATTTATGCCTAATTTGTCCTTATTGTTTGCGGAAGAGCATTGCTCGATGCAAATATTTAAATATAATTCTTCTATCCTAAAAGCTTATGTCCATAATTTGTTTAAATAACATTTCTTAGATTCCACCATTCAGTGTAGCATATAAAAGTAGAGTGATCCAATACAGTATTAGAGCTCTAAAGAGGCGGTCTGGTAGATTAAATTGGCGAAACCGCTGGTAGGGTTCCCAAACTGATGAGCCAAGCCCTCTCAATATATTTTTCATCGCAGTAAGGACAGTAGAAGTTTGATTTATTCGTAAAAAACATTCGCATATTAATGTCTTCATTCAATCAATGATAAATATCACAGGAAACGTTCGTTGCAAACTTAGATAATATTTTCGATTGCAACTTACAATTGACAACTTCAAGGACAAACAATGATAATAATATCAATCATAATTTATAGGATGGCTATGGATATAGCTAATTTGATTATAATTATAGATGATAACCTCTATAAAATAATATCGTTACAAGATATATGGCAGCTTAAGATAACTAATTCGGCTATATTATTTGATGATAGCCTTCATTACGACCCGGGATCGATTCCCGCATTGAACACTTTTTTTTCTGATTTAAAGAAATGCTCCAATGGCCTCCGATTCTTGAAAAGGTCCAACCCCACCAGCGAGTGCAAGTAACCAAACGGGGCTCTGGCACATTTGTAAGTGCAAAGTCGAACTGCTTTTCACATGTGTCGACATGTGGTGCACTTATAGTAAAAGCAGTCGCCTACTTCTACCCACCATGATTATCATGGCCTGTACCACGTGTACTAGGGATAATAAAAAAAGAATAGGACTATAAGTGAAATTAAAAAATATTCTAGAATTGACTAAGAAATGTATATAGTAGCGAATTAAAAAATATCCCAATTGATAAGGAGTTCTCATATAAATTGTTTTTGAAAAATATTCTACAGTTAAATCTAACAATTGATTCACACCAAGTAGCCAACGAAAATTAATAGAAGATTTTATATTATAAGCTCTGCTGGTGAAATAAAATGGAGAGCAGTGATATTCTTAAATCCAAAGGCGATTCTTGGAAAAAGACATTTCGCGCTAACTAAATATCAGAAAAGAACTCAAATGAAAAACTATTAAGCAGAATAAATCAAATCAATAAAATAAAATAAATTAAATATTCACGAAAGAATATGTATATTAAAAAGAAGAAGATACAGTAGAACCTCCCTGTAAAGTACAGCACCTAATTACAGAACCAAAGTGTACTTTAAGGATGATGTCCTCTTACCGGAGAGCTGCTACAGTATAACTACCTCTCTGTAAAGGATAGCACCTAGTTATAGATCCAAAGTGTCCTTTAGGGAGAGGTGTCCTCTTACCAGAGAGTTGCTACAGTAGAACTACCTCTCTGTAAAGGACAGCACCTCGTTACAGCGCCAAAGTGTCCTTTAGGGAGAGTTGTCCTCTTAACGGAGAGTTGCTACAGTAAAACTACCTTTCTGTAAAGGACAACACCTAGTTACAGAGCCAAAGTGTCCTTTAGGGAGAAGTGTCCTCTTACCGGAAAATTGCTACATTGTAAAAATGGTAATTTTACAAATGAAAACTGTCCTTTATAGAGAGATGTCCGCTAGCCTGGGAGGTTCTACTGTAGTTGAAACTATAAAAACACAATACCAATAAACTAGACATGCAGTATGGAAGAACTTGCTGAAGACTAGAAACTAAAAATGAATAAATGAGATAACTGTAATTTATTTGAATTAAGAACTAAAATGGCAAAGATAATTAGAAATTATAATTAATCAAATATGCTGAGAGGTAAATCAGAATAAATAGCTACCTGTTCTAAATGAATTCGTCGAAAAAGGTAATACATTTTATTATCAATATATTTATAATGTGATAACCATTTTTTCAGAAATTTGAGCTGGAATATAATACGAGTAGTTCAATGACATTTTGTTAAGAATTACTCTCTGAAAGATAATTTTAATATATCTTTTTAATTCTTTTAGGTTTATACATTTTTTTCTTTAGGAATGAAATAAAACAAATCAAATATAGATTTTTGAGTCAAATATTGAAAATTATAGATATATCTATCTTTGGAATTAATTTTATTCATTTTTGTTGAAGAAAATTTGTTAATGCAATGAAATATATTCACAAAGAGCTATATAAGAGAGTATATAAGAAATTTCTTGCCCAAATTTAAAGCACACTTTGACATATGGAGTTACTATCGCCAAATTTTCATCTCTTCTTTCTTTCCTATACTGGAAATGTCAATTAGAACACTTTACAATTATTATTTCAAACGTATTTTAATATAAATTTTTATTCTAAATACATATTAATTGTGTATATAGTATATAAATATATGTGAATTCGAAACTATTATATACGTGTATGATTCTTTTAAAAATAAAACAATTTCTACTGTCCTTACTGCAATATATCTGTAACGTTTTCTATTTATAAATAAAGGATAGTCACAATAATTTGTGTTTTAATATTTAATCAAATTACAACAAGGTTAACCGCAATATATGAACAAAAAAATATCTTATACAAAATTAGAGAAAGAAAAAAAAGTGTTGCTGACTGCCTAACAATATGAAGAAAAAATCAAAGAATAATTAAACTGGCGAAACCGCTGGAAGGGTTCACCACTGATGAGCCAGGCCCTCTCATTGATTTTTCCATTGCAGTAAGAGCAGAAGAATATATATATTTTAAATAAGCACATGGGAAAGATATACGAAATTTAATAGGCTTTGCAGACTTTTTATTATAAATAAACAGCTTCATGCAGCTTGAGGAACTACACTACTATGCGACTTGATTTACATCAATGTAAATAATTAATTAGTTACTTTAGAGCATGACTCATTGTAAATACCTCAACTTGATCAACTTTCTCTCTCCAGGATACTAATTATTACAGATAACTTCATTAAATCAACTTCCATCATTGCGTAACAAATTGTGAACCTTGTGGTTTCTTCTATCTGCTTATGTTGTTGCTTATTTGTTTAATGTATATGTTTATTTAATGCTCTTTTTCTTAATTTTTTATTTTATTTTTGACAATTCTGTTACCTACTCTACTACAATATGAATTATTGTAAATATTTTCACGCGCAATTATCCAGATTGGATATAGCGTGTCTTGTTTGCAACTGGTAATAAAATAAATACATGTTTATAATAGTTTCGAATTTTCATATCTATATATGCTAAATACACAATTGATATGTATTGAGGATAAAAAATAAATTAAAATACGTTTCAATTGATAATTATAAAGTGTAATAATCGACTTTTCCATTATAGGAAAGAAAGAGGAGATGAAAATTTGGCGAAAGTAGCTCCACATGTATCAACTTCGATGATAACTTTTGCTATCAACTTCGATGATAATTTCGTTAACAATTTTGAAGATAACATTTGTTAAGAATTCTGATAATAAATTTCGGAAACAATCTCGTTGATAACTTTCGCTAACAACTTCGATGATAATATTTGCTGACAACTTCAATGATAACTTTCGTTAGCAACTTGATCATTTTTATCGGTCATATCTTCGATGATAATTTTTGTTGATAATTTCGATGACAACTTTCGGGAAATAGCTCGATGATAATTTTCATTAACAACTTCGATTATAAATTTCGTTTGAAAATTTCGATGATAACCTTTGATGACAACTTGATGAATTTCGTTGGCATCTTTGATGATAATTTTCGTTAACAACTTTGATGATAACTTTAGGGAACAACTTCGTTGATAACTTTGGCTAACAACCTTGATGATAACTTTGGGTAACAACCATCGATGATATTCTTAGTTAAAAACTTCGATGATACATTTCTTTAACAAGACTTTGATTATAACCTTTGTTAACAACTTCGATGATAACATAATATCAATTTTTAAAGAAAATTTTGATAACATCATACGATTAGTCTATTCGTTGATTCCTTTGATGATAATATTCGCGATATCAACTTCTATAACAATAGCAACAATAATTTTCAATAATAACATTCGATTCTCTAAATAGGATAACAACTCCTATGTCAACCTTTGTTGATTTTACCTTGATAAAAATATTGATGGCAATTTTGGTGCCAACTTTAATTACATTTCGATTAACCTATTCGGCAAACAACTACTAGGGAAGAATTCTAGAAATATAGGACTAATTCTATTGTAACTTTCATTGAGAAATATATTATAAAATGCGATGCAAACTTAGATTGAAAAATAGCGACTAATATTTGAATGACAAATTGTAAATCATTTAATTACAACGTCAATTAAAATATTTGTTGATAAATTTGACAAATAATGCAAACAATATTGATGACACTTCGCGATTAAAACTTCCGATAAAACTTCGATGACAACTTTCGATAAAAAATATCCGATTCAATAATTTGGGTTAAAAATTAAAATGACAAATTGAAGGCAATTTTCAGTGACAAATTCTATAAATAAAATCAATGATAGTTGTCAATTCTGATAGTCAATGAGGTTTGATTCATTTGTGAAATAAACAATCGCGTATTAAAGTCTTTATTCGATTTATATAGATGGCGCGTTATTGCTTTGCATTAATTTATGCCTAACTTGTCCTTATTGTTTGCGGAAGAGCATTGCCCGATGCAAATATTTAAATATAATTCTTCTATCCTAAAAGCTTATGTCCATAATTTGTTTAAATATCATTTCTTAGATTCCACCATTCAGTGTAGCATATAAAAGTAGAGTGATCCAATACAGTATTAGAGCTCTAAAGAGGCGGTCTGGTAGATTAAATTGGCGAAACCGCTGGTAGGGTTCTCAAACTGATGAGCCAAGCCCTCTCAATATATTTTTCATCGCAGTAAGTACAGTAGAAGTTTGATTTATTCGTAAAAAACATTCGCATATTAATGTCTTCATTCAATCAATGATAAATATCACAGGAAACGTTCGTTGCAAACTTAGATAATATTTTCGATTGCAACTTACAATTGACAACTTCAAGGACAAACAATGATAATAATATCAATCATAATTTATAGGATGGCTATGGATATAGCTAATTTGATTATAATTATAGATGATAACCTCTATAAAATAATATCGTTACAAGATATATGGCAGCTTAAGATAACTAATTCGGCTATATTATTTGATGATAGCCTTCATTACGACCCGGGATCGATTCCCGCATTGAACACTTTTTTTTCTGATTTAAAGAAATGCTCCAATGGCCTCCGA
Organism: Cordylochernes scorpioides; assembly: GCA_030710605.1. Classification (NCBI taxonomy): domain Eukaryota; kingdom Metazoa; phylum Arthropoda; class Arachnida; order Pseudoscorpiones; family Chernetidae; genus Cordylochernes; species Cordylochernes scorpioides. The sequence continues at coordinate 158,968,392 of CP092863.1, forward strand.
TTCTTGAAAAGGTCCAACCCCACCAGCGAGTGCAAGTAACCAAACGGGGCTCTGGCACATTTGTAAGTGCAAAGTCGAACTGCTTTTCACATGTGTCGACATGTGGTGCACTTATAGTAAAAGCAGTCGCCTACTTCTACCCACCATGATTATCATGGCCTGTACCACGTGTACTTGGGATAATAAAAAAAGAATAGGACTATAAGTGAAATTAAAAAATATTCTAGAATTGACTAAGAAATGTATATAGTAGCGAATTAAAAAATATCCCAATTGATAAGGAGTTCTCATATAAATTGTTTTTGAAAAATATTCTACAGTTAAATCTAACAATTGATTCACACCAAGTAGCCAACGAAAATTAATAGAAGATTTTATATTATAAGCTCTGCTGGTGAAATAAAATGGAGAGCAGTGATATTCTTAAATCCAAAGGCGATTCTTGGAAAAAGACATTTCGAGCTAACTAAATATCAGAAAAGAACTCAAATGAAAAACTATTAAGCAGAATAAATCAAATCAATAAAAATAAAATAAATTAAATATTCACGAAAGAATATGTATATTAAAAAGAAGAAGATACAGTAGAACCTCCCTGTAAAGTACAGCACCTAATTACAGAGCCAAAGTGTCCTTTAAGGATGATGTCCTCTTACCGGAGAGCTGCTACAGTATAACTACCTCTCTGTAAAGGATAGCACCTAGTTACAGAGCCAAAGTGTCCTTTAGGGAGAGGTGTCCTCTTACCAGAGAGTTGCTACAGTAGAACTACCTCTCTGTAAAGGACAGCACCTCGTTACAGCGCCAAAGTGTCCTTTAGGGAGAGTTGTCCTCTTAACGGAGAGTTGCTACAGTAAAACTACCTTTCTGTAAAGGACAACACCTAGTTACAGAGCCAAAGTGTCCTTTAGGGAGAAGTGTCCTCTTACCGGAAAATTGCTACATTGTAAAAATGGTAATTTTACAAATGAAAACTGTCCTTTATAGAGAGATGTCCGCTAGCCTGGGAGGTTCTACTGTAGTTGAAAATATAAAAACACAATACCAATAAACTAGACATGCAGTATGGAAGAACTTGCTGAAGACTAGAAACTAAAAATGAATAAATGAGATAACTGTGATTTATTTGAATTAAGAACTAAAATGGCAAAGATAATTAGAAATTATAATTAATCAAATATGCTGAGAGGTAAATCAGAATAAATAGCTACCTGTTCTAAATGAATTCGTCGAAAAAGGTAATACATTTTATTATCAATATATTTATAATGTGATAACCATTTTTTCAGAAATTTGAGCTGGAATATAATACGAGTAGTTCAATGACATTTTGTTAAGAATTACTCTCTGAAAGATAATTTTAATATATCTTTTTAATTCTTTTAGGTTTATACATTTTTTTCTTTAGGAATGAAATAAAACAAATCAAATATAGATTTTTGAGTCAAATATTGAAAATTATAGATATATCTATCTTTGGAATTAATTTTATTCATTTTTGTTGAAGAAAATTTGTTAATGCAATGAAATATATTCACAAAGAGCTATATAAGAGAGTATATAAGAAATTTCTTGCCCAAATTTAAAGCACACTTTGACATATGGAGTTACTATCGCCAAATTTTCATCTCTTCTTTCTTTCCTATACTGGAAATGTCAATTAGAACACTTTACAATTATTATTTCAAACGTATTTTAATATAAATTTTTATTCTAAATACATATTAATTGTGTATATAGTATATAAATATATGTGAATTCGAAACTATTATATACGTGTATGATTCTTTTAAAAATAAAACAATTTCTACTGTCCTTACTGCAATATATCTGTAACGTTTTCTATTTATAAATAAAGGATAGTCACAATAATTTGTGTTTTAATATTTAATCAAATTACAACAAGGTTAACCGCAATATATAAACAAAAAAATATCTTATACAAAATTAGAGAAAGAAAAAAAAGTGTTGCTGACTGCCTAACAATATGAAGAAAAATTCAAAGAATAATTAAACTGGCGAAACCGCTGGAAGGGTTCACCACTGATGAGCCAGGCCCTCTCATTGATTTTTCCATTGCAGTAAGAGCAGAAGAATATATATATTTTAAATAAGCACATGGGAAAGATATACGAAATTTAATAGGCTTTGCAGACTTTTTATTATAAATAAACAGCTTCATGCAGCTTGAGGAACTACACTACTATGCGACTTGATTTACATCAATGTAAATAATTAATTAGTTACTTTAGAGCATGACTCATTGTAAATACCTCAACTTGATCAACTTTCTCTCTCCACGATACTAATTATTACAGATAACTTCATTAAATCAACTTCCATCATTGCGTAACAAATTGTGAACCTTGTGGTTTCTTCTATCTGCTTATGTTGTTGCTTATTTGTTTAATGTATATGTTTATTTAATGCTCTTTTTCTTAATTTTTTATTTTATTTTTGACAATTCTGTTACCTACTCTACTACAATATGAATTATTGTAAATATTTTCACGCGCAATTATCCAGATTGGATATAGCGTGTCTTGTTTGCAACTGGTAATAAAATAAATACACGTCTATAATAGTTTCGAATTTTCATATCTATATATGCTAAATACACAATTGATATGTATTGAGGATAAAAAATAAATTAAAATACGTTTCAATTGATAATTATAAAGTGTAATAATCGACTTTTCCATTATAGGAAAGAAAGAGGAGATGAAAATTTGGCGAAAGTAGCTCCACATGTCAAAGTGTGCATTAAATTTGGGCAAGAAATTTCTTATATACTCTCTTGGAAGGCTTCCAAAAAAAGAAAATTGCTATTGTTAAAAGGTAAAGGAAATTTTCAAACTTGGTCTTTCCTATATATTTGTGAAAATGCATATTCGGAGTAAATTTTGCACTTTTTTATCATATAAATTTGTTGTTAATTAGTAATTTATGCTGTTTTTAACTAGTATATTTAATGAATTTAATTAATTTACGATTAATTATTGCTAAATATAATAAATAAATGGAACCTGGATCACTTTGTAAACTGAAAAAGAGGAATCAATATTTTAAAATTGTTCTTTTTTTTTTACAGTGAATCATACATGTATGATTGTTGACATGTGTATTTATTAGCTTTAATATGATTTAATCTTTATTTATTAATGCATCAGTATACACAAGATATATATGTTGTATAAAAATGACATTTCTGTTGATTATTGATTATCTTGAGGATTATGCTATGGAATTATTTGCTGATTCTTTTTAGAACTAAATAGTATTGATAATGCAGTCGTGGCAACAATATTGAAAGTAAAATAATAAAAATAGTTTTGATCAGTAATTGAATCAATTGAGCTGAAGGAATATATATATAAATAATAATTCGATAAAAGAACTGCCAAGCTTAAGGCGTAAGAATAAAAAAATAAAAACTTATTTACATAATTTACAAACGGTTTGAGCCGGCCATCAGGAAACAACAATAGGCCTAAGTAGGGAAAGCGCGACCTCTGGCGGATGATTTAAAAGAATAGTTTAATCTATGAAATTATAATCCCCTAAAAATAAATACAATTTTTATACAACATTTTTCATATAATATATATATATTTTTCTAATTATAAAAAAGTGCCCAATGCAGGATTCGATCCCGGGTCGTAGCGGCCGAAAACCAATGGTTTAGATAATCCTTCCACCGACCCCCCATCTCGTTCGTGGATGGCTTTTCTTGATTTATCAAGAAATAATATTTTAATTTATTTTATTATATTATTGAGAAATCAATGAGAAATCGTAGTCAGGAGATGCCTTCTTTATTTTTAATATCAACACCTGACCCACTTATCTTTAATTTTATTTCTATTGTTTCATTCATGTGTAAAGCGTCTTTGCGCAAATTTGGCTTTAAATACCAATTTCTTGATTTCTCAAGAAGCCTCTGGGACCAAAAATATTTTTGGCCGCAGTGGTTAGAGCCTACTCCACGCTGACGAGCGCCAACAGCGTGAAACGCGTTTGTGAATAGCTTTTCTTGATTTATCAAGAAATTGGGTTGGCCAAATATCACGGAGCAAGCTAAATAAACGTTTTAATTTATTTTTGCTCCGCTAGATGGCGCTCTGCCATCTAAAAAGCACATGTGCCCGTGGTCAGGAGATGCCTTCTTTATTTTTAATACACTGGTGTCCAGAAAATAAGAAACTTAACCAATATTGAAATTTCTCAAAAGCTAATTTATTAACAAATATAAAATTTAGTATAAAAATAGTTTAAACTATGGAGAATTTGACTAGCTATATGAAAATTAAAAAAATGTTTGGAATTATGAAATATTGAAATTATTACCAACATACCCAAAGCTAAGGTTCCAGATCTTAAAGAAATAAGATATCAATAAGGAGTATGATCACCTCTAACAGCTATCAAGGTCTCACAACGAGCCCTTATACTGTTTACCAGGCTTTGGAGGAGGTCCAGGGGTAGTAAACCCCACTCCTCCAATAGAGCAGTTCTTAGGTCAACGAGGGTTCTGGGAGAGGGGTGACGAGCTCCAATACGCCTCCCTAGAGCATCCCACACATGCTCTATTGGATTCAGTTCCGGAGATCTGGCTGGCCAATCCATCCTTCGAATATTCTCGCTCTGGAGATATTTATTGACTAGCCTAGCCCTATGCGGTCGAGCATTATCGTCCATAAAAATTAAATTGTGACCAAATCGATCTCTATAAGGTCTTAGATAGGGCTCAAGGATCTCGTCCCTGTACCTTTGGGCAGTTAAAGTGCCCCCAGAAAAAATGTGGAGGGGTGTGCGTCTGCTAGAACTGATGCCAGCCCAGAATAAGAGACTGCCCCCTCTAAAACTATCTATTTCCCTGATGTTACTGAGATGATAGCGGGTTCCAGGCTCCCTCCATATGAAAACTCGTCGAGAATCTGTGTTTAAACTAAATCTTGACTCGTCACTGAAGAGAACATTGGCCCACTGATCATGAGTCCAGGCGTGATGTTCCAAGCACCAATTCAAGCGGGCGCTCCTGTGAGCAGAGGTTGAAGGGATACAGACCATTGGTCGTCTTGCATAAAGAGCACCTTCGTGAAGCCTTCGGTAAACAGTTGGTCTTGAAATTCTCGTTCCAGTAGCACTTGAGAGTTCATTAAAGAGTTGAATAGCTGTCATCTCCCTATGGCGCTTGGCAGTTACGACCAGATAACGGTCTTCAGAGGTAGCTGTTTTTTCTTTTTTTCTAGCACAGAACGTTCTTTTCTTTTGATGGTTCCTGTCTCAATGAACTGTTTCCATATTTTGCTGACCACAGATTTATTCACATTTAGCCATTTTGCTACTTCAACTTGTGATTGCCCTGCCTCCATTCTTCCAACAGCTCTCCATTTTAAATCATCTGCTAAAATATTTCCTAAACTCATGATTATTTAAGGATTAAATAAAATAATAATTGGACAATTCTTAGATGGGGTAAACGACACGCCAAATAGCACACTTATAAAGACAAGCAAAAATTTGCATATTTCCAATTTTACCGAATCGAATGGTTGCGATAAATATATTCTACGACTTAAAATACCTAATTAAATTACTTTTTAGCTTTTAGCGTTGTATATTTTAAAACATATAATTAAAAACAAAAGTTTCTTATTTTTTGGACACCAGTGTATATATATTTATTACAAAAAAAAAAAAAAAGATTTCCTGTTGTTGATTTTTTGAATATTATTTAGATATTTAAATATTATTCATTTTCTTGATATATGAATATGTTTTATGATATTTGCTGGTTCTATTGAGTACATTGGTACTGAACGGTATTGGTATGTAGTCGTGGAAAATCTTGAAAATAAAAAAATAGTTAAGATCATAAATAGTTTTAATTAAGCTAATGGAACATAAATACATATTTTGATAAAGTACTACCTGTTTTAAGGCGAATAGAATAAAGGAAATCAAAAGTTTATTTACATAATTACAAAAGGTTTGAGCCGGCCAACAGGAAACAACAACAATAGATTTATATATGAAAAGTCGCGACATCTGGTGGTAGATATAAACAGAAACCTGTTCTAGGATTTATAATTTTAAAATAAAATAAAATTTCTTTATAACATATATATACCATATATATGAAAAATAAAACAATAAAACCAATCACTAAATACAAACTCCGCCGTTGCCGGTCCCAAGCCCGGATGAAAAAGGAGGAAGGAGAGCAGTTACAAGTTCGCTAAGAAACCTGGGCTCAGCTGGCCCGGCTGATAGTACCCTGTAAAGGCTCCTAATCCAGGGATACAGGATGAGTCGCGTTTATACTCCATGTTAGGAGCGGCTGCACATGGCGTCTGTTCCTCATGTCAGAGGCGGTCATTTCATTTAGAGCTAAGTCGGCCTGCCACTGAGTAGTGCTCCCAGTCTCAATGACAAAGGCAGACGCATTCTACTTCACACAGTCATGATGGTTGTCAAATTACCCTAATTTGATTGAGTGGAAATAAGAAAGAAGAAGACTAAAACACTCTATATATTACAAAAATAAAATTCTTCAATAAATAAATATTATAAACACACATAACAAAAGCTTTGCTAAAAAGCCTAAGTCTACATATACATTTGTAAAAATCTAAATGTAAATTGCAGGAAACAGATCATTTCCCTTCACTACTACAGCAATATTAATAGAAAGGAAGTAATATATGCTGCGGCATGACATACTACATTTACATAGTATTACCATAATGGTAATCTGCTCTGGGATATCTCCAAATGTTAATCATACATGTTGTAATTCTGAGCTTGTTTCTACATCCGCCCGACTTACAATGTATGTACATTTAATTCTCCTTGTCAGATACATAATTCTTACTCAACATAGAATCATATTTAATTTCTATAATTATATCAATTAACTTATAATTTATATATATTTAGTAATGTGAGCAATAGTTACACTCAGAAATTATTTCTAAAAGGAAAAATAAAAATCAGGTAAAAAGTTTCTTTTAATTTTATATTTGCATAGTTTCGAACAAATACACTGCTCTTCAACGGGCTAATACTCTATGTATAATCTCAAAATAATATTTATACAGAATAATTGAAAAACCTTTGTTTTTGGCTTATGCTCTCGCGGGCGTGCATCAGCCTGTTTCCAGATAAAGTAATAGATATTATATTAGGATTGAATATATATATATATATACATACAAATTATCTAAATATTAATGGTTATTTGTATGTATATATATATATATGTTATATAAAGGTATTATTTTAAATGTTATATTAAATATTTTATTTAGAATTATGTTATATTAAGATATTGTTTTATTTAAAAAATATATTTCATAGATAAAAATATTCTGTTAAATCGGCCGCCAGAGGTCATGCTTCCCATATAAAATCTCATTGTTGTTCTTCCCCGATGGCCGACCCAAAACTTTGTAATTATGTAAATAATCTTTTCATTTTTTTATTCTTACGCCTTAAGCCAGGCAGTAATTTTACCAAGTTATGTTTATCATATCGCACAATAAAAACAATTACTAATCAAAACCAATATTTTAATTATTATTTCGAGAATTATGCCACGACTGCACCACCATAGCATAATCATCAATATGATCCAATATCAAGCAGAAACTCACTCAACTTTTTTTATATAAATATAACATATATATATATATATATATATATCATCACGGTATAATAACTATTACTTTAGCTGTGATGCACGCCCGCGAGAACACATGCCAATAACAAAGGTTTTCAATTATTCTGTGAAAATATTATTAAGAGATTGTACATAGAGTATTAGCCCGTTGAAGAGCAGTATATCTGCTCGAAATCTTTCAAATATAAAATTAAAAGAAACTTTTTACCTGATATTTAGTAATAAATAGTTTCTTTAATTTGTAAATTATTTACATTACAATAGTTACCTAAATAAAATAGATGAAATGAAAATGATCAAGGTGATGTAGTTTGGGAGAAAATATTTTACTAAAATATTTTCATATTTATAAGAAATTTGTTTTTTTGCTCATCTCTAGTACACGTGGTATTTTCCCCATGATAATCATGGTGGGTAGAAGTAGAATTTCTGCTTTTACTGTAAGTGCACCACATGTCTACACATATGAAAAGCAGTTCGACTTTGCACTTACAAATGTTCCAGAGTCCTGTTTGGTTACTTGCACTCGCTGGTGAGGTTGGACTTTTGCAAGAATCGGGAGCCATTGGAGAATTTTATTTTTTAAATCAGAAAAAAATTCCCAATGCGTGAATCGAACCCGGGTCGTAGCGGTCGAAAACTAACAGTTTATACCATCCTTCCACCGACCTTCACTTCATAATAAATGAAAGTATTAAAGCACAATGTTTCTTTTACACATAAAACAAATTTCTACTGTCCTTACTGCGATGAAAATATATTGAAAAGGCTTGGCTCATCAGTGGTGAACTCTCCCAGCGGTTCGCCAATTTAATCTACCAGACCACTGGCGAAACCGCTTAGAGTGTTTTCCACTGATGAACCAAGCCCTCTATATTTCTATATATAGATGACGCGCTATTGCTCTATGTTTCTCTATAATATATAACATTACGTTGCGAGAGGATGATATTCACGCATAAAAGAAACACATCTCTTTTTTAATTTACATTGAAACAATGTAGTCTATTTATAACCTAAGTATTACACCTTGTCATATTATATTGACAAATATTTGCACGCTTATCTTATCCTATTTCTTTAGTGCGAAGAACGTTGTTTTTATCAGATAAGTAAACCGATCTTTCAAGCATTCTAATTGGACGAATGTGGCCATGTTAGTATATAAAGGAGGTTTAAGAGAATGCGTGAGGCCAGTGTGGTATAAAGTTTTGTGTAGAGACGCTTATAGTGTTCTCTTCGTATTTTATCCGTGTCTGGTGATCTCTTCGCATTCCCTGTGTAACCCCGGTCCGATCCCTACCTAAGCAGAAATAAAGAGAAGTACTGTTTTTTATTTTATTTAACAAATTGTGAATTATTATTTACCTTTTTTTTTTGGTGTTATATTTTTGAGTGTATGATTTTTGTGTGTTTAGTTACTATCACTCTAGGCCCTAGTAATTTGCAACTTTGTGTGTTATCCCGTGAATAGTAACATTTTGTCAACCTAATGGTGGTTATAAAAAGAGGCCACAATACCAGTTTTCATACAGGTATACAGGTTATAATCTGTCTTAATTTACCAAAACTAGTGTTTTGATCCAATTTTCCTCACCGTCTTTACATTTTGTACTCGAGGGACATATAAATTGTATTGTTCTAATGAAATTTCGATGAAAGTTACCACTTTACTATACTATGCGAAATATGGTATAATCTCTCTATCCATTGATTGAATAAACTCAGTAATAAGACGTATTTTGATATCGATAGAAAAGTTTATTCAGAACAAAGTCAATATTAAAAGAGGCCAAACATTTCTCTCTTCCCGAAATCGTGAATACTTGTTTGAAAAAGACAGACGTTCGGCTTATCGAAATATTGACTTAATTTGATATGAATAAGTAATTTCTAATCCAATACATAATCAACTTCATTGTTATTATATATATATGAAAAAGAGTAAATATGAGATTATACAATTGTGAGTATAAATGTATAGCAATAGCACGCCATCTATATATAATAAATGAAACCTTTTTTTTTTTCAAATAAGTCACTTTTCTTAATATCCTTAATGCAAGAGTAATATTGGATATTCATATATGTATGCATGCAACATTAAATTTATATCATGGATTGAATTGGCAAAATCACTGGAAGGTTTCACCGACTGATAAGCCAGATCCTCCAAATATTTTTCCGAGTTGTGATAAATAGTTTCATTTCTGGTAATGAGGATATGTATAGTCGTCTGGAAGAATACGAAGAAGAATTCTACAGAATACGAATTCTAGGATTACCGGGCGATCATCTTCTGATTATGCACGAAGAATATACCTTTAAATAATAGGAAAATATTATAAAAATATTGCAGGAATGTATCGTAAATGGTTCCTTTTCAGATCTCTATTCCGTAGATAAACAGTTCTAATCTAGATTCAAAATCGATCTATGTTTGCAAATAGTTCCTAAAAGCAAACTGTCGAATTTAAATTCGATTTTTTAAATTTTACTTTCTAGAAGGCCTTAGGTCGGGTTACCTCGGAATAATCAACCAAAGGCAGCAGCAGTACCTAAGATCCTGGGCACACTGAGAAAATCAAATTTGTGAGCTGAGTGAGGATCATCTCAACCTGTACCATATGCAAGAGGAAGATAACAGATCTAGAACATCTTATCTCTTCTTCTTCCTTATCTCCACTCAAACATATTAGGGTATCAAGTTGTGACCCTTGATGGGTCTGTTTGACACCCATCATGACTGGGTGAAGTAGAATGCGTCTGTCTTTGTCATTAAGACTGGGAGCACTTAAATGGCAGGCCGACTTAGCTTCAAAATAAATGGCCGCCTCTGACATGAAGAACAGACGCAGCTGCTCCTAACATGGAGTACAAACGCTGCTCATCCTGTATCCCTGGAACCCTTACAGGATACTATCAGCCGGGCCAGCTGAACCCAGGTTTTTTTGTGAGCTTGTTACTGCTCCCCCTCCTCCTTTTTCATCCGGGCTTGGGACGGCAAAGGCGGAGTTACATCTTATATCATAGATATAGGCTACTAGGCTGAAGTTATACCATAAACCTCAAATTAACTCAGAATCAATCAATATTTATAGTCTCCATGATATCGTATAATGATACAAGGGATAATAAAAAAGCTCTCAATACGTATTAGCAATTATCTTTAGAAGAAGAAAGATTGATTCGATAATCTAAAAAACAGGGAATTAGAAAAAAAACCGGAAAGATGAGGAGAATTGAGCAATTAAGAGAAATGGAATTCCAAAAATAAATAATTTCCGTTTTGAAGATTACAAAACATGATGATACAATATATTAATATATATTTTATCATTTGTTTCATACAATTTATAGTTTCATATATATATATTATGAATTAAAATATTTTCTGTTGATATTTGAATAATAGAGTTATATAGAATAATTACTTGATGCTGATTACTTTGAGAAAATTGTTGAGCATTTGCTTGATCTTGGAATCTATGAGTATGTTACTATATTGTTTTGCAGTCGTGATAATAATTTTAAAAAATTAACTTTGAATCACAATTTTCTTTATTTGTGCTAATGAAACATAATTAAGAAATAAATACCTGATTTGAGGCATAAGAATAAAAAAAAATTAAAACTTATTTACATAATTTACAAAAGGTTTGAGCCGGCCATCGAGAAACAACAACAATCGGTTTTATATAGGGAAAGTCCCGACATCTGGTGGTAGATATAAACAGAATATTTGAATCTATTATAAATTTCACATAAAATAATATTTTTATATAACATATATAATATTTAAGCTTATCTTTTGAACAAGGTTCATACATTTTAACCACTGATGTTTCTGAATATTTGAAAGTACTTCTTCAAACAGGCCTTACTTATGATGATATAAATATTTCCCGTTTGGAATTCAAACATATTTCCGCCCCAATTTTTATAATACCTAGTTTATAACGAACCATGGAAATTTTAAGGGATTTTTATCAAAAATTGGCGCGATTGAAGACTCTAGCTGTAATTGTGGCAACGAATTCCAGGACTCGAGACACCTACTGCTGGAATGCCCACTCTTCTTCACCGCTAGACAACAGACAATAAATAATGTTGTAGATCTATATCAATTTGTAAATAGCAGATATGATTATCATAGGTTTAACTATTTTTGTAAATATATTTATGATTATCTTTCTAACCTGAAAAGTTCAGGTTCCTAATATATATTATTGTTTCTTTTTTTATTTCGATTACTTTTCTTGTACAAAATGTTTATAACTGTTTCTGTTTTAAAAAAAATGTGAATCGACGCAATTATCCCTAGCCGGGATATCGCGTTTTGTGTGTTGAAATAAAATAAAATAAATGATAGAAATAAAATTTAGATGAGACGGATTGGCTTATCAGTGGTGAAGATTTACCAGATATTTCGCCAATTTTGTGAAAAGATTGGACGAAAATGCTGAAAGGAGTCACTACTGATGTGTCAACACTTCACAGTGAGATTTTCAGAAGTAATTATCGATATATATTCTTTTTTAATTAATATAATATTTCAAAAAACACACAAAACGCGATATCCCGGCTAGAGATAATTGCCCCGATTTATATTTTTAAAAAAGAGAAAAAGTTATAAACATACAGGGTCCATTATGAAAGAAATGAGCATTTACTGGCAAAATACTTTTATTGATCGTAATTTGTGCAAATGTTCAATATTCTTCAAAATACATTCCACCTGCATCAATACACTTGCGGAGATGCGTTTGCCACGCCTGAAAGGCATCCTGAAACTTCTCGACAGGAATGCTTCTCAGGAACGTTGTAACATGGTGTTGGATGTTTTCCACGGTTTCCCAATGTTTTTCTTTCATCTCTCTCTTGAGTGGCGGAAACAAAAGAAGTCACATGGAGCTAAGTCGGGACTGTAAGGGGGGTGAGGGATCACCGGGGTGTTGCTCCGGGCCAGGAAGTTGGTAATGATGAAGGCTGTGTGGCTGATGGCATTGTCATGGTGGAGCTTGACCGTGTGTTTAATGTCAGTCCTCACGCCTGCGATCCGGCGTTTCAATCTCCTGAGCACCTCCAGGTACAAGGCTGAGTTTACAGTTTCTCCCTGCGGTACAAACTCACAATGGACTATTCCTCGGATGTCAAAGAAGACAATGATCATCGTTTTGATGCGCGACTTTCTCATTCGTGTTTCTTGGGGCGTGGGGATGATTTTGTGTGCCATGCACAGCTCTGCCTTTTCGACTCTGGGTCGTATTCAAACATCCAGGATTCGTCTCCGGTTACTACAGAGTTCAGAAAGTCGGGTTCATTTTTAATCAAATCCAACAATTCTTGACAGCGCAAAACGCTAAGTTCTTTCTGGTCTTGCGTCAACACTTTCGGCACAAGCTTCGCACAGACCTTTCGCATTTGCAGATCCTCGGTCACTATCCCATGTACCACAAATGTGGACATGTGTAATGTGTCAGTAATTTGCTGGATACTTAATCGACGGTCGGTACGCAAAACTTCGAGCACACGATCCACGTTCTCGTCAGTTCTGGCCGTTGTTGGGCGTCCTGAACGGGGTTCGTCGTGACCTCCTCCCAACCCTCCTTGAACGCCTTGTGCCACTTCCCAGACTGTGATCTTGAAATCCAATCGTCCTTGAAGGCTTTTTGCAGCATCTGGAATGTTTCAGTTGCATTTTTTCCAAGCCTCACGCAATACTCTATGGCGTATCGTTGTTCAAGCGAACGCTCCATCGCGCTATGTTACAAAAGTTGAAAACACACTTCAAGCGGAGGCATGTATCTCCCCTCACACTGCTCGAACTCAACTGACGACCGGATGGATTGAAAGGGCATATCCTTCCACCACATTTCTTACGGTTTTACCGTGCTGCCATCTATCGTCGCGTCTCAATAACATTATGCTCATTACTCTCATAATGGACCCTGTATTATAAGAAAAGGTAATCAAAATTAAAGAGAGAAACAATAATATATAATAGGAACCTGAACCTTTCATTTTAGAAAGATAATCATAAATATATCTACAAAAATAGTTACACCTATGATAATTCTCTCTGCTATTTACAAATTGATATAGATCTATAACATTATTTATTGTCTGTTTTCTAGCGGTGAAGAAGAGTGGGCATTCCAGCAGTAGGTGTCTCTAGTCCTGGAATTCGTTGATATTCATATATATATATTTTTTTCTTTTATATTTTTTTATTTATTTTAAAAATATTTTTCAGGAATATAGAGTATATACAATTCTTGAGAATTCATTTGCCTGATAAAGCATGATTTGACTTGACTTGACATGATTTGAAAAACTTAAAGTCTCATAAATAATAAAAATAACTCTCTTTGTGTGTCTAATTTTTTTTCGTTTGTTATATATTAAATTTAATTCTTTAATTATGAATGAGATATATTGATAAAATCTCTCCATTATGTGTAATGCACTTAAATGGTGATTTATTTTCATCAAAATTGAAAACTATTATAGACGCGTATGATTATTTTTAACTCGCGAAACCGCTGGGAGGGTTCACCACTGATGAGCCAGGCCCTCCCATTAATTTTTCCATTGCAGTAAGGGCAGTAGAAATTGTTTATTCTTAAAAAGAATCATACATGTCTAGAATAGTTTCCAATTTTGATAACAGATGGCGTGCTAATTCATCATAATAGATTTATTTTCATGTTAATCCTCTTTTTACTTCTTTGATAGGTTTCCGTTAGACAAAATTGAAATTGAATCAAACAAATTTAAATCGAATTCTTGGTATTTTATTAGAGGTTGTCGAACAATCTAATTCTTCTATGTAATAAAACATCAGGGAATCTATACTTAGAGTTATTACCTTCAACCACACTTCTATTCCCCAAGCGAAAGGAGAGAAAATTCCATAAAAGGAGCGAGCCAATCTGTGGGCATTATCACCCAGTTCCCGCACGTCTTCTCTTGGCATTAAGTCCACTTCACCAAATCGTGGAAGAGTCTTTGGTCAATTGTCTTCGATCCGCTTTAATTCAAAGCCATCGTTGGAACTTCAATTTGAAACTAATTACTTTCGTTTAGTTTTTCAGCCTTATCATTGGTTCCTTGCTTCTTCTTTCTCGTTTATTGATTGGCCGTCTGACTTTCTTCCTTCAATTTTATTGGTTACACCATTGGCTTACTGATTGCTTCTAAATATTGAGTCTTCAAACGATGGCAACTAATTTATTTCCCTTACTCTAAATACACTCTCTTTTTTATGTATTCATATATGTTTAAATTCGAGATTTTGTTAGGAAAATAATTTGACGGAAAAATTACCGATAAAACAATCTTTTAATGAGTGTTTGAAGTTTATATGTCAATTTTGTAATTATTCTTATTTTTAATTCATAGAAGCATTTTTCCTGGCAAATATATTCAATTTTTTTATCATAATCAACATTATTATTAATATTGTTTTTTCCTTTGTGTTAGTTATCAAATCATTTTTTACTTGTAGTTTCTTGCCTAACGAATATTATTGATAATAATATTCTGGAACACACAGAATATTAGGATAATAATGATAATTATATTCGTTAGGTCATATATTTCTATAATATATGAAATTTATTTTTCGATCAAACATATCCACTCTCTACTGAATAGATTTTTAAAAAGATATACATAAATATCTAGAGATATACTACATGATCTTAGCCAAAAGGCCGAGAAACGATATTTTATATATAGAGATGACCTGGCTTCGTGTGTCTTCTGCTCGAGTGAATGTTTAGCTGGTAGAATTTTGTTCCTGCCTACTATTAATCATTATCTGGCTTCGCCCGTGGTCTGCTTTAGTGAATATTCTCCAAAATATTTTTTTAATGCAATCAAGCATGATACGGCAATTTTGTCATCATCATTTCTGACTAAAAAAATATTGTTGATCAGTACTTGGTTAAATATAATTTTTCTTGGTTAAAGTGCGACAAAAAAAACTCTTCCAGATTTAACTCTCTGTCCTGTTCAAATTTCAGCGAGATTAGTTACATATTGAGGGCTTGCATAGCCGACAAACATTTTCCCGGCTTCGCCCGAATTTTACCCGAGTAAAAGTTTGCTTAACAAACATTTGTTAAAACGATTCTAGCAAACATCCAATCCCTACTGAATCTAAAATTGTCTACACTCTCGATAATTTTTTTCTGGTCCCTTGAAAAATACTCTATAAGTTGAAAAAAATCTGTATTAATTGGTCCACTCGGGAATTTGAAGTTGAAGGAATAGTATCTTGCCACAAACGAAAATTTGTAAATAACTGTATTTAGAGAATGTACCCGGCTTCGCACAGTTTTTATCCGAGTAAAAGTTTGCCTAACGAACATTTGTTAAAACGATTCTAGAAAACATCCAATCTACCTATATATTGATTTATAAACGTATATAAATATAAATATTGTTATATGCGTTTAAATATATTTTTGAAACACATAATATTTTGAAAATATTTATAATACAGGGTGATCCAAAAGTCCCGCACAAATTTAAAAATTAATAACTCCGCGAATATTTGCGCTAGAGCAATGCGGTAAACACCATTGTGTTCAGGATGCAATGGGATTTTTTATGGCAAATAATGAAAAATTCGAAATTGATTTTAGTTACAACTTTATTCATTTGTGATGGCGCCCTACCAGATTCAGCGGCCAAATTGTTTGATTAATTGAAAAATATAACTGAACGACACGTATTTTTACTTTTTCAATACCAGGAAAGAACCCTAATAATATCAAATGATAAATTAATAAAACACCATTTCGCCAAAAGTTAGAAGAAATGGTTAACAATTTTTAAATACAATCTGAGATATGTAAAATAGGTATATGCAAATTAAAACATGTAGAAAAAAAAACTGATATTTTAGATGCGGTTTGCTGGAATCCTCTCAGCTATTTATATTTCGAAAATAATAATTTTCTATTTTTTAATTCAACTCTCTCTCAGTATCGATTATATTTATTTTAATTCATTTGAAAAATATTTATCTATCTCTGATGATTTATTTTACTCTGGAATGCCGTTGTTGTTTTTGTCGTGTCCAATAAAGAGCCTCAGATTCTTTTCGTTTAGCCAACAAAAAATGTCCAATTTATATACACATATATTCTTACATAATGAGAATTTAAAGAATGCAAATAATCTTCATCTATTTACATATACAACACATCTCCCCCCTTAATAATACTCCAGTCGGTCTAGAGGTTTCCTGGCTCTCTGAGGTCTAGGACTGCGGACGGGCACTTGCACAGCGGCAGCTTCCGGTTTAGGAGTGCAAGAGGGCACGTACACAGCAACAGGCCCTGGTATAGGAGTGCAAGAGGGTACCTGCACAGAATCAGTCTCCTCCTTGTTTCCTGATGTAACCTCTGGAACCTCCTCTTCACTTTATTTCTGACTTCCACCTACAGGCTTCTCTCCTGATGTTCGAGGAAGTATCAAATTTCTTGTCTCCACTAGTTTCTTTCTCACGGGTCGCACTTGATTGATATGCCTCTTATACACGACGCCCTCGCAACTTATAAGGTATTGACGGTAGCTCAATAATTCCAAAATGGTACCTTTTTACCGTTTAGGTCCAGTTGCATAGTTGCGGAAATAAACCTCGCAACCTGTAGTAAACTGCTTCTGCCTTCTTACGGCCTCATGAAATACCTCTCGCGGATTTCTCATCTTGGTATTAAATTCGAGAATCTTGATCTTAAACTTTTCTTCATTAGCAGTTCTGCCGGGGAATTCCTTTATTACAGTTTGGGGGAATGCTCTATGAGAAAATAGGAAACTTTGTAGATTCGTCTCCAAATCATCCTTCCCATTATTCTTTCTCAAAAGGTTTTTAAACTCTCTTACATATCTCTCAGCTAAACCATTTGTTCTAGGATTATACGGACTGGTCTTAGTGTGCCGTATACCATTCATTTTGGTAAATTGCTCGAATTCACCGGAGACAAACTGTCTTCCGTTATATGTAACAAAATATTAGGGCAATCCAATTCTGGCGAGAATTTCTCTAAGATGACTTATAATCGTTTTTCTGGTAATATCTTTGATGATAAAAATTTCTATCCACTTTGAGTATGCGTCCACGAGAACCAAAAACATTCTTCCCATGAACGGACCCGCTAGATCAATATGAAGTCGATGCCACGGGTTTTCGGGCCAAGTCCATTCCGAGATGGTAGCCGGA
This sequence comes from Cordylochernes scorpioides, assembly GCA_030710605.1. NCBI lineage: Eukaryota > Metazoa > Arthropoda > Arachnida > Pseudoscorpiones > Chernetidae > Cordylochernes > Cordylochernes scorpioides. Next base: position 158,986,313 of record CP092863.1, read on the forward strand.
GGCATGCTTGCCGATTCTTGGCATACTCTACATTCTCTAGTTAACTCCTCGATGTTACTGTCTATGCCTGGCCACCAGAAAATACCGTCTGGCACTCATCTTCATTTTAACAATCCCCATTTCCATTTCATGCGAGTCATTTAAAATTAAAGATCTTAATTTTTGGGGAATTACCACTCTTTCACGCCATTGAAGACAACCAAACTCCAAACTTAATTCCTCATTGATCTTATAATGAGGAGCTAGTGGGTTTTCTCTCGGTACCCTTGTAAATTTCCACACACACACACAGTTGCCTTCTCTAACATTCCTTAATACTATAGACAGTATTTTATCTTGGGGCGTCTCATCAGCCACCTCCATAAAAGAGAACGGTACCTCATTCGTCTTCCTAAGAAGAAGTACCTGGTCTTCATCAAGAGACTCCCTGACACTCGATTCTAAAGGAAGACGTGACAATGCGTCAACATTGGAATTATCACTAGTTTTTCGAAATTCCACAGTATAATTAAATGCAGCTAATTTTAAGGACCATCTTTTAATTCTGGATGCTGCACATATGGGAATTGGTTTCTGAGGTGAAAATATATGAATTAAGGGTCGGTTGTCTGTGACTAATACGAATTTTCGTCCCAGTAATTATTGTCTTGATTTCTCATCGCCATAAGTTATGCTCAACGCTTCCTTTTCTAGTTGAGAGTACCGTTTTCCGCTTCAGTTAATGTTCTAGAAGCAAAAGCTATAGGGCATTCTTCCTTCCTATCATTTCTATGACTCAGAATTACGCCTAGTCCATAGTCCATTAATAATTATTTGCATATTTTAAATAACATTCGATATTTTTCGTCCAATTCCATCTACAATTTTTATTCAAAAGTTGATAGAATAGCGCTGAAATGTTTGCTATATTCTTTATGAATCTATAATAATAAATTAAGAGTCCTATGAAAGATCTCAATTGTGAAACATTTTTTAGGTTCAGGCGCCTCTATCACTGCTTTAATTTTATTTTCTAAGGGATGCAGTCCATATTTATCCATTTTAAACCCTAAACATTGCACCGATTTCTTTTTAAATTTACATTTATATCTGTTTAACTTTAAACCTTTTTCTAGCAATCATCTAAACACTAGATCCAACTTTTGTTCATGATCTTCAAAGTCTTTTCCTGCAACCAAAATATCATCTATGTAGCAGGCCACACCTGGCAAATCAGAAAATAGGCCTTTCATAATCCTCTGAAATTTATTTGGTGCTACCGCTACGTCATATGGTAGTCTTTTATAAGAAAACAACCTCTTTGTTGTGTTTATATCAACAACAGCTCTGGCTTCTTCCGCTAACATTACTTGTAAGTAAGCCTGTGATAGGTCTAGAGTCGAAAGTACGGTGCTTGTAGATAATTTTGAAAAGATCTCATCGATCGATGGAATGGGATACCTATCTAATTCTATTGCTTTATTAGCTGTACATCTAAAATCACCACATATCCTTACACTAACATCCTTTTTTGATGCCAGTACTATTGGAGTGGTCCAATATGCATGAAATATAGGTTATAAAATGCAAGAATTCACTAAACGATCAATTTCATTCTCTACTTTGTTTTTTGGAGAGAAAGGTAAACTTCTGGCCTTACAAAACACAGGAGTCACATCCTTTTTTAAATTAAAATTTATTCTAACGTCCTTTAGACAGCCCAAATCTTTGTTAAACAAATCTGCATACCTATCCATCAAATTTTTATATATTTATATATATTTCTATTATATTCATTATTTAAAATTTTAATGCTAAACAATATAGAATAATCAAGTTTCAACTGTTTAAGCCATTCTCTTCCTAATAATATTACCTGGATTTTTTCATTTACAACTATTAATCGTAAATATTGGTTGGCTTCTTTTACAAAAACATTTCTTTGATCTAATAATCTCTATTGATTTACCACAAAAGGATTTTAATCTTAAATTTGTTGGAAATAATCGTTTACCTTGCCAATAATTCTTATAAATATCTTTAGGTATTAATGTAACTGGACTTCCTGTATCTATTCTAAAGCACAAAGAATAATCATCTACTGTTAAATTTATTGTGACATCAGTTTCGCACTGTACAGAATATAGAGAGTCCTCTTGTACAAATTTACATCCCCACATTCTTTTACTAGCTTTGCAGACCCTACTTAAATGACCCAGTTTATTACATTTTAAAACAAGTCTTTGTTCTATGAGGTAAAACAGATGCCACGTGTGAATGTCTTTCACCACATCTATAACACACTATTTTGCCTTTGCTACTTTGCCTGAAAGGCCTATACTGCGCCGTACAATTATTGTACTCGCCCTTTTCATCCTTTCAATTCACAGGGGATATCTTGGCAACTAATTTATCTTGTAATTCTCTTGTATTTATCTCCGCCAATTCGAACGAGATCGCCACTGCAAAAACTTTATCCAGGGTGACATCGTCGTCCTCTTGTAGTAGCTTCTTTTGCAGGATTTCTGACTTGATTCCAGCCACAAAACGGTCTCGCATCATGGTTCCCAACATATCGACGAAATGACAATTTATTGCCAAATGTTTCAATTCTCTAAGATATTCCGAAATTGATTCTCCTTCCTGTTGAATTCTCTTTAAAAATCTGCATCGCTGTGGTATCACTTTCTTCTTTGGATCCAAATGCAGCTTAATTCTTTGAATTATAGTATCATAGGGTTGATCTTTCATTAGACCAGGAAGAAAATGTCGTTTCCCTGCTTCAAAGTTTCAGAATCTGGTAGCGAGGTAAAAATCAGCACTTTAATCTCCTTCTTCAGATGCCAAAAAGAAAGCCTCAAATTTTTGTACAAAAAGATCGAAGTGTCCTCCACTGGGCTATGGCATCTAAAAGGTATTATTAACTTTGAACTTGTCATGCTGATCTTTTCTACTCCTTTGTTTTCTTGATTTAGATAGTTTAAAAGTTGTAATCTTAACCCATTTTCTTATTTTTCCTCTCCATAATCCGAGAGTCAGAATTGTTTAAAAGATGTAGTTATACTTGCATAAACGCCGTTTTCCTCAGCTTTTTACTGGCTCTGTAGAACGCGCATCCTCGTCGCCACTTTTGTTGTGTCGTAATTAGACGTACAAGAGCTCAAACTTGAACATGGCCAACAACAAATGTCCAATTTATATATACATATATTTTTACATAATGAGGCTTTGAATAATACAAATAATATTCATATATTTACATAAACAACAGTTAATATATAGCGAGATGAGTAGAGGACTGAGCACAGATCCCTGAGGTACACCAGCCCATGTTCTTCGGTCCTTGGAAAATGTTCCATTGACCCGAACCTTTATTCTTCTTCCCCTTAAGAAGTCTGCAATCCAGATTGAGTTTTTCCTCTTACTCCGATGTTGTGCAGCCTTTCAAATAATTTCTACACTCGAACAAAAGCTGAGGTCATATCCAGGAATACGGCCGTTGTCTTCTTGGGCGGTTTTTCCTAGAAATCTATTATTGATTGACAGAAGTAGAACAGTTTATCAGTTGAACAGTGTCTGGATCTTTAGGCAGTTTGGTAGTAGTTTATTTTATTATTGTTAGTGAGCCAGACTATGAGCCTAGAGTGGATAATTCATTCTGTTATTTTACAAAGTATGCTTGTAAGAGCAATTGGCCGATAGTTCTTGCATTCCTTAGCATCTCTGTTTGGTTTCAGTATTGGCACTATAATCGATATCTTCCAATTCTTTGATAGTTTACCAGTTTGCGATGAAATGTTCAGTATTCGTAGGAGTTGATGAATTTTAGCTTCGTCTCCAAAGTGTTTAATCATTTGACCAAAGATTAGAGCATCTCCAGGTGACATCTTGGATTTAACTTTCCTATTGATGAATTTAGCTCATTCAGTGTGAAGTCTCTCGAGTAAATATCTTGTTGATGGTAATTTCTAGCTTGTTTAACTAACTTGTTTATATTAATTTTTAGAGTCCTTCCTTCATTCGTATAGCTGAGTCTAGAAGTGCTTGAAAGATATTCAGCAATTATGTCAGCCATCTGTTTGTTCGTTCTCGCTGTTCATATCGGTTAGAGTAATGGAGGATTAGTGTTGGTTTTAAGTTTTATAACACTAATTATATTCCAGTGATGGCTTTCCTTTTTTAGATCCATTTTCTTTGCAGAATTCTGCCCATTTTTCTTGTTTGAATATCCAAATTTCTTGTTCTATTTTATGACTAATTTCAATGAGTTCCTTTATGATTTCTTTTGTTTTATTTGTTTTAAGAAGTTCATTTTTATTGTCTCTCTCTGCAATCATTGCCTCGATATTGTGGTCCTTCCAGTAAAGTATTCACAGGTCTTTACGTCTACCTCTAGGTATCGATACTTTTGCAGTTTTGGATATGTTCAAAGAGAATTTTACCAAGTTTTTGTCAATCGTTCTGTGATTTAATTCTTCGTTGCACAGTTCTTCAAGCTTTTCTGTAAATATTTTTCCAGTGTTCTTTCATTCTGTTGAAACTTCTCAATTTTGAATTTTAGGGTTGATAAAATTGGTCTGTGGTCACTGATTGCTCTTTTCAGAATTTTCCATTGTGTTGTGGGTGCGATGTTGTAATTTATCGCTGTGATGTCTATTGCGGATTCTATGCCTGTGGACTTGGATATATAGGTATTCTTTTCGTTATTTAACGGAGTAAGGTCGAGGTCGGTTAGCATGTCCTCAACCTGCTGACCTTTGTTTTCTTGGACAGGTGATCCCCAAGTTGGTCTTTCGGCGTTAAAATCACCAAGTATGATTGCGATATCCGAAGACGCTTCACTTAATGTCTCTATCAGGCCTGTATTGATGCTAGTATTATCGTGGTGATAAACATTTATGATTGGAATTGTTTTATCTGTAAGATAGATTTCTGTTGCCTGAGCTTATGTCGTGCTTTCTCTAGGCTTACTCTGATTATAGGCGATTTCCTTAAATTTGATTTCTAGAGTTTTAATCAAAACGGCAAGTCCTCCTCCGAATTTTTCCGGTCTGTCCATTTGTAGTTTTGTATAATCTTTGATATTGAATCTCAGATTCTGATTCAATTTTGTCTCCTGAGGACAATTAATATGTACATTGTTGTCACAGAGAAGACAAGTCAGCTCTTTATTTTCCTCTGGGTACCATTTATATTGAGTTGTAGTAGATTGAATTGTGTCCTCGTATCAGATTTCTCATCATGAGCTCGAGCTGCAGCTCCTGACGCGGCGGTTACCCCGGACGCCGTAGCATTACTGGAGATATCAGTTTTGCTCTTCATTTGAAAATGGGTGCCGTTGCAACGTTAGTCATCTTGGAAACGAACCAGAATTTGGTCAAATATTCCAAGGGTCCAGGGGTACCGCAAGGGGGTGTGGTCGAACTTCTCCCCTTCCCCCTGGAATGCCGTCACTACAGGATAAAGCACTCTTGGTGGATTGTTTTAATTGTGATTCAGAATCTGCCACTGAAGCTTTACGAGCGTTTCGTTCCTTTAAAGATATTCGAAGCGGTAAAGGACCAAGGAGTTGCTACTCTCTAAAGCGATTGATTAAAAGTTTTGAGGAAACTGGATCTCTGGAAGCAAAACCTTGGAGTGAAAGACCATCGACATGCAAGTCAGTGGCTGTTACGGTTTTGCAGAATGCTGAAGCTATTGAAACGTTATCCACGTATGGAGAAGTAAGTGCTAGACAAGTTTCTCAACAAACGGGGAGTTCGTATGGAACAGTTTGGAGAGAACACACATTTAGAATTTTTCTATAAAAATATCCTAACAAAATTCAAAGTTTCCACGAGTTGAAAGTCAGCGATTTTGAGAAGCGTCAAGAATTCGCTGCATGGGTTTTCCGGCAAATTGATATTGGTGAAAACTGGCTGTCAAATGTTCTAAGAACAGATGATGCTCACTTTTATCTAAAGGGAGAATTTAACATTCAAAACTGCCTCATTTTGGCAACAGAAAACCCTAAGAATTTTACAGAAATACCACTTCATCAGCACAGAGTTACAGTTTTGTGTGGGTTCACCTCTTCTTTTATTATTGGCCCATTTTTCTTTGAAAAAATCAATGGAAGAACTTTTAAAACCGTTTTTGTAACTGGTGAACGTTATGTTCAAATTTTGAGAGAAAAGGTTATTCCCATATTGCAGGACAGACAAGTACTAAGCGAAATAACATTCTTGCAAGATGGAGGACCTCCTCATATCTCCCGCGGTGCCAAACAATTGCTGAAGGATACGTTCGTGGAATTTGTTGATAAGTCGCCACTTTATATACCAGTGGCCCCCCAATATCACCAGACTTGACGCCTTAGAATTTCGGTTATGGGGGTACATTGAGTCGCGATTTTATCGATGCCGGCCTACCACATTGGCCATGTTGAATGCTTCTATCAGATGGCACGTTTATAAATTTCAACTATTTAATTCTGACCATTCTGTCATCTATCGTCTGCAGGCGGTGTTTGAGAATGAAGGGCGCCACATTGAGCAAGGATTGTGACCTAATACAAGACAGAAGGTAGTTACCTCATGCGTTATATTTTGCAGCTCTTTGTTTTGGGTTATGGGAATAATAAATGCTGTCCTCACATCTTGACTCTTTTTTTTCTGTGAACAGTATTTTTTTTGTTTGTCATTTGCCCACATCTTATATTAGGTCGTGCAGGCCAAAGTGTTATAACTTCTCGAATAACACTGGTATACACAATTTTACCCCTTATGTTTAGTTTATCGCTTTTCGCTCATTAGAAGAAATAGCATAAGGAATATTCTCTGTATCCCCCCCAACTTTAGAAATTTTGCGCAAAAAATAATACAAAATGATTTTACTACCACGCTTTTCAACGCAAACGGTCGATTTAAAAATGATTTTTTTAGGGGATACATTTTCAAAATTATGTACAGTATAATAAACAATGATAACATTTGACAAACCCATAGGATATTTGGAATAAAGTACGACAAAATTTTTTTGTCACTCCCCTCTATATTTCATTTTTGGATCATGACAAATATCCAGTTAAATAGTCAAGTGTCGACAATTAGTCAAGAAACTATAAATCCCTTATAGCACGAAATCCTATTAGTAATGCCATCATAAATTTTGATACTATATTAACATTTCAAAAATCGTGTATTGATATCAGTAGCTATTTTCAAACATTCAATTTATTTCACAAAACTCCATCAAAAATATATATATATTTTGCTACATGTTTTAATTTGCATATACCTATTTTACATATCTCAGATTGTATTTAAAAATCGTCAACCAATTCTTCTAACTTTTGGCGAAATGGTGTTTTATTAATTTATCATTTGATATTATTAGGGTTCTTTCCTGGTATTCAAAAAGGAAAAATACGTGTCGTTCAGTTATATATTTCAATTTATCAAACAATTTGGCCGTTGAAACTCTGATTCTGGTAGAGCGCCATCTAGTGAATAAAGTTGTAACTAAAATCAATTTCGAATTTTTCATTATATGCCATAAAAAATCCCATTGCATCCTGAACACAATGGTGTTTACCGCATTTCTCTAGCGCAAATATTCGCGGAGTTATTAATTTTTAAAGTTGTGCGGGACTTTTGGATCACCCTGTATTTTAAATAAGATATTGTCACTTTTGTGAATTTGTTAATTAATTATTTCTTTTTTTCTCAATCTATATATATAAAAATGAATGTATGTCTGTGTGTGTGTCTGTTTGTCCTTTATGCCTGACCAAACCACTCATTGGAACGCCATGAAACTTTGGGAAGTTATTTAGTATAGTACTGGAAAGGTTTCTAGCAAATAAAATTTTCGAAATAACTTTTCGCTTTAAAATAATCAAGATAAATATTCTAATTTATCTGTTATAATTCAACAATCTGCTCTAAATATTATCATGATGATACGATGATTTTGTAATGTAGAAAATTAGGAAAGACAAAATTCAGGATGACACGGCAATTTATTTGAGACAAGAATAATGATACAATTCCAAGGCAAGATACTATTCCTTTAATTTCCAATTACCGAGGGAACCAATTAATAATGATTTTATTCAACTTATCGAGTATTTTTCAAGGGACCGGGAAAAAATGTTCACTTTATTGAGAGATTTGTTTGACAAACCTTTACTCGGGTAAAACCCGGGGCGAAGCCGGGTACGTCCATACAAGAATAATGATTCAATTCCAAGGCAAGATACTATTCCTTTAACTTCCAATTACCGAGGGAACCAATTAATATTGATTCTATTCAACATATCGAGTAATTTTCAAGGGACCGGGAAAAAATGTTCACTTTATCGAGAGATTCGTTAGACAAACCTTTACTCGGGTAAAACCCGGGCGAAGCCGGGTACGTCCGCTTGTAAATTATATATATATTTTTAAAAATTCATTTTTGTTATCATCATCACATACAATGTAATTTTTTTTATATAAACAAACGATAATAAACAACAACAATTAGGGGCTCAAAAATCATTTATTATGGTTAGCAGCTCCATAAATAAAGATATTTTCACAACAACAATTGAAGTTGTATCATCATTTTTATAAAACAACAGAAAATTAAATTAACAATGTAAAAATATACACTGCGTGACATTGAAAATGGAACACCAAGAAATAGTGGCCAGAAAATTATGCAAATTTTAGGGTGGACGCGCCTAACCGAGTTATGCAAATGATGTAAAATGCGCAGCTCTCGTGCGCACATGGAGTAAGATATAAGGGAAGGAACTTGCAGAAAGGACAGTATTCGTGTCGTTATTTCTTCAAGGAAAATCATTGTAGAAATTTTGTTCTTGTGTCAAAAGACACGTGTAATAACAGAGAATGCCAGGTCATCGTAAACGGAGGCAGTTCAAGCAGACAGACGCTTTTACGAGGGGCATGATGATCGGACTGAAAAGGGCAGGTTGGTCCATACGTCAAATCGCAGCTGATACACACCTTGGTGCGTCCACGGTGCACCAACTGTGGAGAAGATGGTTGGAACAAGGAAATGTGGCAATTTATAGGAATGTCGGTGCAACCAGAGTGACGTCAGCACGTGTGGATCGGCGTATCCTTCGACAAGCAGTGGCGGCCCCACAAGCTACTTGTACCGCCATCCTGCAACATGTGCAAGACACCCTAGATCATTCCATCTCGACCAGAACCATTTCCCGTCGATTGGTTGCTAATGGCTCGCACTCATGCCTTCCGCTAAGAAGACTGCCATTGACCCCACCGAATAGGCGCTAACGTTTGGAATGGTGCCGGGCTAGATCGACGTGGATGACGGAATGGCACAGGGTCGTGTTCTCAGATGAGTCGCGTTTCTGCTTGTCCAGTGATAGTCGCCGTGTACGCGTGTGGCGTCGACGTTGAGAAAGGTCCAATCCGGCAGCAATTGTGGAACGCCCCACCGTGCGACAACGTGGAATCATGGTTTGGGGCGCAATCGCGTATGATTCCAGGTCACCTTTACTTCGTATTCAGGGCACTATGACGGCCCAACGATACGTTGATGATGTGCTGCGACCGGTGACACTGCCCTACCTTCAGGGGGTACCCAATGCACTTTATCAGCAGGATAACGCCCGACCGCACACTGCTCGCATTAGCCAACAAGCTCTGCAAGATGTACAGATGCTTCCCTGGCCACCGTACTCTCCTGATCTCTCACCAATCGAGCACGTCTGGGACATCATTGGACGCCGTTTGCATGCCTTGTCACAGCCGCGTTCAGAAGACGAACTGTGGCAAATGGTTGAGAGGGAATGGAGAGCCATCCCTCAGGACGCCATCCGTACTCTGATTGACTCTCTACCTAGACGTGTTGCTGCGTGCATCGCCGTCCGCGGTGGTCCTACTTGCTACTAAGCCGACGCCGTTCTCGCTCTGTATTATGACTATCATTTTGAAATAAAGATCACTTTTTGTTCGTCCCTGTCTCTCTCTGTCTGCCGAGTTTCATCACTTTCTGGCCACTATTTCTTGGTGTTCCATTTTCAATGTCACGCAGTGTATTTTAACATTTAACACAAAAACGTTACAATTTTTTCTTTAAATATATATCAATATTGAAATGCCAAGTATTTTTCACGTCATTGGAATATTATATTACTAAATTCTCAAATTAAATTTATTATACTTGGAAAACATTTTAAGCATTGTTACAATTTATAAATATAATTTCACCAGACCCCGCTAGAGGCGCTGCTTGCGAGTGAAAGTAGAAAATTTGCAAATAAAATTGCAAAGAATATTTATTTCAAATCAAATTCAAGCCAGAAATCTTCCCAGTAGTATAGTAAATAACTTCCTAATGTTTCACGGCGATTGGATAATCTTACCTTTTAAAAACATTCATCGTGTGAACAAACTAACATTCATCGTGTAAACAAACCAGGTGTTAATTATTAACCAATCAAATTCATTTATCGTCGCGACCAGTGCTGCGCCCAAGCGGTAAAAGGCTGGAACTAACGCTTTTTGGTTTTTTATTTAAAAAAAAAAGCACAATAACCTTTTTAGTTTTTTGAATAGCCTATATGTTAAACGAAATCTTCAGCTACCTACATGCGAAATTACATAATGATTGAGTCAGTAGATTTTGCGTGAAGCGATAACAAACATCGATTTCGCATTTCATTTTTATAGATATAAGGAAGGATAAGGATAGTGTCAAATTGAGAGAAAGTGATATTCATTTATATAAAATGGACACCTTTTCATTATATACTAGCCGAATGACCCGGGCAACGCCCGGGTTTTACCCGATTAAATGTTTTTATTTAAATACTATTCGTTACAATTATAAATTGGCACCGTGGATGTCACTTTTGTGAAACGTCCCGCTCCAAACTTTGTGTCTGAGAAGCGATATTTTTATAAAAGATGATCTGGCTTTTGTTTTCTGCTCGAATGAATGTTTTTCTGTTAGAATTTTGTTCCTGCGTACAAAATAATGAACTGGTTTCACCCGTGGTCTCTGCTTTTTGGAATTTTTCCCGATATAATTTTGTATCTGATAATCAAACATGATACAGCAATATCGTCATCATCATTTTCTGACTAAAAATATATAGTTTTAATAATTGATTAATATATTTTTAAAATAGCCTATCGTCTTCCCCGTATTTTTTACCTATGTATGGTAATTTTGGTTTGAATTAGTGAACTACTGCGAATTTGTATACCGGACATACAAACATTCATTTTCATATATGTAGATACTATTTGATAGAGTATTTATCATCCAATATGGACGCATATTATGAATACAAATAGCGAGAGATGTTCGAAATATAAAATACATTTTGTTATTGTTTGCGCCTAGTTATATATATAACTTGCTAGGCTGCTTTGTTTTATAATCATGTTAATTTTTATTTCTTTCTTTTAATTATGTAAATATATATTTCATTATATATATGTCATAATATATACTCTTCCAGGAATAATAAAGCAAACCTAGAGTCAGCCCAGAGAGAGACAGCAGCTGAAGTTCGGTCATTTGAGACACCAGCGACATTCCAGGGGGCGACCACAGGGGCGTTACTTGGAACCTCGAGACTATTAGACAGTTGAGGATTGTGTGCGATACAAACGGCCGGCCGCTCAGCGGCGGGCAGGCCGGCTGTCCCCCCCATATCTCTCTCTGGTTGTCTGGGATTCCTCTACCAAATTGTGGTGTGATTATTTCTCTTTCCCCACATTATTATTATATTGTCACATTAAAATTCGACAGGATCTTATCACAGAAGAGTCGACAGGATAAGACCTGGCCGGGAAGCAAATCCCTCATATAACAGAGTATGAAGAAAACAAGAAGCAAGACCACGACTCGCCCCCTTTCTCGCGAACTTTTGAACCGTTACCCTGAAGAAGTGATCACCTACGACGGAGATGAAGCTGCCGCCCACTTCTTTCAGCTCTAGATCTGCCCAAGAACGATCACCGTGCCAGAGCAGGACACCTTCTACCATCATGGACAAGACTCCGCCATATCCCTGCCGCTACTGTGGCGGACAACACTGGCCCGTACAGCAGACAGAACCCTCCCTCAATGAACTCTATGAATCTACTTCACCCTAAATCAGCATAACCTGTGAGTGTAATTGTTTTACCCCCACCATTCATTCTCCAAAGAAGCCATTCCTTGCAAACTCTGGTGCCAATATTTCCATAATTAGTTTAGTTCAATTCGTAAATATATAAAAATTTTAATAGTTACAATTATTTCATCCCTATCAATAGTGATTTCTTATTATCTATGTAAAAATGTTTAATAGTTCCATTTATTCTCTCCGCCCCTATTAACAGTGATCTTATTATCCATACTCTATCTAAGTATGTGAAACCCACTGGATTAGTAACCTTACCATTCTAATTTAATATAATTGTCTTTTTATTGTGTGAAATATTTTTATTTTAAAGTCATCCCTTAAAATTGGCATTCTATCTATGCATACTTTACGATTTTTAATAATAACAATCAATTTTCTTAATAGTGCTCATTCACAAAAGGGGCTCCAGTACCTAACCATTTGTACGAATTTGTATATGACCTTCTCTCATACTTGTAAGCTCGGCTGACGAAAAATAATTTCTTGCCCTAAACGACTGATAATTCACTCTGTTATCTTAGGCGTCGAAGAATTCCAACCACCATGTGAGCCTTGCTTACAACCAACCCTGAGTAACCTTTATTAATTTCGCCCTGAATGTCCCTCTCATCCTTACAACTTTGTTAACCTTCTACCAGCCCATGACCCTCTATGAAATTATTGATTATTCATTTATCGAACTACTTTTGCCACTAATCTCCACTCTTCATTTACGATAATATATTTTGTAGAATTTCTCTATAGCATATCCACCGACCCACACCATCTAGCCACTGGTGTGTTCGTCACAGGATGCAGATTGACTAACTGCTAGATGTTTATCAACTTCTTTTTGTTCGCACTTGAACAATCTGCATCGAGCGCCACAGCTTCGCTCTTCCTTCGCGCGCCACACATTCGCCACACGGACCCTGTCTTCAAATTTATGTTTGTCCCTTGTCCATACCAGCACGATATAACCTACCTCCGATATTTCCCACGGAGGTACGTTAAACATCGTCGCTGATTCTGTTCAGTCCGTCATCATTTCGCGCAGACATGGGTTTTACGTTCAACCCGTCGCGAAATCAACTCCTCGCACAAGCTCCCACGACGGTTCAAACACCTCGTGTCCGAGCAGCTTGTCACTTGTAAAGGACAACGCCGTCCTCGTCCCAATTTTTGGCACTGTGCGCGCACACTTTCCTACAATTAGTTAAAACTACTAAAGTCTCATGGTATCGAAATAATTAAGGTGGAAAGGCCCAAAGCAAGTTTCCCCTCGCTCTATTCGCCTATATTCTACCTTTGCATCTCGAACTATTTTATCTTCGAAAATTAAATATAAGTCCATTCGACTTCCTCACCTACACACGGGACTTTTCCCCTCGGACTCGCTACACAAGTAACTGCATAGATAAGGTAGAATAGCCCAAAACAAGTTTCCCCTCGCTCTGTTCGCCAAAATTCTAACATTGTATGTAGTTCTATATTTACCTCAGTCCTGAGCTCACGCAATTTCCAGCCTCAACCTCATTTCTCGTACTCTACATCTATAGCATAGAAACCCCATGCCAAGTCTTCCCCTTGCCATGTCCGCCTGAAAACATATCTTAAAGTGTAGAATTCCCCAGTCTTAATGGCTCAATATTTTCATCATGTATATGTGACTTTTCTTCTCCTTGTTCACACCTCTCAATAGCATTTCCCTTATAATACATTAGAATTTATTGTATATAGCCTTGTATAACCTTGATATTTTTAAAATTGCCCTTAAATATCAAACTCTGCGGTGTTGTAAAACTGCTTGTAAATAATATTTACTTGTGTACTATACAATATTTTATTTACATAAAACTATGTCACCATAGCCTTAATTAATTTCAACTGTAAAATTATTTTCTCTATTCCTGGCTTCACCAGCTTTAAGTATACTCAAACCATGTTCAGCCTTCTTCAACGGGGGCCATATGTCATAATATATACTCTTCCAGGAATAATAAAGCAAACCTAGAGTCAGCCCAGAGAGAGACAGCAGCTAAAGTCCGGTCATTTGAGACACCAGCGACATTCCAGGGGGCGACCACAGGGGCGTTACTTGGAACCTCGAGACTATTAGACAGTTGATGATTGTGTGCGATACGAACGGCCGGCTGTCCCCCTCCCCCCCCCCCCCCCCCCATATCTCTCTCTGGTTGTCTAGGATTCCTCTACCAAATTGTGGTGTGATTATTTCTATTTCCCCACATTATTATTATATTGTCACATTAAAAGTCGACAGGATCTTATCACATATATTATTTGATGGAGTATTTATCATTCAATATGGACGCATATTATGTATACAAATAGCGAGAGATGTTCGAAATATAAAATACATTTTGTTATTGTTTGCGCCTAGTTATATAAATAACTTGCTAGGCTGCATTGTTTTATAATCATGTTAATTTTTATTTATTTCTTTTAATTATGTAAATATATATATGTATAAATGAATAAAACAAAGCATCAAGGGCTGCGTATCTTTAAAAGCCCTGTACGATTTATAAATGAATAAAACAAAGCATCAAGGGCTGCGTATCTTTATTAATAAAGATACGCAGCCCTTGATGCTTTGTTTTATTCATTTATAAATCGTACAGGGCTTTTTCAATTGATATATATGTATATAAAAGGAGTGAAAGATTCAATAAAGTTAGTCAGTCAGCTAAAAGGAGTGAGGCGTCCTTCCTCTATTCAAACAGCTTGCTACATCGCAGTCTTGCAAAAGGAAAACATTCTCGGTAGTCAATCCGCCGGTCTGGTCTCATAAAGTACAGTCAACAACAAGCTCTGCCACATATCGTCATCTCCTGAGACCAGACAAAAGGCTGAAGGAGCTAAAGGGGGTCCTGGCTAACATTGTCAGGAACCAAGCTCCAACAGTTATGTTCCTTCAATTAAATATATAAATATTCTTTACCAAATTAAGAAACAAATTTTAATTATATATATTTTTAATGCTATATATACACTTTTGAATCTATATATATAATTGCCTTATTCTATCTGAAGCTCACGGATAGAATGCGCGCCCATTGGCTGCCGGCGAACACGTGTCCTCCCTGCCCCCCTCTAGACAACCCTGTTATCATTACATACACCTGTATATAGCGGCCATTCTAGACAACCCTGTTATCAGCAGTGTGTTACATCCACCTGTCTATACAAACCACCCTGTCTATAGCGGTCACCCTAGGCAACCCTGTAATCAGCAGTGTGTTACATCCACCTGTCTATACAGACCACCCTGTCTATAGCGGTCACATTAGGCAACCCTGTTATCAGCAGTGTGATACATACACCTGTCTATACAGACCACCCTGTCTATAGCGACCACTCTAGACAACCCTGTTATCAGCTGTGTGATACATCCACCTGTCTATACAGACCACCCTGTATATAGCGGCCATTCTAGATAACCCTGTTATCAGATGTGTGATACATACACCTGTCTATAGCGGCCACTCTAGACTACCCTGTTATCAGCTGTGTGATATAACCACCTGTCTATACAGACCACCCTGTCTATAGCGGCCACTCTAGGCAACCCTGTTATCAGCTGTGTTGAACATCCACCTGTCTATACAGACCACCCTGTCTATAGCGGCCACTCTAGGCAACCCTAGGAAGCAAGATGTATACAAGGTGTAGACAAGATGAAGATCTAGATGAAGAATAAAACGTTTCTAAAATATATTCGCACTCTGGTAAAACCCGGGCGTTGCCCGGGCCATTCGTCTAGTATATTCATAACAACAACAAATATTACAGTACTGCCAAATCCAAAAATTCAAAAATAAATTAATTAAACAGAAGACAGTATAATATTATTATAAGGTATATTACACATATAATTTATCAAGATTAAACATGAAGGGGTCGGTGGAAGGATGATCTAAACCGTTGGTTTTCAACCGCTACGACCCGGGTTCGATTCCCGCATTGGGCACTTTTTTCTGATTTAAAAAATACTCCAATGGCCCCTGATTCTTACAAAGGTCCAACTTCACCAGCGAGTGCACGTAACTAAACCGGGCTTTGGCACATTTGTAAGTACAAAGTCGAACTGCTTCTCACGTGTGTATACGTGTGGTGTACTTACAGTAAAAGCAGTCGCTTACCTCTACCCACCATGATTACCATGGCCTGTACCACGTGTACTAGGGATAAGCAAAAAAAAAGGTTGAACATTAAATCTACTTAAAGTATTTTATGAAATATAATTTTTATGTTATTTTATCGATATAGATATATTTCAATATATTTTTGAACGTTTGTTATTATTTCAGAATTATTCATACTAAATTAATTAGATTATTCAAATAAAAAGTTAATTCTAAGGATATATAATAATATTAAGAAAAAGGCATCTATTTATCGTGCAACTGAAAGTTGCTGATGGCTTGCGCCATCTATCGGAATAAATATCAACTATTCTCGTTGATTTGTAATTATTCCAGAATTGGCCAAATACCCATTCTTGATTAATCAAGAAAAGCTAACCACGGACGCGTTACGGGCTGTTGGCCCTCATCATCGTTGAGGTACAGCTTGCACCACGCTGATGAGGGCCAACAGCCCGAAACGCGTCCGTGGTTAGCTTTTCTTGATTAATCAAGAATGCGTATTTGGCCAATTCTGGAATAATTAAAAATCAACGACAATAGTTGATATTTATTCCGATAGATGGCGCAAGCCATCAGCAACTTTCAGTTGCACGATAAGTAGATGCCTTTTTTCTTAATTTATGCACCTTATCCCAGTACAATATTACATTTGTACTATTTTTTTCATATAATAATATTCATAAAAAAACATAAATTTTTAAATCTTCACAGACACATATACACAAAAATATATTTAAAAATATATTTTTCTCATAATATATTCGTTTATGAAATATATTCAGATATTCTATGTGTTCTATAATATATAAAATTTAATATAAATAATGTATTTTCCAATATAAAAAGTAACATCCTGAAATTGCTATAAGATGAGATGTAAAATGCCATCTGGTCTCCGTTTAAAATTTTACAAACTTTCATCAAATATTTGATGCATCAATCAATCACTGCACGTCAAGGAAACAAAATTAGTTTCGTTTCAAACAGCAGACAATCTGGGAACTTGATATAGCTTGCAAAATGGTAACATCATATTTTACTCCTAAAGGTTTCTATTTTCAAACTGAAATAATGTAATATATTTTTTCTCTCAATATATAGTAGGTATTTAAAATATGTATATAATAATGTGTATATAAAAACAGTATTTATTATTAAGTTGTTAACGTGATACTTCTGTTGAAGGACTGACAAGTCCGAAAGCTTGAAATAAAAAGTTTTTACAAAAAACTTAGCACTGGAAGCTTCATTTATTTTATAACATTTTAAGTTCAAAGGTCGAACTGATTTTCACATATGTAGATATATGGTGTACTTACAGTAAAAACAGTCGCTAACTATCTACCAATATTATCATGGCATGTACCATGTGAAGACATGTGGTGTACTCCTAAAGGTTGTGTTGGTTTTTACTTGCATCTCTTTTTCTTTTATTTACTTCAAGTAAATTTTTATAAATAAATAAAATAGAAACTATTTTAGACGAGTAAGATTCTTTTTGAAATTAAACAATTTCTACTACCCTTACTGCAATGGAAAAATTAATGGGAGGGCCTGGCTCATCATTGGTAAACCCTCCCAGCGGTTTCGCCAGTTTAATCTACCATACTTAGAAGAGTAAGATTATTTTTTTGAAATTAAACAATTTCTACTGCCCTTACTGCAATGGAAAAAATAAATGGGAGGGCCTGGCTCATCAGTGGTGAACCCTCCCAGCGGTTTCGCCAGTTTAATCTACCATACATAATTTTTCTATTGCAGTAAGGGCAGTAGAAAATTTTTAATTTTAAAAAGAATCTTACGAGTCTGAAAATAGTTTCTAATTTTCATAAGAGATGGCGTGCTAGTGCATCGTAATAAAAATGTTTATTAATATTGTTCTGAATATAAAGCTAATCCATATATAAATCTTTAAATAAGCCAACTGAAATATTAGTAAAATAAATGATATTTTGATCCAATATATGCCTTTTTAATTAAATATATATTTATGGATTGCTGTATTTTCAAAATTCAAATATTTTGATAATGAAAAGGCATATATTGTATTGAATAAACGATTTATCTGCCAATATATTGGTAAATAAGCTTTTTATAAAAACCAAAATATGACTTTTTATTATATAAAGATTTATTTAATTAAAAAGGCATATATTGGATCAAAATATCATTTATTTTACCAAAATTTCAGTAGGCTGAACGCCAACTTTTATCAAGATATTTTAACAGATTAATTTGTATCAACAACATATTCAGCGCCACATAACGTCAATAGAATTAAGTTTAAAAAATATTTTACTTGTATATTATATTCAATGGCATTCAATGAGGCGCTGAGTTTGTATTTGACACACATTAATATGTTATAATACCTTGATAAAGGTTGGCGTTCAGCTAAATGAAATATAGGTAAAATAAATGATATTTTGATCCAATATATGCCTTTTTAAGTAACCTTTTATTTATGGATTGCTCTATTTTCAAAATGAAGATTTATTAATATGCATCTTTGGTACGAATTTTTATATTTGTAATTATTTACTGGTAATACATTTGTTTGATATTTTTACCTTATTTAAATAATTTTTTTATAAATACTTATATGAAATTTGTTAAAATTATATATTATTTGTAACAATTAATTTGCAGACAATGTGTTTTCTTTTTATATATATTATCAAATTTTATCTCTACAGACTTTACTGCAATGATAAAAATTATTGAATGAGAGGGCTTTGCTAATCATTGGTGAATCCTGTCAGTAGTTTCGCCAAATTAATCTCTAGACCGCTCTACTATTGTATTGGAATGAGTTTATTATATAACATGTCTTTACTATGGAAGACAGCTTAGGGCTGTTTAGGTAAACTATGGACATAAGCTTAGGAGTGGTTGAACACGCTAGATATCATTGTGGCAAAAAGGATATCGCGTTGTTTTGTGTTGAAATAAATAAAATTATGAAAAAGAAAGAATAAATAAAATTAAGGTTGAGTGAATCTTTTAATTTTGATTTCGTATGATTTCGAGCAAAATTTCTGATATTCAACGGGAAAATACAAGCAGAAATTTTGCTCGAAAGCTTGCGGAATTAAAATTATATGAAAATATTCACCTTAATTTTCCCCTCCGAAGTTGATCCACTTTGCCGTAGTGGGGGGGGCCCGAGTCCGACTTCCAAGTCGTTCCGCCAAGAGATCAACACCACAGAGGTCCGTACGTCTTTTGACCTCACGGACAATACAGCAGCTACATTATGCACTCATCTGGCTGAAGGCCTTGCCTCTCAGACTTTAATGACCGATATGTCCTCACTTCTTTTTTCTAGATTTAATTCATTTTGTCTCCTCTCTAATTGTAAATACGCTGCTGTATCACCTCATAAGCATAAATAAATAACCTTAATTTTATGCGGGGGTCGGTAGAAGGCTGGTTAAACCGTTTGGTTTTCGACCACTACGACCCGGATTCGATTCCCGCATTGGACACTTTTTTTTTTATTAAAAAAAAAATGCTCCAATGGCCCCCGTTTCTTGCAAAAGTCCAACCCCAACAGCGAATGCAAGTAACCAAACGGGGCTCTGGCATATTTGTAAGTGCAAAGTCGAACTGCTTTTCACATGTGGTGCGCTTACAGTAAAAACAGTCGCTAACTACCCACCATGATTATCATGGCCTGTACCACGTGTACTAGGGATAATTAAAAAAATACTTAATTTTATTTATTATTTATTTTTCAAATGATTTCTAGGTAACAATTTCTCTCACATAAAATGAATAAATAAATATGGGCATAAGCTTATTGGTCTGTAGAGATACATACATATAATTACAAGATAAAATTTAATGCTAATATCAAAAAGAAACACATTGCAAAAAAAAAACGATTTGTTATAAGTTTGAACGATAGATGGGTAGCAATTGAATATATAAATTCAATTTGCTAATATTGCTTTGATATGAAATCATATTTGCGGATGAGCTTTGCTCGATGCAATATCATCAAATTATATGTATGTACCTCTACAGACCTATAAGCTTATATCCCTTATTATTGTATCTTACTTCAAACAGGACTCTCTGCCTATATACTGAATGTATTCCTTTTTATTCTGCGCGACGTATGGTGCAATATTAGAGAGAGGATCAGAATTCATTGGAGTATTTAGATGTCTGTTGATGGGACATGTGATGTAGGTAGGGATGTTAACATTTAGCTGGATATAGTGGGACATCCTTGGGTACCAGGAGTTCTCCAGACATACTTCACCTGTCCCATCCAGGGTACCGCCACTTTGAGGCAGTTAACACGTCTTTGGGGGGGGGGGGGGGGGGGGGGTTAGATCCATAGGTTCCCTAGACACCTCTAAGCTGTCTTCCTTAGTAAATGCATTGAGGGTATATAAGAAAAACCAATCCAATACAATAGTAGAGCGGTCTGGAGATTAATTTAGACAAACCGCTGAGAGAGTTCACCATTATATGTTTACAAATTTTTGGAACAACCTTGTTATTCTGAAACTTGGCCCACCCGCTGATTGGCCACCCTTGATATAGAAAACATCAGAGTTTAAATAATTATTCTATAATATTTCTGTTATAATTTTTCCAAGGTTACCAATATTACCAGGGTTATCCGTTATTCGTAAACACTTTCAAAATATACGAGGTTAAACAAGCCCTCTCATTCAATAACTTTTAGTGATTGAGCATCAAGGCGACTATGTTGAAAAATAGCAAAGTGTCCAACCTTTCCAATGATGTATAAAAAGTTGTGATTAAATGTGTTTTTCTATGAAAAAAAATAGGAGACCTTACTTTTCTACTCACCCTCGTATATGAAATTAAACACATTGCTGAAATACTAATTGTCTCAAATTATATGAATAATTAATATTGACCTATTATATTATTCATTAAATATAGGATTAATTTCATAAATTCTATATAACTGAGAAAATATTTTATAGTCATTTTAATCAGGTAATTATATATAATATATATAAACTACTTAATAATTGTGAAAAATAGTACCAAAAGGAATTTGTACTTGGATCAGGTGGATAAATTGAGAAAAAAAGGCATTTCCTGATCGTGAAACTGAAAGTGTCTGATGGCTTGCGCCATCTATCGGAATAAATATTAACTAATCCTTGAATTTTAAGTATTCCAGAATTGGCCAAATGATTAATCAAGAAACGGTATTTGGCCAATTCTGGAATAATTGATAATCAACGATTAATTTATATTTATTCCGATAGATGGCACAAACCATCAGCAAATTTTAGTTGCACGATCAGGAAATGCCTTTTTTCTTTACTTAATAACTATTAATTATTTTTATTCGTTTTTAAACAAACCACTGAGCAATCGAATCGTATTACAAAATATATTCATAACATATATTGGAACAATAAAATAATTATAAATCCAATATATGCATCTTTGTTGAATATATATATATATATATATATATATTAGAAATATTAAATATATTAAATAAATCAAATTATTTGATCAATCATATTTTCAGAAAAATAATTAAGAAAGAAGATCTTATTTGGAAATATTTTATTAAGAAGTTTTTACCAAATATTCTGCATCAAATATTTCATTCGTCTTAAAATGTGTGTGTTGTGTGTGTGTGTGTGTGTGTGTATGGAAATATCTGTAATTAAATTTATTTTCCTTCCAACTATTTCACTAAGAAAATATACTTTTAGATATTCAATTTTTAATCAGAATATTTATTTGTGAGGTATCTATATGGATTCGACAAATAAAATACTTTTATGGAAATATAATCATATATTATATATTACTTAATAAAAGTTTACTGTTAAACTATATTCATTTATTAATACAAAAATATTATATCACAATGAGTTTCATTTTATTTTAAATGCTAGCTTTCAAGTGATAATCGCTCTTACGGGCTTAGTAACGGGTTTAGAAGAGACAATTTGACAATTAACATATTTTTATTGACATCTTGTCAATACAAGGTTGAAGTTTACAATCTGTACTAATTATGAGAAATTAACAATGATGTAAATGATTATACAAACGAAAAATAGACATAAACAAAATGTTATATACAATGACATTGTACATGCCACCTCCGCCACCGCTGCAGAGCTTGGTGGAAAATCGCCAGCGGGTCCCCAGCGACACCACGTATTTCGCGATCTATGAAGAAAACGTTTATCGCATGCTTCGCCGCTGAGGAGATGGCGATGGCATGGTCCTTAGTAGAGAGAGAGAGAAAGATATTTATAACCCAGGGAGCGCCAACTACCCGGGGAGTCCAGCTCACCAGTATGGACTAGTGTTGAACACTTTTAATCGCGTCCTGTTTTGATTGCTGAGTTGAACCAGTTAACCAGGAAGTTCCATGCTGAGGTTGATTCTGGGAGGCTGGCCATAGATGTAGGATTGAGGTGGGACAGTCCAAGAAGGATAGCTGCTTGTATCCTATGTCTCAGGAATGCTGGACAGCTGAAGAGAAGATGATCGACTGTCTGTAGCTCTTCTGAACAGTGGATGACGTGCTTAAAAAACGGACTATATCCTACAATAAATATCTACAAATACATATGCGCGCAGCGTGGATATTTACAACTGAAAATTTAAACCTGAAAAATGAATAAATGCTTCTATTCTAGCAAATTCAGTTTTCATTGCAGTAAGGACAGTAAAATCTTGTTTCATTCGAAAATATAATCGTGTTTGACGGGTGTATTTCTTATATATAATTGGCCTATGTTTAATTTATGTTTAGCTGATCATGAGTCTTTATTGTTTGCGGAAGAGTATTGCTCGATGCAAATATTTATATGTAATTCTGCTCTCATAAACGCTTATGTCCATAGTTTGATTGGATACCATTTCTGAGATTCCACTCTTCATTGCAGCATATATAAGCAGAATCGTCCAATACAATATTAGAACTTTTTATTAATTTATTTGTTGCATCCGCTGGGCGGGTTCACCACAGATAAGCCAAGATCTCTTCCAGTATTTTACATCGCAGTGAAACAGTATAAGTTTGTCTAATAAGCATATATTAGCAGAATCGTCCAATACAGTATTAGAGCTCTGAAGAAGCGGTCTGGTAGATTAAATTGGCAAAACTGCTGGGAGGGCTCACCACTAATAAGCCAAGATCTTCCAATATTTTCCACGCAGTAAGGACAGTAGAAGTTTGTATTAGAAAACACATTCGTGATAAATGGTTGTATTTACTATTTGAAGGTTGTTTAAAAAGGTTTAAAACTTTGTTTATGTTTTTGCTTTTTCCCTTTCTTCATGGAAATGATGTATGGCGAGTCCTTACAGGACGGAAATGTCCTAATAAAGCTGTTGTTGTTGTAAAACAAAATAAAATTGGAAAAGACGGCAGTCACCGTTTTTGACACATAACCAGTTTGATAGTGAAAGATAAGATGCCCGCTAGTTTTAACGGAATATAGCATGTTCAGGTTTTTTTTTAAGATTTATTTTATATATCTTTACCCTTTATTTAAGTTGAATAAATTTCTACCAATTTAAACTTATAGACCCAACTTAAAGAAGTTATACCTCTCTTTCTCTCTCTCTCTCTCTTTCAGCATGTATAGTGTGATTCAGACAATAACTCTGAAATATATTTAATACACAGTTATCATTATTGAAGTCACATACGAGATAACTAATTTTGAACAAAATTGCTTTCGTCTCCTTTAAAAGACAGAATATCAGAGACATAAAAGACTTTCCAATTTAAGTTTTGTTTATGAGTGTGTTTTTATTGATTCTATGATTATAATGCCTTTTTAATGGTTTTGACCAGGTTGAAAGTGATCACGTGTGGTAATAAAGCTATAGATTTTTTCTTTGTTTTTTAATAATTTAAGTGACTTAACAAAGCTAAAATTTAGTATTAGTTCATTATATATATATATATATGTTATAAATTTATATATAATATATATTAATTAAAATATATATTTCTTCTTTTTTTGCGTACTTAAATTTTTTCAAAAAAATAACTTCAAATTTAGTTTAAAAAAAAAGTTTCCTTATTTTATTCATAGCATAAAGTGGGATTTTACACTGTAAGTTCCATTTATTTATGTTTTCTAGTTTGATTTTCATTACCTTTCTTGAAAATTAACGGTTTTAAAACAATTCAAAATAATTTTAATAAAGTTTATTATTCAGGGTAACGAGCTACTGTTCTAACCAAAGCATATTTGTTTGGATCTCAAGATGTTCACAGTACACTCATGGAAAAAAACTTAAGGAATTTGTACCTTTTACCATGTATATCGGGATTGCGGCAGTAACTCTGAAAGATACACTCATGGACAAAACCTAAGGAATTTGTACCTTTTACCATGTATATCGGGATTGCGGCAGTAACTCTGAAAGATACACTCATGGACAAAACTTAAGGAATCTGTACCTTTTACCATGTATATCGGGATTGCGGCAGTAACTCTGAAAGATACACTTATGGAAAAAACTTAAGGAAGTTGTACCTTTTAGCATTTATATGGGGATTCAGGCAATAACTATGAAAGAAACTCATGGACAAAACTTGAGGAAGTTGTACTTTTTATCATGTATATCGGGATTGAGACAATAACTCTGAAATATATTACAGGGACCTTTATTGAAGACATACGAGATAACCAAGTGTGAACAATACTTAAGAAAGTTGTACCTTTTAGCATGTATATCGGGATTCAGACAATATCTCAGAAAGATATTACAGTGACCTTTATTGAAGACACACGAGATAACCAGGTTTGAACAAAACTTAAGGAAGTTGTACCTTTTAGCATGTATATCGGGATTCAGACTATAACTCTGAAAGATATTACAGTGACCTTTATCGAAGAAACTCCGAATGGCCACCCAGTCCTACTTCCAGGTGAGGCAAACCCTCCTGGATCTCTACTCGGAATCCAACGAGGCGTCCTTCGCCAAGTATTTCGCCATGAAGCTTGCTGGACAAGCAAGCCTGGTGGAATATTTTCGAAGGAAGACGGCCATGGGAATGCAACTGGGTCTCCCACAGGAGGTAATCCTCGAGACGCTGACGGAGGGGTTGCCGCTCTCTGACCAACGCCTGGTCCGCGTGGTACCTCCTGAGAGCCTGGGAGAGTGGTTCCGATTGGTGCAACGGATCCACGGGCCCAGCGCACCAACTTCGCGTCACCACGAGGAGCAACCGCCCAACATGTCGGGCCCATACACCAGCACACCAAGAAAAACAGGTGCGTGGACTGCACCTGCACCGCCGTCGAACTGTAAATTCTGCGGCGCCCACCATTGGCATTCTGAATGCCGCAAGAAATCAACTCCACACCCGAGCGCGCGGGCAGTGCAAACAGCCCAACACCCACAAACAAGCCGACATCCGCAACACACCCAACAACCATAAGACCAAGCCCAAGCCGAACAAGCCGCCCGAGACGCCCCAGCCTTTCGCCAACCAGGTAGGAAGGCACCACCCACTTTTCGTCAGCCAGCTAACGATTAAACTGTCCATCACGCATGAACTCTCACCCCCTTTTCTCATTGACACAGGCGCAAGCTTAAACATAGTGCCCTATAACCTATATAAAAAATAAAATGTAACCTCCCTCAATTAAAACGTATAAAACAGCCCATAGACCTACAGGCCATAAACGGTCAAATACCTACCTTAGGTCAAATAACCCAATAGATTTTAACCAAGGCACTAGGTTCCAACTCACCGCCCCTTTGCCCCCTACCACCTACCATTTTGCTCACATCCCCAGTGAATGCGCCTATTGGGAATGCCAAGCGGAGTCACAAAAGGCTCACAACACACACAAGCCTTCCGCACATGGCACCCAATGCGCGCATCCATTGGTCAAATACCAATTGCCAACATGCCAATCTAGTCACGCGCACGCACAACACAATTTTTTCACTAAGGCAAATTGTCCTTATTATATGCCCTCAATGCACAAGGCCACAATGGCTCAAACTAACCCCAAAATTGCCCAAACAGTGTCCATACAACAGGACAACTCTCACAATAAGCACACACGTGACCACACATTCTCACACCACCGTCACACACGTAAACATCGTAACAAGCGCGACACTCGCACAAAAAGGCGACAGAAACACCGCTCAGACACATGCACAATCACTGATGGTACAACCACATCACTCACACGGAATATAGAAACCATTCACGCCATCCAACAACCATACAATCGCAAAACATTGCGATCTTTCTTAAGCGCTGTGAACGCTTATAAAAAAATGCATCCCGGACTACGCCCGCTTGAGGACGCCACTTAACAACCTTCTCAAAAAAGATGTCACGTGGGTTTGGAATGACAAATGCCAGAAAGCGTTCACTAGCCTGAAAGACAATCTCACAACACACCCCACTTTACACCTTTACCAGGAAGGTCTGCCATGCCAAGTGTACTGTAACGCATCAGCACTCGGCATAGCAGGCGTCCTTAAACAGGTCCACCCTGATGGAAAGACCTACCCAGTCCAATACTTCAGCCGCGCCCTTCGTTCATACGAACGGAATAATTCCATCTCTGAATTAGAATGCCTTGCAATCGTTGAGAGTGTGGATAAATTCCGCGTCTATTTGATGGGCAGAAATTTCACCACATTTTCTGACCATCACGCATTACAATGGCTGAAGACGATCAAAAACCCGTCAGGTAGATTATTTCGAAGGAGATTACGGCTGTCGAGATACGAATATGAGGTTCGTTACGTAAAAGGAGTACAACAATATGAAACGATCATCATACCTCGTAACCCGTTCTGTGGCTTCTTAGACGCCCCCCTTATTAAGAACCATCAGCCTTCTCCATCTGGAGATTCTAAACTGACCATTGATCACAACGGACTTCATACCATTTCCCGCAAAGGTGTAACCAAAATCATAATCCCAAAAACACTCACAACAAACTACTTCAATCAGTACACGCACACAATACAACCATTCAGGCATCTCAAAGATGACGAGACTCATCTCCGCTCAATATTACTGGCAGAATAGTCACAAGACATTGCACAAAAAGTCAAAACCTGTCCAACCTGCCAATTGACAAAACGTATCGATAGATCCAACCAACCTCTCCAAAGAGACATCGATACAGTCCATGTAAACAAACTTAAACTATACACAGAAAACATCCAATACATAACACCACCCATAACAAAGATACACCATCTACAACATAAGAACAATTACACGTTTCCATTTAAACACCTTACACCCGACATTTTTCTAACAGAGCCGCTGACAATCAAACCGACGAACAGCGAACCTTTCATTCATTTAGATCCCACCATTTTCACCAAAACCCGATTTATACCACTCACAAATAACAAAAAACGCGACATCACCCATCCACAGATAGATCCAATCACAACTAGTTCGCCACAACCAATCGAATTACAACACGACCCACAAAGAAAGCTACTCATGGAGAAGTTATGGGAAAACATGTGCAACTTCCCATATTCCACTTCATACTTTTTATCTGTCTTCTGATTATGCCATACACCCTCGCCCCATTTACCATAATAATCTATCTTGGACTATATACCCAACAGCCCCAAAAGCTGTACCAATTACAGGAAGCCATCTTCCATATAGGAAGTGCCGTCCATACATTTGTCACGCTTATATTGGAAACAATGGAAGACAACTTCCAGCGGACATTTAGGACGCCCCAGCCGGGACCTAATTAGAAAATTCCCCTGCATCGGGCCCCTCACTCCCCCGGTTTCCGGTACTAAGCGCGATCCCGGCGATTGAGGTCACCTTTTGGCCTCCCCGCGATTTACAAGACGTTCGCCACCATTTTGACTGTCACCAAATGCCATCCACTCAACTTGGGATCCAAAACGCATTCACAATGAGTTCACATCCCGATTCTTACAAAACATATTTAATTATATTAATATAATTATATCAATATTATATTAATAAACAAATTTAATTCTCAAAACACCCCTCTAAATGAATTACAAAAATCTCGATTCTTTTTACAACCAATCCCCAACTCATTACATGTTACCCACATAAAACAAGCATACAACCTTCACGACCAATACGCAAAATTCAGATCTAAAGGCCAAATACGAACAAAAACACGCACATTACCACTTAAAGGATAGGATAAGAAAAAAATTAGGTAGTAAAGCCTTCGAGCTTACGTTTCTTCCGAAAGAAAGAAACAACCACTTTAAAAGGGCCGAGGACTCTCCTCGAACCCTGTATCAAAAGATTCGATTCCGGTCACGACCTCCCGATAACGAAGTGGATATCGGGCGAGCAAGACTTGAGTGCCCTAGGGTACCGCAAAAAAAACCCCTAGAACTCAATAAGGCTCGGGACAAATTAATATAAAACATTCGGCCTTGAGATCTTGAAAGACAATACAACCCCAAACACATTACAACAAATACAAATACAAACTTAAGGTTAACTAGATTCCCGTGTCTCCTGTACACATAATATAAACGCGCTTCTGGGAAGGATCATGTTTCCACCCACAATTCGCACAGGGACAAAAATCTACGAGGGCAAATTAAAAAAGTCAGAATTCGCCGCGTGACCTAGATACATTGGCATGTAACTTTTTATCACTAAGAGATTTTGCGAATCTCTCTACATACATTTTTTTTCTTACCCCATTCATTTACATTTTTTTTTTTTTGAAATCAAAATGCTTAATCAAATATTTACCATTTATATAACTTTTTTTAAATTTTGTTATTACCCAATTTTACTTTTTCAACCACTCAACAATTTTTTTTAACGAAAACTCACCTTGTTTTCTAACAAATTTTTCTAACAAAAACTAACCTTGTTTTCTAACAATTTTTTCTCAACGAAAACTTACCTTGTTTTCTAGTAATTTTTTTTCAACGAAAACTCACTTTGTTTTCTTTTAAAATTTAACGAAAACTCACTGGTTTTCTTTTAATTATATATATATTTTTTATTTTTTTGATTTCCCAAAGCCCTAACAGAAAATTCCCTCGATTTAGTTTTCCCCACCTCGAGTTGAATTGTGTAGGCATCTTTTTCTTTTTCTTTCACTCAACAATGCACCAAAGCGCATTCACTTTGGTGATGTCTTTTAATTATCATTTTTACTTTGATTTCCAAAAGCCTTAACAGAAAAATTCCCTCGATTTAGTTCTATAACTCGAGTTGAATTGGTTAGGCATCATCATTGTTTTATTTCTCTCCCTTCTACTCAACAATTATTTCATCAAAACCATTCTCTTTTATCTTTGTATGTTACCCACGATACTTGTATATAGCCTCACAGTGCCCATAATTAAATTTTCCTCCACAAAATTACTTTTCCCTTACAGAATTCACTTCAGAATAACCCTTTTTGAATTCTTCACATTTCGGGGGCGCATCTGTCATAATTTGTATATACCAAGATGTAATCCCACCACAATATATGCAATGTATGCAATGTATCGTCCAAAAGGTTTTAATAAAAGTTAGGCCTCGCGAAAAAGAGAGAACAGCAATTACCAGGATTACATCATCCAGGAAGTAAGGGTCACTACCTAGGAACCATAAAACTAAGTTCAAAGACCTTCTTCTTCCTGGAGGATGGTAATCATGAAAAGACAATGGAGGTACCAATATCCAATCAGAGTTCAGCATGAATACTAACAGCCAACCAAAAATAATCACGTAGACGATCTAAACCAATGAGAGGCATAGAGAGTTAACGAGGAAAATCTCGGACTCAAAGTTAGTCAGTAAGGAAGGTAACCCGCCTAGGAGCAAGAGGTGCCCAACTCCTTCTCACCAAGGTAACATCTTTTCCGGTAATGTGATAGGAAAGTGCCCCATTAGTCTGAAAACCGTCTCTCCCTTATTCGCGAAGTCCTAGATTCCATCCCATCCTGGTTTCCCTCTCGTTATTCCCCTGGGGAACCCTACCATTCAACTAACGACTGCTTATAAACCACCACAAGTCTCCAATCCTACAGAAGGTCAACAGGGTCTTACATAGGAACAACAATCAACAATCAAAAAAGGGTCAAATTATTATATATATACTGTTGAACCTGTCTATAGCGCCCCTTTTGTGACTCACCAAAATAGGGCGCTATAGAGAGGAGGGGCTATAGACAGGTCACTTTTAATGTAAATCGCATCGTATTACGTATTTAAAATCGGGCGCTATAGAGAGGGAGGCACTATAGACAGGTTTAACTGTATATATTTTAAGTATAACCTCCCTGTGAAGGATCACATCTAATTGCAGAGCCAAAGTGTCTTTTAAGGAAAGGTGTCCTCTTACCGGAGAGTTGCAAAACAGTAAAAATGGTTAATTTGCAAATGAAAATTGTCCTTTGTATAGAGGTGTCCTCTAGGGCAGGTGTCCTCTCTTGGAGGTTCTACTGTATTAACAAAAATACAAACCTATAGTCATTTATAACTAGATAACAACGTTGATATCTTCTAACACAACAAATATAGTTAAAATGGAATAAAGCAAAATGAAAAAAAATTGTATTCTTAAGAAAAGGTTCATAATACATATTGTCTTGTGATAGATAGCTAAAGGGTTTTAAAAAATCATATAAATAAGTTTTTTCTTTGCTTATCCCTAGTACACGTGTTACAGTACGTGATAATCATGGTGGGTAGAAGTAGGCGACTACTTTAACTGTAAGTGCACCACATGTCTACACATGTGAATAACAGTTCGACTTTGCATTTACAAATGTGCCAGAGCCCCGTTTTCATTTTATTTGACATATCGAACGCGATATCTCAGCTCGGGTTACTTGCGCCTAAATAATTTTTCACAACCTATATATAAATCATTATATACAATTCAATAACCGGATTAAAAACATAATTAAAACTAAAACGATGGTATTCTAAAACAGAAAAGAAAATCTGAAATGAATTATTTTAGCAACCTATATACAATTCAATAACCGGACTGAAAACATATTTAAAACTTAAACGATGATATTCTAAAACAGAAGAGAAAATCTGAAATGAATTATTTTAGCAACCTATATACAATTCATTATATACAACTCAATAACCTGACTAAAACACAAAACTGAAACGATGGTTTTCTCAAGCAGAAAAGAAAATCTAAAATGAATTTACGAAATGTATTAAATTTTACATAAGTGTCCCGTTTGGTTAGCTGTACTCGCTGATGGGGTTGGATTTTGTAAGAATCAGGGGTGTCATTGGAGTATTTTTTTTTATTCAGAAAAAAAAAGCCCAATGTCTACACATGTGAAAAAGCAGATATAAATAAGTGATATGAATAAACTTTTATAAACATTAAACTATAAATATTGTTATAAAATTAACCTATTTTACTCTTTCATATATACGAAGCTATATAAAAAGTACTTTTTTTGTTGGGCCGTTTTAATGAACATTAAAATTTGTTCATTTTTTAATTAAAAATTGTCACTTGTCTCCAGGGTCGAAGAATGCTTCGAGTTAATTATTTGTTGGGAAAATGCTTTTTTAAGTTATTTTAATTTTTCTGGGGGAAAAAAAGAAGAAAAATTTAATTTTGAAATAAATTAAACGTTAAGAATTCATCTGGAGTACATAAATATATATTTTGAGAATAAATTAATCTGATATAAGATATTTTCTTTTAGGATTTTTCGTATTAATATTCATCTAGAATTGGATGAAATCTATTGAATTGTGTATATATATGTCACATTCTGCATAATTATTTTTATAACTAATAGATACTTTTATAAGTTTTTTTTTGCTTATCCCTAGTACACGTGCTACACGCCATGATAAAAATGGTGGGTAGAAGTTGGCGACTGCTTTTACTGTAAGTGCACCACATATCTATACATGTGAAAAGCAGTTCGACTTTGCATTTACAAATTTAGTTTAGTTACTTACACTCGCTGGTGGGGTTGGACTTTTGCAAGAATCGGGGGGGAGGGGGCATTCGAGCATTTTTTTCAATAAGAAAAAAGTGTCTATTGCAGGAATCGAACCCTGGTCGTAGCGGTCGAAAACCAACGGTTCAAACCATCCTTCCACCGACCTCCCACTTTTATAAGTTTTGATATTATATATAAACACATTTAAATTATCATTAAACTCCGTATGTATAATATAAATACATTTAGGAAGCAAAAATATAATTCTAAAATAACACATTCTCTCTCTCTCAAAGAGTTTTTATAATCCACCATTGTGTGTACATTTTTGCGTATAACCATTTTGTTCAATTTGTAAAAAATTCTCATATTGATTAATAAAGCAATTTAATTGTACACACACTCAAGGGCAAAATTTAAAGAAGTGGAAAGCCCTTTAATATGGCCGGTTGTCTGTTTTTTATAAGGAGACAGAGGCAAATTTGTTAACACTTGGTTATCTCGTGTGTCTTCAATAAAGTTCACCGTGTATCAAATATCTTTTAGAATTATTGTCTGTATCCCGATATATATGCTGAGGTACAACTTCCTTAAGTTTTGTTCACACTTGGTTATCTCATGTCTTCAATAAAGGTCACTGTAATATATTTCAGAGTTATTGTCTGAATCCCGATATAGATGATAAAAGGTACACTTTCCTTAGGTTTTGTTCACACTTGATTATATCGTGTGTCTTTAATAAAGGTCACTGTAATATATTTCAGAGTTATTGTCTGAATACCGATATACATGATAAAAGGTAAAACTTCCTTAAGTTTTTTTCACACATGGTTATCTCATGTTTCTTCAATAAAGGTCACTGTAATATATTTCAGACTTATTGTCTGAATACCGATAAACATGATAAAAGGTACAACTTCCTCATGTTTTGCCCATGTGTGTAGCTTAATTTGCAATGAATTTTCATGTATTTGAGCAGTTCTTACTTGAAGTGTTATTGTAATGAAACTTTTACTTCTATCAATGGAATAATATTACAGTAACACATAATCTATACCATATTTATTAATTTAAAAATATTAATATTTTTATACATGTGAAAGAAAAAAAAGAACCCAGCAATATGTTGATTAGATATAAGAATACTATGAAATCATATATACAGAGAATTTACTTTGTTGATGAATAGAATTTCAAAATAAATATTCCTATATATATTATGAATATTCTCTCTGAAATTATAGATTTGATAGTGCAGCCTTGTTGTAAAAATACTGAATGGAAACTAATTATTTACTATCAAATAGTTTATTTTCAATTATTCCAATAAAAATTACAATTATAATATCTCAGTTTTAAGAAATTATAAAATTAATCTTATATTTAGTGAAATATAAATAAGTTAATTAATTATACATATTTACAATATATATAATGGATTATATCTTAATATTATATGTGGTCAAAAATTCATAAATATCATTAAATGAAAAAAAACTACTTAAAAAATAAATATACTTATTTTTCATTTAATATTCTTTTAAAACATTTGCATTATGAAATATAATTTTACAAATTCAGAATATATATATATATATTTATTTATTTATTTATAAAATTACGTATATTTTCTGACAAATAAAAATCAAAATGATACTTATATGTTTATTTAATAACAAGAAATAACCGTTTAGAAATATAGTCAGAAGTAAATTTATACCTCAGTGACAAATAAGGGATATTTCGTTATGGCTAAGTGCAATAAAAGATTCGCTTCTATCAATCAATATAGATGTATATAAATACCCTCACATCATTCTGCAATAATGTTAAAAGGTATAGTAGAATATCCATATGGGTTACATCGTAGAAGAAAATGTGGCCCATTGAGAGACACATCTTTCGTCTGAAGGAGATTACTCTGTGTGCTGCTCAATCTATCTTCATTTGGATCGTCTGTCCACTTTCTCTGCTTCTATGAATAACAAATATTCCCAGATTTATCTATTCGGCAACACTGCTAACTTACTCTATGATATTTTAATTATATCAGAAGTTATTTGTATATTAATTTTATTTAATTCCCTTTATATTAATGATTTTATTAATTGTTTTTATCAAATATATATATATATATATTTGTATTTCATTAAAAAGGCATATATTGGATCGAAATATAATTTATTTTACCAATATTTCAGTTGGCTGAATGCCAACCTTGAACCTTGAACGCCTATATTTTCGAAACGATATTTTTGTATATTTGAAATTTTTACAAAATTCAATTTTACTTATATAGTATAGACACGTACAATATATTATTATTTAGATAATAAAAAGGCATATATTCGATTGAATAAAATAAATCCAATATATACCTTCTTATTATATAAAGTTTTAAATATGGATGGCACTATATTCAGAACTATATATTTCTATTTTTACAAAGTTTCTTCTAATATATATATATATTAATATGAAATAATATTTTATATTAGATTTTGATATAAATAATATTTCCGAATAATAAATTAACATTATCTCTATATATATTAAAGTCAATGTCTGTTTGTTTCGCGATAAACTCAAAAACTACTGAACCATTGCTACCAAATTTCGCATGTCGCTTTTTATAAACCTGAGGAAAATTTTCGGCTACATTTTGATTAGTATTTTTGGCTATTTCTTTTTTTTTTTCATTTGAAGAACTTTTTTTTTTCACGCGGAGTAATCCGGAATGGAATGAATACCCAAATATGGCCATTTTTTATAAGCATAGGTGGTTCAGTGGTAGAATGCTCGCCTGCCGCGCGGGCGGCCCGGGTTCGATTCCCGGCCGATGCATTTTTTTTTACAATTTTTAAAACTCATTTATATTATATATAATGAGATATATATTATTATATATCAACTATATTAATTGTCTCCCACATTATGGAATATTCTTATTAATGAGATACTGAATAATAACCTGGATGATAACTGTGAAACAATAGTATATGCAGATGATATTACGTTAATATGTTGGAATAAAACTCCTGAACAACTAAGAAAGACAATAGATAACGTATTAAGAAAAATCAATGAGTGGTGTGAAAGTCGTAAATTAAAATTGTCAGATGAAAAAACAAAAATATTATATTTAAATAAATGCAATAGCGATATAATAGTCTCAGGTAGCAAGTTAATTAAACCGGTTGAAGAACTTAAGATCCTAGGAGTGACTATTAAAAATCACCGAGTCAGAAGCAAACTGGACTTTACGCCTCACGTTAATGAAACGATCATAAAAGCAACTAGAGCTAGTGGATACCTATTTGGCCTGACAAAGAAAGCATGGGGTCTAGAGTTTAGACGAAGACTGATACTGTAAAAGACATTATATCGAAGTACAATTACATACGGTTATCCAATATGGTATCCATTCATAAACAAAAAGTCCAAGGACAAACTAAATTCTCTTCAATATAATATTTTAAAACATTGTATACAAGCCTACAGTACAACATCATCGGATTGTACACACATACTTGCACAAGTCCCCAAACTTACTGAATATATTGAATCTAACATGTTGAAAACCGAAATAAATTACAATCGATTTGACTCTTCAGGTAGGAATATAATTTCTAATTATATAAGGGAAAAATTGCAGAAATACTATGAGAAGACTAACACCATTTTCAAGTCCTTCTTTACTGATTCCCAAATACCCAAATATGTCAAGCCAAATTTTTACAACGTTCAATTTTTTACTGGACACGGTAACTTTAGATCATATTTGTACAAGGTCAGAAAGACGGATTCGCCTAAATGCTCATGTGGTGCAGAAGAAGAAAATCCTGTACATATTCTAACGGACTGTCGACTTGTAGAGGACTTGAGAGTCAAAATCAAATAAATATAAATTGCCTAAACCAAATAGTTAATAATAGATATATGTATATAAATTTTAATAGATTTTGTAGAATGTTTTTAGTATTAGATAGCCTGGGCTGTAATAAATGGTAAATAGTTATATGCTGTAAATAGCTCTAAATTTCTGTTCTTAAATGTGATGTTCACTAATATTCATTATAGGGTAATTAAATCGTTAACTAACTGACAAATACGTTAATAATTTCTATTATAATAACTAAAATCATATTAATAATTACTGTAAAAGCTCCCAAACTTGTGTGTGCATGCAAATATCCAAGACGGATATCGCGTGCTTTGTAAAAATGATAATAGATATTAATTAAATCAAATACCTAAACACTAATATAATACAATTTTTGCCATCACGCACACTTTTTTCCTGTAGTGTATGTGTTACTTCTGTATTTCTATTCTATGGCACTTCTAATATTTATTATTGATGTACTTTCAGTATGAAGGAAGTTGCAATCGGGGGAATTCTCGGGCGAAGCCGGGTCATACGTCTAGTTTTCTAGTATAAATTGTCGTTTTTATGGAGGCAATGGGTTTGTCAAAATATTGTAACAAACTATTTATTAATTTTATTATTTTCATTAACAGACTGTTTATTTTTATGTTCATATTTTGTTACTCTGTTAACTTCCCTTCGTTGCTTATCTTTTGTTTATCTTTCATAGTTTGTTCTTGCTGTAAATAAATTGCTGTCTCATCCTGAAGTTTGTCTTCCCTAATTTTCCACGTGGCATTATCATGGAACAAATCTAAATCAACGTGTAATTTATATTTGTTACAATAGATGGCGCTCTGCTATCTGAAATGCTCATTTGAGCGATCAGGATTTGCCTTTACGTATGCCTTTGGTATATATATATATATATTTTTTTACCTAGAGGGGTACCTCTCCCTTTAAATATGCATCAGAAAGTGATTGTTGTGTACATTTTATGTTTATCACTAAAAACCTTTGCAAGTGGTGATAAAAAAAATAGCCAAAACACCAGTTATGGCAAATTCATACAAAACCCAACCTATATATCTTTAAATTATAATACAATCTAATGCGGCTTATGATTGTAAAACGACATTTGAAAATTATCCCGCATGTGTTTCTTTTTAACGAAAGATCGAAATTTATTTTAAGGAGAAATAACGATTATTTCTAACCTTAGGGATGAGGTATGAAAGTAGAATTGTGGAAAGTAATTTTCAAATGTCGTTATACCTTTAAATTAATTTAATAAATATATAATTAAATGGGGAAAGGTGCCTCTCTAGCTACATGCATATCTTCCTCCAGGTTTTTTTTTAATCCCATATACAATTATATATAATCCCTTATAGTAACTTGTATGTATGAAAAAAATATATTAACAATTAATAATTTTAATTTAATTTGAAAATAGAATAAGAAGAAAAATATTTATTCAATATTATGTTTAAAATTTGTGTCATATGTTGAACGATTTAACTTATTTTCTAAATGAAATTCATGCTTTGAGCCATTACTTTTATTTATGAAAAGAAATTCTCTCCTAAGCGATTCCATTTTCTCCGAGGAAAATGTCCCATTTGATACCACTTGCTCTGCAATATTTCTCTGATGAGAAGATTTATTTTTGGACATTTCCAGATGATTTATCTAGAACTTAATCAGAATCTTTACATCAGAATTTGTATAGTTAGCTGTCTAGATTCATTTTTTATACTTTTTATCAAGTTATTGTGTCCTAAATATGTATTTTCCTTCATATAAATACAACTAAAATTGATTTGAAAGTAGCGAAATGTCATCTTTAGATGTATAAATTGATTCTATATAGTGTGGAATTTTATATTCATATATTTATAAAACACTATGTATTTTTATGTATTGTAAAAATTAAAAAAGATTGTTCCATCAGTCATTAACATTCCCAATATTTGGTAAATTTAAAATTGTTTAAATGCGCTCTAAATAACTTCAGTTTTCTGTTGGAAAAAATATATATATTCATAGAGGAGAACAATTCTTTAATACTTAAATATATAAAACAATAAAAGAATGAAAAGAGATCAGATTATATTTACATCAGCAGCTTTCACTTATCAGCGGCCTGGCCTATCCAATAACCGCTAGCCAACTAACAATCCAACAAAGCTGCGATATATAGGCAGAGATGCTAATTAACATAGTCAATGCTAAAACACTATGCAAATCACAAGAGTATTTTGTCGTAGAAATATCTGGAATTGCCACTTTCAACATTTTAGAACACAATTATATAAAGGAAAAGGCATCTCCCTATCGTACAACTGAAAGTTGCTGATGACTTTCGCCATCTATCGGAATATATAATAACTATTCTCGTTGATTTTTAATTATTCCAGGATTGGCCAAATACCTATTCTTGATTAATCAAGAAAAGCTAACCACGGACGCGTTTCGGGCTGTAGGCCCTCATCAGCGTGATGCAAACTGTACCTCAACGACCAAAAAAACTGGTCATTCAGGCATCCTGAAAAATCATCAAACGGGTAGTTAAGGCCAGAATTACGTAAGACCGCGACACAAGGTATTCGATCAATTCTGGAATAATTAAAAATAAACGAGAATAGTTGATATTTATTCCGTTAGATGGCGCAAGCCATCAGCAACTTTCAGTTGCACGATAAGGAGATGCCTTTTTAAATAATTTATGCACCTTATCCCAGTACAATGTCACATTTGTACTATTTTTTCACAATTATATAAATTGATAAAATAGAATCATGAAGCAAAAATGCATAAAGTATACGGTACACTCATAAACAAAACTTTGTACCTTCTAATATATTGATATTTACACACTAACTTTGAAAGATATTACAGTAAACTCTATCAAAGACACGAGATTACCAAGTGTGAACAAAAAATTGCCTCTGTCTCCTTAAAAAAAAAAAAAAAAACAGATGACCGGAGACAAAGAATTTCCAAGTCTTTAAGTTTTGTCCATAAGTGCATTTTATTTTTTTCATCATCAGGGGTTAACTATTATTTTTAAGAGGAACATTCGCGTCAAATATATAGTTTTAATTATTCAATAGCATGTTTATAAGAATAAATGAAACACCTTTGTTAGCCGGTATTGTGATCAGGATTCATAAACAGATCTGATCTGCTCCATGGACAAGAAACCACAATCACCATACGAATAATTAAATATATAATTTATATTTAATTAAAAAGGCATATATTGGATCAAAATATCATTTATTTTACCAATATTTCAGTTGGCTGAACGTCAACCTTTATCAAGGTATTATAACAAATTCAATGTGTGTTAACAACAAACTCAGCGCCACATAACGTCAACAGAATTAAGTTTAAAAATATTCTGCTTATATTCAATGGGGAGAATTTTTTTATATATTATAGACAAAATAATTTTTTGTAAAATATGGGTGTGAATATTTTGAAAATTAACAATAACGCCTATTTTATATTTACAATTATTTACAATAATTGATATTAATAACCATAATATATGAAAAATATATCTGTAAATTTTTGCGAAATATTAATTATAATGCAAAACTTATTGTAAATAGCTCAACTTGATCAACTTTCTCTCTCCACGATACTAATTATTACAGATAACTTCATTAAATCAACTTCCATTATTGCTTAACATATTGTAAATAATTACCTTGCTATTTCTTCTATCTGCTTATGTTGTTGCTTATTTGTTCAATGTATATGTTTATTCGATGCTATTTTTCTTAAGTGTTCATTTTCTTTTTGACAATTCTGTTACCTACTCTACTACAATATGAATTATTGTAAATTGTTTCACGAGCAATTATCCAGATCGGATATAGCGTGTCTTATTTGCAACTGGTAATAAATAAACTATAATACAACAATATAAAAGAAACATCAAATTCCAAATAATTTAAAGAAAGCGAGAGGGTAGAGTTATATTTAAGTAGCGACCTACAGAAACTTTTACCGTAACCAACGACACCAATCAATTTCAGAATGAAAATAAAGTGCTTGGGGCCATTTTGTGCGGCTTAAAGTCAAGAAATGATCTTAAATGATGTAGGAATAGTGGAACTTTTAGCGAATCTCTGTTGACATATAGTTCATAAATAAAAATATTTTAAATTTCTTTTTTCTGCTTCCTTTTCCCTTGATATTTGTCTTCAAATATTTACCTTAAAAATAAATAGTAAAAGAGTAATTTTGGTTTTCTTGGTTTCAATTAAGTTGTTATTTATTAATGTTTTTATATTGATGTATAAAAAAGTAAAGAAGGTAAATATTTAAATTTTATTTATATATAATCAATAAAATATTATTGGTTTAAAATTTTAAACTGAAAATATCAAATTAATCATTTGATTTTATACGATCTGCTGTATCCCTTTTAAAGAAAATTCTAATATAGTGATTATATATATATATATATATTATAGAGAGAGAGATGGTTAAATATTGTTATAATATATTCAGATATATATACTAAGAGTGAAAAATGGAAAAGAAGAGTTAAGTAAAATATAATAAATTAATATTTAAAGATTTTGAATATAACATTGAGTCAGAACAGCAAACTAATTTTGTATCGAATAATACCTTTAAGAGAATTCAAAATTTATATAATTTGTTGTTTAATTTAAACATGTGAGGTTTGTTTATATATATATAATAAATAAATAGGTAACATATGATAGTAAAAAAAATAACTCTAGCAAACCTACCGCCGTTACGCGTCATAGGCTGGGGGGGGGGGTAGAAAAAAATATATATATAATTTTTCTCTCTCTCTTATAATTTTTAAATATATATTAATTATATATATAATATTTTCTTTTTATATGTTCTGAATTTTTGCTTCACATTTATAAAATTCATCATTCCCTTAACGCAATATAATATTGTCACGTATAGAAAATTAGGAAAGACAAATTTCAGGATTAAGGCAAGAACAAATTAGCATCTATAAAATAACAGAAGCAATAGGGAAATTCACAGTTTAAGAAAAATGATTATCAAAATTAATAATCTGTTCATAAAATAGTAAATATTTTGCTACAATATGATTTACACTCAGACAAAACTTAAGGAAGTTGTATCTTTTAGCATGTATATCGAGATTCAGACAATAACTAGGAAAGATATTACAGTTACCTTTATTGAAGAAACATGCGATAACCAAATGTGAAAAATATTGCCTCTGTCTCCTTCATAAAAAAGACGACCTGCTACATTAAATACTTCTACACAACTTCCTTAAGTTTTGTCAATGAGGTACTATGAAAAGGCTATCGTTAGAATTTGCTTATTTAAATCAGGCAATAATTTCAATATGCCCAAAATATTTTTATATTGACAAATTGTAAATGGGCATCTGCATTATTGGTTTTCGATATAATATTTTTGAAATAAAGATTGGAATTTTGTCTATGCTGAATATTGATATAAAAAAAACGAAAAGGCCACTTATCCTCCTACTCTTTTTTGACGGAGCAAGTGCGCTTATAATTTTTGGATCAATAAGCCTTGCAGCA
This sequence comes from Cordylochernes scorpioides, assembly GCA_030710605.1. Classification (NCBI taxonomy): domain Eukaryota; kingdom Metazoa; phylum Arthropoda; class Arachnida; order Pseudoscorpiones; family Chernetidae; genus Cordylochernes; species Cordylochernes scorpioides. The sequence goes on from CP092863.1 coordinate 159,027,980, forward strand.
TTTTATATCGATAGTATCTTTTGTACATTTTGAGATAGCCAAAATAACAGTGGAACACTTCTCTGTGCATTTCTAGCGCTTTCACAGATCTCGTGTTGATCTTATAAAATCAAATCTTATCTTGGAATGATAATCGCCATATCTATAATCACTACAATCACTATATCGAGATTCAGACAATAACTCGGAAAGATATTACAGTTACCTTTATTGAAGAAACATGCGATAACCAAATGTGAAAAATATTGCCTCTGTCTCCTTCATAAAAAAGACGAACTGCTACATTAAATACTTCTCCACAACTTCCTATAAACACTATAATCTTCAAAAGAGTATTCCGAATTTGCTAAATCGGGTTTTATGGGTTATCATTGATCCAATTCTGCTAATTTGTTAAGACGGTGAATCGATGCCGCCTGATATTTGCTTTTGTATTGACGTGAGAGGTTGCTTAAACATGAAGTAAACATAAACGTAAACCAGAGCAACCCTTATTTATTCAGTTTATTGTTTAAAGATATTTATTGTAAGCAACAATGATGTTTCAAAATTACCTATATATTACCTATGTATTTCAAAATAACCTATACATGGGTTGGGCAAATATCACGGAGCAAGTTAAATAAACGTTTAGTTTATTTTTGCTCCACTAGATGGCGCTCTGCCATCTAGAAAAATTCATGTGAACCTGGTCAGGATATGCCTTTTTTGATTTTAATATCAACACCTGACTTATTATATATATATATATTAAAAATAATGAAGGCATCAACACCTGACCCACTTATCTTTCATTTTTCCTATTGTTTTTTCATATATATCTTGAATATAGAGCAATCTATATGCCTTTTGTTGTTGTCGTCGTGTCCAATGAAGAGCCTCAGATGTTTCCATGCATCTCTATCACAGCAGTAGCAATATCCACTATCTTGGGTATGTTAATTTGCTGCTCTGGCTCTATGTCAATTTTCTGCAAGGCTGCGGCCAATGCTGGGCATGAGAATATTTATAAAATGGGTGCCGTTGCAACGTTAGTCACCTTAAAACGAACCAGAATTTGGTCGAATATTCCAAGGATCCAGGGGCGACCGCAGGGAGATGTGGTCGGACTTCTATATAAAACCCCATATGCCTTTTAAATAATATATATATAGTTAAAGATACATCCTGAACTTGAAACTGAATATTTATTATAGTTTCGTTACTTCACGAAGATTTATCAACTTGTTATATATAAGTTGATATCGTTTTGAAAATAGAGCAATCTATAAATAAATATCTAATTAAAAAGGCATATATTGGATCAAAATATTATTTATTTTACCAATATTTCAGTTGGCTGAACGCCAACCTATATCAAGGTATTATAACATATTTAATGTGTGTCAACAACAAACTCAGCGCCACATAATTAAATATAACAAAATATTTTTAAAACTTAATTCTGTTGACCTTGTGTGGCACTGAATTTGTTGTTGACACACATTAAATATGTTATAACACCTTGATAAAGGTTGGCGTTCAGCCAACTGAAATATTGGTAAAATAAATGATATTTTGACCCAATATATGCCTTTTTAATTAAATAAGTTGATATATTTTCCGATAAATGGCAGTAAACCTTCAACAAGATCCATTTGCACGATCTGAAAGTTCCTCTTTTGTTATATTACACTATGATCCTCTAATCCTTTTTCCTTGTCTACTCTTAAACTCATTTGAAGCTCAGACACGCACATATACGTGCTTAAAGAGGTACATCTCTACTTATTTATAAATCATTACAATGCATTTTCTACCACCATAGTAAAAATATTTCATTAATTAGTGGCAAAAATGAAGGACAAAGTTGCCTCGTTTTATCATTTAGTTTTAGTCTTTCCTCAGACAGAGCAGCACAATCAAATAAGTAGTGCAACATCTCCATTGTTATTCCTGATCCACAGAAAGTGCATTTCAGGTCTTCACCCCTCATTAAAATCAGATGGTGTTCTCTAAAATAAAATTGAAAGGGTTCTAAATTGCGCGATTAATCTGATGACAGGAAAAGGGAGTTCACTTAAGAAATATTCTTCGCCATCTATATAAACATATATATATATATATATATATATATACAAGTATAATAGTTATCTAGCGGTATTATACCATTGTATATTTATATTCCTGTAGAAGGGCTACGATGCCCGAAAGCTAGAGTTGGCAATAAAAAGAAATAAGAAACTCATCCCCGGAGATTTATTGACTTGTTTAATAATTATATTCTATTAAGAAATAATACTAAAATATAGAAAAACAGTACAAAATACTATAAACAAAGTGGAAAAGGTATTATAAATCTGTCATCAATAGGTTCTCCATAATAAAGAGAAGAGATTTAGGTAAGAAAGATGTAAATAAACCTTAGTGACATCACTTTAGTCCTGTCGTCAGACCTGACAGCTTTTAGTTCCCCTCAGCATCAATAATAAAACACCTGCGGGGAAAAATCTCCTGTGATCATTTATTTAGGAAAACAAAATATTTCCTTCATCATTCTCACTATACCACTTATCAAAAATAAACATTTACCTGAACTATATTTAAATATATATATGTTTGAAAATAGAGCAATCCATATATTATATTATTTTAAAATGCTTATTTTGGATCATATAGTTTTATTTTCCAATATTTCGTAAGGCAACTCGCCAAACTTCTTCGGAGAACAAGATTGTTTTGAGAAGCTCGCGTATCAATTCACGAGTATGTACAACTGCTATAAAATTTAAAATATCTAAAACTTACAATATTCATGTTTATACAAATGTAAATACAATAAATAATAATAATAATATAATATATAAATATTAACATATAGAAAATAAATAAATATATACGTTAAAAAATATTAGAATTTAAAATCAATAATTTGTTATAATATGTATAGGGGCTATATGGTTTTAAATTGTGAGTATGCGCAATTTAAAATTACATTTTTTATAATTATAACGATTCATATAAAAATTGTTGAATTATATGAATAGTCCAAGAATATATTAAATTTAATTTGAGATATCGAGATATCGTTCAACCAGCATGTATCATCCACCATGCACGTATATTTTTAAAAATTGTTTATAACACACAAATAATGTTTTTTTTTTCTTCCTTTCAATATTATAAATATTTAAAATATGTAAATAATAATATGTATATAAAAATAGTATATATCATCAATTTATTATCGTGATACTCCTGTTGAAGGACTGATAAGTCCGAAAGCTTGAAAATAAAAATTTGAACAAGAAACTTAGCCCTAGAAGCTTTATTTATGTTATAATATTATATTATATTTGAGCGCATATATATTAAATATAAAAGGGCATATATTAACCACTTATATGAGCATTTTTAAATGGCAGAATGCCATCTAGTGAAAAAAATGAACGAAACGTTTTTTGAGATTGTTTTTATGAAGATAACTCGAACATTATATAAAAAACTCATATTATTTTATAATTAGAAAAACTGCTGTTGCATAGACAAAAAATATATATATAACAATAAAATTCAATGTGAATTGACGCTGATGAGGACAAACAGCCCGAAACGCGCCCGTGGTTAGCTTTTCTTGATTAATCAAGAATGGATACTTGGCCAATTCTGGAATAATTAAAAATCAACGAGAATAGTTGATATTTATTCCGATAGATTGGGCAAGCCATCAGCATCTTTCAGTTGCACGATATGGAGATGCCTTTTTTAATAATAAAAACTCAGCAAACGATAAACAATTTATAAGTCAAAATTGATATTGTTTTGGGACCATGTTGATAAATTGAGAGAAAAGCATCTTCTATTGGTGCAATCAGTAAACCTTTGTGATACGATCAGTAAATTCTATTTATTTATAGAATAAAAAGATAAATAAATCAAATACAGATTCTACTGCCTTCACAGTATTGATAAAAATATTGAGAGAGCAGAGCAAAATCAATAGAAAATTGTTCTATTTGTAAGAGAAACGTACGTCTTATATATAGTTATATTTTCATCTATAGATAGCGTGGTATTATAAAATATTTGAATATGGATGTAAGGTTTCCTATTTAAAAATAAAGGATAGTCAAATTACTTTGTGTTTAAATATTCAATTTAATTACGGCAAGATTAACCATAATATATAAACAAAACAAACTTATGCAAAATTACAAAAAGATAGAAAAGTACAGTGTTACCGACTCTACCTAACTATATGAAGAAGAAATCAAAGAATAGTTATAATTTTACATGAGAATAAATATAAAGCATGAAAATTTGAAACGATTATAGACGCGTATGATTCTTTTAGAAATAAAAATGGTGTAACCGCTGGAAAGGTTTACCACTAATAAGCCAGACCCTCCCATTAATTTTTCCATTAGAGTAAAGGCAGTAGAAATTGTTTTATTACATAAGTACAAAGCATGAAAATCGAAACAATTATAGACGCGTGTATGATTCTTTTAAAAATAAAAATGATGTAACTGCTGGAAAGTTTCACCACTAATGAGCCAGGCCCTCCCATTAATTTTTCCATTAGAGTAAAGGCAGTAGAAATTGTTTTTTTACATAAGTACAAAGCATAAAAATCAGAACAATTATAGACGTATATGATTATTTTAGAAATAAAAATGGTGAAACTGATGGGAGGGTTTACCATTAATGAGCCAGGCCCTTCCATTAATTTTCCATTGTAATAAAAACAGTAGAAATTGTTTTATTTTTAAAAGTATTATACGCGTCTATAATAGTTTCGAAATTTCATAACAGATGGCGTGCTAATGTATCATTATTATAATTAACTAATTTAATGATGGAAATATATATTATTTATAAATTCCAAATTATGTGCAAATCAAAGAGCTGAAATTTTCAAATCGTTAGTCAACGGTAGTTAAGATAGTCTACGCAACTGGTTAAATTGTAAATATTCTATCTCACTTCAATTCATTATTATAATTCGAAACTATTATAGACGCGTATGATTCTTTTGAAAATTAAACAATTTCTACTGCCCTTGCTGCAATGGAAAAATTAATGTGAGAGCCTGTATATAATATAATGATTCCATTGCAGTAAGGGCAGTATAAATTGTTTATATTTAAAAAGAATCATACGCGTCTATAATAGTTTTGAATTATCATAACAGATGGCGCGCTAATGCATCATAACATACAAAGCATGTTACAATAAGTAAAGCGATATTTAGAACGACATTTGAAAATATCCCTCACGTGTTTCTTTTGAACGAAAAATCTAAATTTATTCCAAAGAGAAATAACGATTATTTGTAATCTTAGAGATGAAGTATGAAAGAATGAATTGTGAAGAGTAATGAAAAACGGAAAAATAAAAGTGTCCAGGGATGGAAATCGAACCCACAGTGTTCCGCTTACCGGGCAGAAGAACTACCCAAAGAAACACATGCGGGATATTTTCAAATGTCGTTCTACAATCATATGCCGCATTATATAGTATTAAAAAAAACGATATTTAGACACAAGAATGAAATGATTGAAGAGGGAATGGAAAAGAGAGTCTAATATTCTGATAATATCTTGACTTAAATAAACTACAACAAGAGAAATCGACATCAATGATAGGAATATGTTCCAGGCGGCAAGTAATATGAGAGAAACTGGATCTCTCCACAACTTGGATAAAGTTATTCCTCAATTAACCCGCTAGCGACGGACCGATTGAACTCTGCGCATGCGTTAGATGGAAGTTGGGACTCCCCAGTCCAGAAGTTGGCTGGGTCCCACGGAACATGGCGTTGATCCTGGTGTTGCTGACGATCGCTTGTGCCGCCGGTAAGTGGACTTTTACGGACTCTCTCCTCGTCACACCTTACCATCCAGCTATCCTTGCCATATGGACCTTTACATATTCACCAATTTTCCTTCTTTCTCTTACTGCGTTTAGTTGTATATTCGACAAACAGTTCTAAATAATATTTTGCATTATAATTTATAGTTTCCACAGTTTTGTCATATTCAAATTAGCGGAGATCACAGATACGCTCTGAATTTGGAGATATGCATATTTTAGTAATTTATTATAGGTTAATGGTAATTTTCTATACCGTCTTTTATTGGTCCACTAATATTCTAATTTATAGTTTTCTCGCTTTATTATTATCATGATTATTAATTATTATCAACGATTCCTTTTAATACCACCGATATTACAACTTTATTGCGTTTATTTATTTTATAATTACTTTTTTTTGTAATTTTATCTATATTTTTATTTATTAAATCATTTTCACACTCTGATTTATATCTTCTCGCTTTCTTATTTTCATGATTATGAATTATTATTATCGTTTTCTCTCAATATCACCGAATTCACTATCTTATTACGTTTAATTTTACAGTAACACAATAGTTTTATATAATAGTTTGCATTTATATTTATAATTAGCCGCTACCTCATTATATTTATTATGAATTATTATCAACGATTCCTTTTAAAACAACCGTTTTCACCACCTTATTGCGTTTATGTTTACCTCCGCCAAATAGGTTTATATAATATTTTGCATTCTAATCTATATTTTCTCGCTATCTCATTATCTTTATTATGAATTATTACCAACGATTCCTTCAATGCCACCGATTTCACCACCTTATTACGTTTAAGTTTGCATTAAACAAATAGTTTTATATAATAGTTTTCATTCTCATCTATATTTCATCACTTTATCATTATCCTTTTCATGAATTATTATTATCGTTTTGTTCTCTAAAATAACCGATTTCACAACCTTATTAAGTTGAAGTTTACATTAACCAAATAATAATTTGCATTCAAATATATATTTTCACACTTTCTCATTATAATGATTATAAATTATTATTATTAGTATCGCGTTTCGTTTCAATACCACCGTTTTCAACACATTTTCACGTTTTAAGTTTACATCAACCAAACCATATAACCAAACCAAACCAACCATATAATAATTTGCACACATTTGTAATTTATTTTTCAAATACATGCTTATTAATATAAATAGGTATTATATATATATCTCTTTGATTTTTAATACTACCTATTTAATTCACTTGCACTACATTAAAACTTGAATTAAATGAATAGTTTACTAATAGTTATACACTATCATTTACATATTACTAACTTCTTTATTATTAATACTATATATCTAGTATTTTCGTTTGGTTCTAATGTTATCTAATTCAATTTATCTCATATCATACCTAATCACATATTCGGTGAAATAGGTTTCTATATAAACATATGTTAAGTTTTCCATATATTTATTTAGTTATATCTACTTGAAATTTATATGAGAAATAGCTACCCAGGAATTATTTGAATAGAGAAAAATTATAATTATGGAAAAAGTTTCTTTTTTATTAGAAGTTATAGCAAGCTTTCGAGAAAATATTGATTTTCAAAGGGTAATACTATTGTTTATATAATCAAAATGGGCTTAAAAATAAATGAAAAATATTTTTATTTGCATGTGACCGCGTGGGCGTTAATCAGACTGTAGAACAAAGTGTGAAAATTATACCGCAAATATCTCTTTTGAACGAAAAATCGAAGTTTATTTTTAGGAGAAATAACTATTATTTCTAACCTTAGGGATGAAGTATGAAAGGGTGAATTGTGAGGAGTAATGATAAAAGGAAAAATAAAAGTGTCCAGGGATGGGAATCGAACCCACAGTGTTCCGCTTACCGGGCAGATGCCATGTCCACTAGGCTACACTGGACATATTTGCGGTATAGTTGTTAAACATCATTCTACAATCATAAGCCGCATTATATTGCAATATAAATTAATCAGGCTGTTTACAACTAAAATAATAGCTAATAAAATAGAGTGAAATATATATATCATTGAAAAATCAAAACTACCTGTTTAACCTGTTCTCCAATATATAGAATATCAATAATTAAGAAACATAAGCGTCAAAATTATGTAGAATATATTTAATAAATCTCGATTTAATATATTTAATTGGTTAGAGGGATTAACGACTCCAAATCTATCATTAGGATTTTACTAACTATTATTTTATTAAAATTTAATCAATTGACTACCTTCTAACGTCCAGTTCACCCAATGGTTATAACAAGCATACTACACTAGAGCGCCCCTTTTAAAACATATATACAGTTAAACTTGTCTATAGCGGGCCATGTAAAAGGGCCTTCCCTCTCTATAGCGCCCGATTTTAAATACGAAGTACGATGCGATTTACATTAAAAGTATCCTGTCTATAGCACTCCTCTCTATAGGACCCTATTTTGGGAGTCCCAAGGATGGGCACTGAGTAATGTGAAGAGTAATTATAAACGGAAAAATAAAGTGTCCAGGGATGGGAATCGAACCCACAATGTTACGCTTACCGGACAGATGCCATGCCTACTAGGCTTTTTCCGTTCATCATTACTCTTCACAATTAATCTTTTCATACCTCATTCCTAAGTTTAGAAATAATCGTTATTTTTAACCTTCAAATAAATTTCGATTTTTCATTCAAAAGAAACACATGCGGGATAATTTCAAATGTCGTTTACAATCATAGGCCGCATTATATTGTATTAGAAATCATTTCATATAACATATATACATATAATAATAACTTATTTACTTCCCACTTTTCACATTATATCTCTTCTTATAGCAATATAATTAGATTTTAGAACTTAACTCGACGAAAATATTAAGACATACGCTTGATTTTATCTTATCAACTTATCTCTATATTTACGTTCAAATTCAACAACAACAACAACAAAAGCCTTTATTAAGGGCATTCCGCCCCATACAGGATTCGCCGTATTTACACATCAACAAGAGGAGAGGGAAGAGGAAGCATTTACAACAAAATAAAATTGTCTCACATTCAGTTACCTAGTTACAGATGGGTCATCCTCCAGTATCCCTTGCCCTGCATTCTTTCTCATGCGCCCAGCTTCTATGCAGAACTTAAAGTATCTAACAATCAGTAATTCATCATCCAGAGCTAAAGAGAGAAGTTGACAATTGCGATGGTATCTAAATTGACCAAAATTAGGGCTTGGGAAAATTTCAGTATGTTTTTCTGTTAAGAGAGGGCATTGGAAGAAATAGTGAACCAAATCTCTAATACATGAATCGTTCGTTTTTAGCTATGTCAATCATTGGTTTTATTTTTTCGATCTTAATTTTATTATGTTTCAGATTTGTGCCCTTAAGTTGACTTTTTTAATGGTATGAGTCTTGCTATGTGAAATATGAGGAGTTCCTGTTAGTTGAGTTTTGTTTCTAGATTGTGCATCTTTATTTGTATGTATTTTATTACCTGAATATTTACATCTCTCTCTATTTACGGAGATCCGCGGGTGTGCCTCTAGCTATATTGGTTCTCCTTTGGCATTCACCACCTGTCCCTCCACTACCATGTAGTTGATGCCGTTTAGGAGAAGTTTATTTCCCCTCAACTTCGATCTTATACCTTTCTTGTAAAGTTCCTTTCTCTTTTCTATTAATTTTTTTCTCTGCTCTCTAATCTGGAGGCTGTAATCCCTGCTCATAAAAATATTGAGTATTTGAAGTTTGGATGAGTTCTTTAGGAGACTTATTCTGGACTCGTGATCAGGAACTTCAATCAGAATAGGCGCCTTTGGTCCCCTGCCCAGGCGATGACATTCGGCAATTACCACATCATAAGCAATCTGCATATCTTCCGCCATTAACTTCTTGACCTTTTGTAGCAGCAATTCCCGACTGTCAGTCTATGCTGATTCGATGCCATAGATTATTTACGTTCAAATTCTTATAGCATTCAGTAATAATCTACTATATAAACTTGCGTTATTGTTTAGTTAGCAAAGTATATATATTATATAATCTAAAAATATTATATAATCTAAAAACCTCAAATATTTCTATATTTTAAAAAATATATACTTTATTTTATTCATTGATAATTTTATTTTTTGTTATCATCGTTTTTAGAAAGACTTTTAGTTTAGTTGTTTAGTTTTAGTTGTATAATTTTGTTGTAAATATGCGTAGTTAACCAATCAATCCTTTTAAATCACTAATATAGGATTAAATTATAAATTCTATATAATGTGAAAACTAACAAATGTGTAATCTTTCCTCAAGTAATTGAAAATAAAAGCTACTTGACGGTAAATATTTATTTTTTTTTATCACGACTGCACCTCAACCCTTTATCTTATCGATCCTTTGTCTTATCAAGCCTAATCTAACAACAACACAAAATATTCATAACAATAAGTCGACAGGATAACCTGAAATTTCAACCTAATTGCTCTATAAATTATTCAAATTTTATAAAACTATTTTTACAAAATGTCTCGCAAACAAAGGAATGTAGAACACGCCATGACGCCTAATCCAAATACTATAGAAATACCGAAATTTAATGGTCAAAATTTAGACATAATATCTTGGCTCAAATTCTTTAACAAAAAATGTTTACAGAAACACCTTGATGAAGATTTTAAACTAAATAATATTTCAAATTATCTCGAGGGAGAAGCATTTAGTTATTACATAGAAGAACTACAAGATATATATAATTGGGGGGAAATTGAACAAAAATTAACATCATATTTCACAATTAAAGATTCAAATTTATTCAGTAGGTTTCTAAATTTAAAAAATAATAATGATCTTGAACAATATTTTAAGGAAAAATCTGCTTTAGCCAAAAAACTAAACCTAGATAAAACACTTTTATTAGAAGCACTTACAGATGGAATGCCAGATCACCTAAAAAAATATCTAATAGCTGCAAGAGTACAAGAACCTTCAGAATGGTATAAAATCACAACCCAATTAAAATTATCTACCAATCAAGAAAAAGAGGAACCACAATGTAAATATAACTCAGATAATCAGCAACCATCCACAAGTAATGATAATAGGCAGAATTTTCAAACTAGATCATATTACCCTGCAAGGTCATCTCCAAGATCAACCACAGCTCATCACCAGGAAGCATCCAGTAGAACAATCAATTTACCACCCTACCCCTGCAAGATATGTGCACCTTCACAATTTGAAAGGATTATGAAGTCAGTTTTCACTAAACATAACATACACTATGCCTTAAATTATTTTGATGACATTATCATACACTCCAAAACTTATGAAGAACACATTAAACATTTAGATGACATATTAGGTATATTCGAACAAGAGGATATAAAGCTGAATCTCAATAAATGCAAATTTTTACAAAAAGAAATACAATTCTTAGGATACACTATTAACTCAGGAAAATATACACCAAATAACACAAATATTGAAGCAATTTTAAAATTAAATAGACCATATAATATTAAAACCTTACAGAGATTTTTAGGCACCATAAATATTTATAATAAATTTATTCCCCATTATGCGCAAATTAGGGCACCTTTGAATGAACTTTTGTTAAAAAATGCTCCTTGGCTATGGAGTGCAAAACATGAACAAGCCTTCCAAACACTTAAAAATGCACTCATATCACAACCTGTACTATATATTTATGACCCATCAAAACCATGTCATTTATTCACAGACGCGTCAAGTCTAGGAGTAGCAGGAGTTCTTAAACAACCGGATGAACAAGGCATTTTACACCCCATAGGTTACTTTTCAAGAAAACTTCACCCATATGAACAGAATTATACTGCCTCAGAAATTGAAACATTGGCCATCATTAATTCAGTACAAAGGTTTCACACATATCTACACAACATACATTTTACCTTGCACACAGACCACTTACCTTTAAAATGGATCAAAAATGTAAAAAACCCACAAGGTAGGTTATTTAGATGGTCTTTAATCCTATCTCAATATAGCTTTGACATAAAACATATTAAAGGATTAAATAATATAGAAGCAGACATGCTGTCAAGAGCACCTGTCTCATTTTACCTAACATATAATGAGTTAAAAGAACACCAATCAACTGAACAAATTAGTAGTGCTAAAATTAAAATTCAAAATGGCCTCTACATTATAAATAGAAAGGGTTTTAAAAGAGCTTATGTACCACAAACACTAAGACACAAATTATTAAACAAAGTATACACAAAGCATGGACATATTGGAACAACTCAAATGACTAAAATAATTTCTCCACACTATTATTGGTCACATATGACTAGAGATATTGCTAATTACACCAAACATTGTGAAACTTGCCAGTTTAACAAGTCTAGGGATAACAGAATTGTTTATGGACCACTACAACAGATGCCAATAGCTACACACCCAAATCACATTTTTTCTCTAGATACATTGGGCGGGTTACATAATTATGGGACAACAAGACACAGTATCCATATGATAGTAGATCACCATAGTAGATTCCTTTGGGCTTTTCCCACAAAATCTGTATCAACTGATTCTTATATAACTTGTTTGAGAAATTTATTCCAAATTAATAAACCTGAAATAATAATAACTGACAGAAATGCAGCTTTTCTTAGCAGAAAATTTAAACACTTTTTAGATAGAAATAATGTTAAGCATCTACTCACCAGTTCCCATCACCCAGAAACAAATGCAAAAGTAGAAAGACTAAATTCCTCTATCATTAATAGGTTAAGATGTGAATATAATGCTAATTTAAAGATTCCTTGGACAAAATATATTCCTAAAATTACTGAAAGCTATAATGAAACAGTACATACCATAACAGGCTTTACACCTAAATTCTTATACTATGGAATACAACCACAGTATATAGAACATGACACAGTAACACATACACCAATTGAAAAAGCAAGAAAATTAGCCATTGAAAGAACCATAAAATCCCATGAACACAGCAAACAACTTTATGACATTAAACACCCAGAACCCATTTTTAAAGAAGGAGATCAGGTATTAGTAAAAACCTTTATTTATCCAAACACTGGTAAATTAACACAAAGATATATAGGCCCATTTACTATTTTAAAACAACTTTCTCCAGTCACATATGAAATAGATAAGCCTAATATACCCCAAAGAAAACAAACAGAAATTATACACTCTAATAAGCTTAAATTATTTTACCCAGAAGCAGATTTTCTACTTCACTATAGCACTAACATAGAAAATGACTTTATAGTAAACCAAAATTCTAACACAAAGTTAATAGATATTGATGATAAACCATGTTTTTTACAGGAAGGCCATATTTTGGACATGGACAATGAAGAACAAATATCAGCACCAATTCTTAAGCCTTCACAAATAACTTAATGTCACTCCATACATCTATTAGCGTTTCATTACTCAACCATGTAAAAATAACATTTTCTACTGCTTTTTGATACTTTGAAGTGTAAATACCATAATGTCATAATTACTCAATTTTAAATACCTTTTTTGCTTCATATCCATATTTCATTTGACTTGGCCATTAATACTTCTTATATAAACTTTTATTATAATTTCATAATTATATAAATTATTTGTAAACAAACTTTCTTTTGTTTATTTTGAAAAAATGTGCGTATTGATTTTTATTGTTTCATTTTAATTATTTCTAAAGATTTATTGATTTCGTTTAATTAATTATTTTTAATTACCAATTTTATTTTAAAATTTTAATTTTTTATAATCTTTTCACAGGGGGGAAATATTATATAATCTAAAAATATTATATAATCTAAAAACCTCAAATATTTCTATATTTTAAAAAATATATACTTTATTTTATTCATTGATAATTTTATTTTTTGTTATCATCGTTTTTAGAAAGACTTTTAGTTTAGTTGTTTAGTTTTAGTTGTATAATTTTGTTGTAAATATGCGTAGTTAACCAATCAATCCTTTTAAATCACTAATATAGGATTAAATTATAAATTCTATATAATGTGAAAACTAACAAATGTGTAATCTTTCCTCAAGTAATTGAAAATAAAAGCTACTTGACGGTAAATATTTATTTTTTTTTATCACGACTGCACCTCAACCCTTTATCTTATCGATCCTTTGTCTTATCAAGCCTAATCTAACAACAACACAAAATATTCATAACATATATATACTAGATAACAAAAGGCATATATTGGATTTAATAAAATATTTATTTTGCCAATATTTTATTAAATCCAATATATGCCTTTTATTATCTAATGAATTAAGTATGGATTGCTCTATTTTCAATATATATATATATATATATATATGTCATAATTTGTATATAATTGTATGCACCCCCGACCCACTATGCATGTACAATGTATGACTTTCAAAGATGTAATAAAGAATAAGGTAACTGGAGGACAGAAAGTAGCAGCAAGACATAAGAAGTAGGCTTAAAGCGGGCACAATTATTAATAACTTGTACAGTCAATACTTCCTGACAGGGCCGGACGTATCTGGTGACCGCAGAAGTTATAAAAGTTGAGAGACGCCCAATATTTCCGGAGCAGGACCGGTGGTATCTGATAACCACTGAAGTTATAAGAGTCGAACTAACACCCAATATTTCCTGGACGAGGCCGGTCGTATCTTCCACCAAAGAAAGCCGCAGGGCCAATTAGAAGACAATACCTAAATAGGTCAACCAATAGCCAACGGCCACGTGACATAGTCCCGCCAATTAGGAGGCATCACCTAAATAGGTCAATCAATAGAAAACGGTCATGTGACATCTTTCGACCAATGGGAAAGAAGACAACTCTTGGTGTTAAATCGAGAAGCGAGAATTGTCAGTCTTAGACTCGCCCCCACCGAGGTGACATCTGCTCTAGACCTCTCTCCCTCTGCTCATCCCATAGCTAAGTCCAATCACCACCATGTGATCAGATAATTAACAATCAAAACCCGCTCCGCCTTCTCAAGTCTTTCTTTCCTCCAAACCAGTTGCCTTTTTATTTCAACCCATCAAGTGTTCTGGCTTATTTCCCTTGTGTGTAATCCTTTCTTACTCAGCCATCACGACTGCGCCACCACTTCAACAATCTTCAACCCCAAGAGTAAGACTTCCCAGCATATCATATTATCACAGCTATATTGAAAGTCGACAGGATATATTACCACATATATTGAAAGTCGACATAGCATAATATCACATATATTCAATTACTCTATATTTAAAGGCGTCCGGTTACGATTGGTCTAAATCATTGATTTTCGACCGCTACGACCCTGGATCGAACCCCATATTGAGCACTTATTTTCTAATAAAGGTGTATCGTTTCTTTTATATAAATAAGGAATAGTCACATTACTTTGTGTTTTTAATATTTAATTTAATTACAACAAGGTTAACTAAACTATACTAACAAAAATACCTTATGAAAATTTATTTTAAAAAAAAGTACAGTGTTGGCGAATGCCTAGCTATGAAGAAAAATCAAATAATTAAATAATTTACATAAATAAATACAATACACACACATGTTACAAAAGAAAAATACAACTATGGCTCCCGATTCTTGAAAAAGTCCAATCCCATCAGCGAATGAAGGTACCTAAACAGGGCTCTAGACACTCTTGTTAAGGCAAAACTGCTTTTTTCTATGTTTAGACATGTATGCACTTACTGTAAAAGCAGTCGCTAAATACCCACCATGATTATCATTACCTTTACCATGCATAATAAAAATTATAATAATTAACACTCTATATTTAAAGACTCGTTTAAATTGATTAAAATTCGAAACTATTATAGACGCGTATGATTCTTTTTAAAAATAAACAATTTATACTGTCCTTACAACATAAATTATAATGAAATCTTCACAATCTGCCAAAGAGGTGTATAGCTGGCAAAGTACTGTCTAA
The DNA here is from genome assembly GCA_030710605.1 of Cordylochernes scorpioides. Classification (NCBI taxonomy): domain Eukaryota; kingdom Metazoa; phylum Arthropoda; class Arachnida; order Pseudoscorpiones; family Chernetidae; genus Cordylochernes; species Cordylochernes scorpioides. The sequence goes on from CP092863.1 coordinate 159,043,775, forward strand.
GGACAGTTTAATTTTTTATTTTTAAAAAGAATCATACGCGTCTCTCTATAATAGTTTCAAATGTTGATAACAGATGACGCGTTAATGCATCATAATATAAATTGATTAAATTTAAGAAATTGAAATTATTGTTTACGCATATGATTCTTTTTTATATAAAACATATTATATTGTCTTTACTGCGATGATAAAATAACGGGAAAGCCTGTCTCCTCAGTGGTAAACCTTCCCAGCATATTCGTAAATTTAATCCATCATACCGCTGTAATATTGCACTGGGCTGTTTTGCATTTTTATTCCAATACTAATTAGATTGTTACTTGAAATTAAAGATACTTCGGCCAGTAAATCTGTTTATTACCTCGACGTTTCGACAAAAGTATTTTGTCCTCGTCAGGAGCAAACAAAAATTAAAACATTTAGCAAGGCGTTAAATATTAATCAGGAAATATGAATGCCGGCCAGGCAGCCTCTATCTTTACGATAATTAGATTGTGTATATAAACATATATGCTACATTGATAATAAATTTTGAGGGTTTCACTATGAATTTATAGAAATCTATTTCATACATCTAGTTAATTCATGAAAAGAACGTTAGCGTAAATTGGTATAAAACATAAGAAAAATATCATTAAATGTATTGAAATCGACTATACCGTTTTTATGAGATATAAATAGAACATGAATATCCAGAAAAGTATATAGAATATATAAAATAAAAGGATTTAAAAGCGCGAATGTTTCTTTTATACATAAAACGAACTTCTAGAATATATATACAGAATATATAGAATATATATATTATATTTAAAAAAAAGATAAGATTTTTGTTCACAAGTTTCAGATATCCTGTCGACTAATATTATATTTAAAATAAAATTAATAAGATTTCTGTTGTTTTGGATCATATTGATGATTATGCTATGGTGGTGCAGTCGTGGTTAAAATCTTGAAAGAATAATAATAAAAATGGTTTTGATCAGATATTGATTTATTTGAGATAAAGTGATATATAAGAACATAATTTGATTAAAGTACTGCCTGGCTTAAGGCGTAAGAATAAAAAAAATGAAAAGCGTATTTACATAATGTACAAATGTTTTGGGTCGACCAACGAGGATAGAACAACAACGAGTTTATATAGTGGAAGCGTGACCTCTGGCGGTCGATTCAGCAGAGTATTTGTATCTATGAATTATATAATTTTAAATAAAATAATATTTTGATATAACAGTTATACAGTTAAACCTGTCTATAGCGCCCTCTCTAAATAGCGCATTCCTCTCTATAGCGCCCTATTTTAAACATTAAAATGTAAACATTTTACGTTAAAAGTGACTTGTCTATAGCACTCCCTCTTTATATTACCCTATTTTGGTGAGTCCTAAGAGGGGGCGCTATAGACAGATTCAACTGTATATATAAGTAAGGTTCACCATTTCTGTCCAAAAATACGATAAAACTAAGCGTCATTTATTGACCGTCTCTGCAAACTAACGGACTCTGGTCGGTGACAAAGCTACGACAACAGTTCTGGCAAACTAAGAAGCGTCCATCTAGAGGCCATGGTTTCGGGATAATAACCCTTATCAGTCTAGGGCGAACTTTATTCCATAATATACACATGGGATCAAATAAAAATTCTCAATCTGCCAAAGAGGTGTTTAGTTGGCTAAGTGACTAGGCCTAATGTTTGTCCAAAATTTATTGTATGCATATATAACTATTCTCCATGATAAATTTATATTTTTCCATCTTATCATATATTTATATACCATATTGGTCTATTACGACTATGCAAATTCTATACGTTAATTGAATTTAAAATATTAATAAATATATATATATATATATCACTTTAACGTTAACTCAATTAGTGTTTTCCTCTATTATCTGACATTTATTTTTGTTGATTGTAAATTTATAATTAAGTTGTTCATTTAATCATCTAACGTTAATTATTAAATCAAATCAAGCAACCTGGAATCTGTAAGCAGATCCTCCCCAATGACAATCGTTTGTTCTATAATATTTATATCTAAATTCTCAAGCCTTTATTTACTTTGAGACAAGCGCGTGCAAATAAATACTTTAATTATAGAACGACATATAACAAGTTTTACCGCAAATTTCCCCATCCTTGGACACTTTTATTTTTCCGTTTATCATTACTCTTCACAATTAACCATTTCATACTTCATCCCTAAGGATAGGAATAGTCGTTATTTCTCCTTAAAATAATTAAAATTGCGATTTTTCGTTCTGTAAAAAGAAACATTTGCGATAAAACTTGTTAAACGTTGTTCTATAATCATAGCCTCATTATATTGTATTATAGTTAAATTATATAATAATAAGATAATTTTTTCGTCGATCGAACGTTGTGGCCTACTGTACGTATCACATTCCAAACACGACGCCAGCCATCTCTGTTTTGAGCTCGATGTACCATCTAGGCGACCGTTAAGCCAGTGAGTTCCTTTAATTGGTCCACGAAGCGTGTCAGTGGGCGCCCAGGTATGCGTCGCCCAGACGTCTTTTCGCTCACTATGGTGTACTCCATTTCCCTGCGTCGCGCGATGTGACAGAAGGATCTCAATTTAGTTTATACACGCCACAGAATATAAATTCAGATGAAAATCAGTTTGAATATCATCTTATTAATAATTAAATCTATATATATATGGTATAATAGGTGGGGGAAAATAAACACACCACAAGTTAGAAGAGGAACCCAGGCAACCAGTGAAAGAGAGAGACGGGACTGGCACAGCCGGGTAGCCGTTCGTGTCGCGCCAATATCCCCAACTGTCCTCAAAGTCCCAAGGTGTTAACTCACGGAACCCAGTGGTCGCCCCTTGGAATGTCGCTGATGTCTCAAGTGACCGGACTTTACCCTCCCGTCTCTCTCTGGGCTGTCTGTAGGGTGGCTTTATTATTCCCGGAAGAGTATATATTATGACATATATAGATGGAAATTTTGACGGGAGAGACGACCCTTGTCTCTTATGACATATATATATATATATTATAAATTAAAAGAATGTCATATATTGAATCAATATAATTTATTTAAAATATTTCCGATATTTCGATGAGGCTGTTCGCCTATCTTCCTCTAGGAATTCAAACTCCTTCTAAGCCCATCATCCGCGTGATACACGAGAAGTATTGTTCATATAAGTTGGAGTGACCACACCATTTTGAATGAATAAATTATATAATCAGAACTAAAATGATATATCTATTATATTTAACTAGTTTTGTTTTAACTGTAGGTATGATTGCGAAATGTCTATTTTACTATTAATACTGTTTTGATCATCTATAGATGCCCAGCTCTCCAGAAATAATCTTGAATGTTTGTCATGTATGTTGTTGTATAAAACTATTGCATTTTCAAAATCTGGAATATGTCCTTGCTTGATTGCATGATATAGAAGTAATGACAAAGGGCTATGATTTCGGAAGGTTGTTTTGTGTTGATTAAGTCTCTTTATTAAGGTTTTTCTAGTTTGTGATTGTCTTTTTTCATTTGTTTATCAAAAATAGTGTTGTCAAATTCCATACAACAAGCCAAAATCAAGGTTCAGTTGATTTTTTATCCACTAGATGGCGCTCTGTCGTTCAAAATTCTCCTTTAAGCGATGAGGAAGGGGAAGAGGATATGCCTTATCTGTTTCAATATCAGAACCTGACCCTTTTCTATTTTTAAGTATAAATATATTAAAATAGGCATCTCCTTCCTTAATTATGGTTTAGAAAAAGCATAATGTCCATCACACCAGTTAACAACTTTCTGGTGACGATAATGGATTAGCTATAACCTTAGTTTTGGTAAATTCAGACAAAATCACAAAACTGTATAGTTTGTTTCGGGCTTTTGCCTTCATCATTACAGGGACGGCTTCAAACCTAAACACTTATAGTGCATTCTGTACAATAGCAAATTCAGTCATATCTTTCCACACTGCACGTTTTACTGTTCAGTACTGGAGGAGGAGAGAGAAATTCTCCATCAAAAGATTGGTATTGAAAACAAGTTGCCATTTGTTCTAATAGCAAAATTAGTCAGAAACAAACTTCCAATGTATTATCTTTTCACATATTCTGGAAAACAGCACAGAAAATAGGCGCAACACAGATAATAGATCCAACTTGAAGAAAGGACGATCATATTTTCCTCTTTCTGCAATAACTGTTATGTTTACTTCAGTTTACCCATCTGGAAGAATCCTGTATGAAACGAATGTCCATAATAGAGTCTTATGTCGTTGTAATTCAAAGAGTTCTATCTATATATAATTGAAGATCGTAATTAGAAGAAAGAGAGAGATTAAGATTAAAACTACTTTTATTATATCATTCATGTTAAATACAAAATAAATTAATAAATAAGAATAACTGAGAGATATATAAAAATATATAAACATAAAAATATGAATTAAATATAAAATATTTAAAAAAATGAGATTTTATTCTGATTTTTGAATATTAGAGTTATATTGATTTATTGATCATTTTCTTGATCCCGGAATTCATGAGCATGTGACATTGCAGTCGTGACAATAATTAAATAAAATTACTAATCAAAATACCTTTAATTGAGATGAAGAAATATATTAAAAAAAACAATTTGATAAGAGTACTGCCTGGCTTAAGGCGTAAGAATGAAAAAATAAAAAGCGTATTTACATAATGTACAAAAGGTTTGAGCCGGCCATCGGGAAACAACAGCAATGAGTTTTTATAGGGGAATGGCGGTCGATTTAACAGAATATTTGAATCTATGAAATATAATTTTAAATTAAATAATTATTTAATATAGCATATATATATAGTCTTCATTGATAACGCCCACCGCGGTAAAGACTCCGCCACCGAAGGACTGTGAGAGTTCTTTCCCACAAAGTGGACAGGTCGATGTGATGGCTGATGTTACCCAACTCAAGACTAAGATGGTATTTGTAGATGGTAGCTACACTTGTCATTGTCTCGGGATGGAGGCTGACGCCGAAGACATAAGACTAGTTCACATATACCAATTTACATATAAATGCACTTCAAACAATCTAGTTTATGTAATATTAAATATGAAAGGAATTTCGAGAAGTTAGGCCCTTATGAAATTATTTATTAATCAGTTGCAAAGTGTTGAAGGTGATTAAACCTTGTTAATTGGTGGTCATCAACATGGTAATTAGTTTTCATTTGCCCCAGACAAATTGATGGTTCTTTATGTTGCCCTTTTAAACTTTAATGGGATCACCCTTGATAATTTATATTGAATTTGATATTTGGTAATAAATATTCCTCTAACAAAATTATATTGTTGCAAAGTATATTAGGTACGAATTTTCATCTTAATCATTATATATATTATTATTTTGATATATTAATATATTGTTGTTGTCGTGTCCAATGAAGAGCCTCAGAGGTCTCCATACATCTCTATCACAGCAGTCGTAATGTTCTCTATTTTGGGCTGGTTCCATATCAAATTTCTGTTGTTGTCGTGTCCAATGAAGAGCCTCCGATGTCTCCTAACGTCTCTATTACAGCAGTCGCAATTTCCTCTATCTTAAATGTGTAAAGTTCTGAGCCCATGTCAATTTTCTGTTGTTGTCGTGTCCAATGAAGAGCTTCAGATGTCTCCATACATCTCTATTACAGCAGTCGCAATGTCCACTATATTGGGTGTTTAAAGTTCTGGGCCCATGTCAATTTTCTGTTGTTGTCGTGTCCAATGGAGAGATTCAGATGTTTCCTTACATATCTATCACAGCAATCGCAATGTTCTCAATCTTGTGTGTAAAATTCTGGGTGCATTTCAATTTTATGTTATTCTCGTGTCCAATCAAAAGCCTCAGATGTCTCCATACATCTCTATCACAGCTGTCGCAATGTCCATTATCTTGGAAGTGTAAAGCTGCTGCTCTGGGCCCATGTAAATTTGCTGTTGTTGTCGTCGTGTTCAATGAAAAGCCTCAGATGTCTCCATACATCTCTATCACAGCAGTAACAATGTCCACTATCTTGGTTGTGTAAATCTGCTGTTCTAGATTCATGTCAATTTCCTGTTGTTGTTGTCGTGTCCAATGAATAAACACAGAAGTCTCTATGCATCTCTATCACATAAGTCGCAATGTCCTCTATATTGGGTGTGTATAGCTGTTGTTCTGGGTCCATGTCAATTTTGTGTTGTTGTTTTCGTGTCCAATGAAGTGCCTCAGATGCCCCCATACATCTCTATCACAACAGTCGCAATGTCCACTATCTTGAGTGTGTAAAGCTGCTGCTCTGGGTCCATGTCAATTTCTTGTTGTTTTTATCGTGTACAATGAAGAGCCTCAGATATCCCAGTACATCTCTATCACAGCAGTCGCATTGTTCTCTATCTCGGGTGTGTAAAGTTCTGGGTCCATGCCAATTTTCTGTTGTTGTTTTTGTGTCCAATGAAGGGACTCGGATGTTTCCCTACATCTCTTTCACAGTAGTCTCAATGTCCTCTATCTTGGATGTGTAAATTTGCTGTTCTGTGTCCATGTCAAATTTCTGTTGTTGTTGTCGTGTCCAATGAAGAGCCTCAGATGTCTCCATACATCTCTATCACAGCAGTCTCAATGTCCTTTTCCTTGGGTGTCTAAAGCCGCTACTCTGGGTCCATGTCAAATATATGCATTTATAAATTTATTTGAATTATCTCTAATCACACACACACACACACACACACAAATAAATATGTTTAAGATATAATTCGATCACAATAGCTAGAAGGCTTTGGATATTTAAATCATATGCCTCTATGTCCCTTTTAATACCGGAATATCATTTAAAGAGTGGCAATCTATACCTATTTCTATTTTATCATAGTGACAAGAATGTAAGTAATTCCAATATTCCACTTTAAGGTTTTCTAATTATAATGATGAATTTTTAAATCAAGAACTTGTGTGAAAAAAGGTGAAATATATTTTTAATTAAGTCCATTTTTTCAATCAGTAACCTAAAAAAGTCATTTTCAAACGATTTATAATTAAACGTTTTCAATTTCTTGGAAAAAAAAGCATCAATCAATCAATGACAATTTCTACTGCCAACTCCCACTAATGACTCCATTTCACCTATAGTTCACATTAATTACATTAATATTATAAAATGATATCAATTTTACCTTAATTTATTTATTATTAATTTTATTTGAAGTCAACTAGAAGATATAAGAGATTTGATCTCTACCGATGTACTATACAGATCCCATCTACATATTGTTACAACAATTTTAATGCGCCCTACATTTATTCAAAATATTCTATGATATTTAATATTTATTTGTTGTTGTTGTGTCCAATGAAAAGCCTCGGATGTCTCCATGCATCTCCATCACAGCAGCAGCAATATCTACTATCTTGGGTGTGTAAAGCTGCTGCTCTGAGTCTAAGTAAATTTTCTGCAAGGCTGCGGCCATTGCTGGGCATGAGAATATGTGAGTAGGTGTTAGTTCCACACCAGGACAGTTGTTGCATGTCCTATAGGTTCTTGTGCCATCTGGATGTATTGCCATTCCTTTATAGTTTTTTGTTCTAAGTCTTTTTATAGTTTCTGTCAGTTTTCTCTCAGAGTTTATTTCACATATTTGATCTTTTCTTATTTTTTATTTGATTATCTTGTATTTTGCCAAAGCATCAGCGTCAAATACTGACATTTGTTCTTTCCTTTGGCTCAGCTTTCTGGCTTCTTTTGCCAATTCATCTGCCATTTCAATACCCTCGATCCCAACATGGGCAGGATTCCTTTGTAGAATCCATTGTAAATATCTACTTATATATTTGCCTTATTCTGTCTGTTTGTCTGTATGTCTGAAGCTCACGGATAGAATGCGCGCCCATTGGCTGCCAGCGAACACGTGGCCTCCCTGCCCCCCTCTAGACAACCCTGTTATCAGCTGTGCGATACATACACCTGTCTATAGCGGCCACTCTAGGCCTATGAGGAAGACAACGAATAAATAAAAACAATAACTTTAAAATCTAATTTGTTTTTATTCAATTTTCTTTATTTGCTCAAGTATGGAAACCCTCTCGGGAAATATGTATAATACCAAGAAGGAGGAAACCAAGGTCGACGACCTTGCAAAGCTGCAATTTGGTGTAACCTATTTATTAAATTATTATTTTTTTTTGTAGTCAACTAGAAGATAAAAGAGATTTGTGCTCTATCGATGTACTATACAAATTCATCTACATCATGTATACTATCTACATCTGTATGACTCGAGACACCCACTGCTGGAATGCCACTCTTCTTTACAGCTAGACAACAGACAATAAACAATGTTGTATCTCTATATCAATTTGTAAATAGCAGAGAGAATTTTCATAGGTTTAACTATTTTTGTAGATATATTTGTGATTATCTTTCTGGCCTGAAAGCTTCTGGTTCCTAATATATATTTTTGTATCTCATCTTTTTATTTTTGATTACCTTTTCTTCTATAATATGTTTATAACTGTTTCTGTTTAAAAAACATTGTAAATCGACGCAATTATCCCTAGCTGGGATATCGCGTTTTGTGTGTTGAAATAAATCTACATCTGTATATTCCTTCTTATTATCTAAATATTTGTATAAATAAAACCAACTTAGTGGATTCTGGATGATACGGCAATTTATTTAAGGCACAATGACTAACCAAAATTTGTAAAATACAAGAAAAGCAATAAGGGATGTTTCCAGAGTAGAAAAATATAATATAATTTTTTTAATGATAATCTGTATATAAAATATGATAAATACTTTGCTACAATAATTTTTGTAGTAAATATATTTGAATAGCAATATAATATTGCGCAAAATAACTATAAATTCATAAATAAAAGGAAAATAACGACATGACAAAATTATCTCATTAATACAAGAATTCTTTAATACATTTATGCAACTTATCCCAGTACAATATCATATTTGTACTATTTTTTCACATTGTTTCGCGGTCACACGCAATTCGGCCTTAACTACCCGTTTCATAATTTCTCAGGATGCCTGAATGACCAGTTTTTTGGTCGTTGAGGTACAGCTTGCACCACGCTGATGAGGGCGAACAGCTCGAAAGGCGTACGCGGTTAGCTTTTCTTTATTAATCAAGAATGGGTATTTAGCCAATTCTGGAATAATTAGAAATCAACGAGAATAGTTGATTTTTTTTTTCGGTAGATGACGCAAGCAATCAGCAACTTTCAGTTGCATGATAAGAATATGCCTTTTTCTTTTCTAATAATTTAAAATATTGAAAGGTAGAAAATTAGTAAAGATATACTTCAGAATGACACAGCAATATATTTATGGCCTAAAAACATATTAAAATTTATTAAATACTAGAGAGACAATGTAGCAAGTTTAAAGAGTAGCAAAATATATTTTTTAATATCAAAATTATGAATAGATTAGTAAAATACACTGGTGTCCAAATTTAAGGTAACAAACACTAAATCCTTGATAATAATAATAATAAGGAAAATAATACAATCACGATAAATTGTACTTGCTTACTTTGACATAGTGCCAAATCATCTTTCTGTATATACTCAATCTTATGAACACTTTGGCAAGTTTAGAGCAATTTGTACACAGATTTATAAATCACTACTAATTCATCGTGTAAATAATTGAAGATATATATATATATATTTTTGCTTATCCCTAGTACATGTGGCAGGCCATGATAATCATGGTGGGTAGTTAGCGACTGCTTTTACTGTAAGCGCACCACATGTCTACACATGTGAAAAGCAGTTCGACTTTGCACTTACAAATGTGCCAGAGCCCCGTTTGGTTACTTGCACTCGCTGGTGGGGTTGGACTTTTGCAAGAATCGGGGGCCATTGGAGCTATTTTTTTAAACAGAAAAAAGTTTCCAATGCGGGAATCGAACCCGGGTCGTAGTGGTCGAAAACCAAACGGTTCAACCAGCCTTCCACCGACTCCCCCATAGAGATATATATGTAAATAATTCTAATATAGCACAATAGTCTGATAGTCTTCGTGCTTCTGTAATAATAAAATTTAAAAAATGATATACAAATTTTATCACACGGTTTAGCTGCCCAATAAAATAGTTTAATCATATCAACCTGCAAATTTTTGTTCAAAACAATTCTTTTTTTTTTTTTTAGGAAACTGAAATTAAGTATTTGTTACCTTAATTTTGGCACCAGTGTAATTAATATATCACTACAGTATATAAGGAGTGGTATAGAATTAAGTATTTGTTACCTTAATTTTGGCACCAGTGTAATTAATATATCACTACAGTATATAAGGAGTGATATAGAATTAAGTATTTGTTACCTTAATTTTGGCACCAGCGTAATTAATATATCACTACAGTATATAAGGAGTGATATAGAATTAAGTATTTGTTACCTTAATTTTGGCACCAGCGTAATTAATATATCACTACAGTATATAAGGAGTGATATAGAATTAAGTATTTGTTACCTTAATTTTGGCACCAGTGTAATTAATATATCACTACAGTATATAAGGAGTGATATAGAATATTTACAATTTAACAAGTTCTGTAGACTCTATCTCAACTACCGTACACTAACGATTTGAAAATTTTAGCTCTTCGATTTGCATAATCTGGCAGTTATAAATAATATATATTTTTTTATCATTAAATTAGTTAATTATAATAATGATACATTAGCGCGCCATCTGTTATGAAAATTCAAAACTATTATAGACGCGTATGATTCATTTAAAAACTTAAACAATTTCTACAGCCCTTACTGCAATGGAAAAAATATATTATATACAGGCACCGCATTAATTTTTTCCATTGCAGTAAGGACAGTAGTTATTGTTTAATTTTCAAAAGAATCATACGCGTCTATAATAATTCCGAATTATAATAATAAATTGAACAGATTATTGAATACCCAAACTATGCAAATATGAATTTATATATATATATATATATATATACATAAAAGCAATTCTCACTTTAAAAAAAAATATTACTCTAAAATGTATATTCGCATATATCCTTTTTCACTCTCTCACTTTCTCTAATACAAGAAACGATTGGTAAATATATTTTAAAAACATGTATTTAAAAATCTTAATCAATTACGGGAAAATTACTAAAGAGTATTAGCGAGTGTTTTGTAATAAAAAAATAAATATGTATTACCTCATAATATATTTGTTCTATAAACATATAAAATTCAATTGATACCAAACGAAAGAATATCTTTTATCGTAATACAGTTAGAAAGAATATATCTAAAATAATAAAACTACCCAATATTTCTCTAAATATTTATATAGACAGATAAAAGAAAGTGAAAAAAGAAGAATTTTAGCTGAGATGGGACATTATGGAATATGCAAATGTGGAGATGAGGACACCTTTATATGCAACTTGAATAGAATAATGTTACATACGCTGATCAATAGACATAGCCCGAGGATGTTACATACAAATACCTCACCTATTATTGGCCCTATCTTCAAAAATATCCAATATTTCTGTGTGTGGAAATATCTCTTAGAAACCGCTTTTTATTTGAATATATTTAAATATATTTATTTCTAAATAGTAATATTATCTCTACACACAATTATTATTATATTTTTGTGAACAATAGTTACCTAAAAATTATATGAAAAAGGAAAAATAAAAATTATGTAAAAAATTTCTTTTAATTTTGAATTTGTAAGCTTTCAAGCAAATATACTGTTCTTCAACGGGATAATACTCTATGTACAATCTATTAATAATCTATATAGAAAATAATTAAAAAACCTTTCTTCTGATGTACGCCCGCGAGAGCACCTGCCAATAACAAAAGTTTTAAATTATTTTGTATAAATATTATTAAGAGATTGTACATAGAGTATCAGCCCGTTGAAGAGCAGTATATTTGCTCGAAAGCTTGCAAATTTAAATTCAAAAGAAACTTTTTACCTTATCTTCATTTTTACTCTTTCAAATTAGTATATTTAAATTGTAAATAACTCAACTTGATCAACTTTCTCTCTCCACGATACTAATTATTACAGCTAACTTCATCAACTTCCATCATTGCTTAACATATTGTAAATAACTACCTTGTGGTTTCTACAATCTTCTTGTGTTGTTGCTTATTTGTTTAATGTATATGTTTATTTAATGCTCTTTTTCTTAATTACGTATTTTCCTTTTGATAATTCTGTTACCTACTTTACTACAATATGAATTATTGTAAATAGTTTCACGCCGCAATTATACAGATCGGATATAGCGTGTCTTATTTGTAACTAGTAATAAATAAATTATATTTATACAGTTGAACCTGTCTATAGCGCCCCCTCTAAATAGCGCCTCCCTCTCTATAGCGCCCGATTTCAAATAAGTAGTACGATGCGATTTACATTAAAAGTGACCTGTCTATAGCACCCCCTCTTTATAGCACCTTATTTTGGTGAGTCCCAAGAGGAGGCGCTAAAGACAGGTTTAAATGTATTATTTTAAATTAATTTAAATCTCTTGGAAATAAATAATTTAGTTTGCCATTTGTTCATTTTATTTATGTTCTCTGTAGAAGGGTAGATATTTCCGAAAGCTTGAGACTACTTCAATAGAATAAAAAGAAACTTATCTCCAGAAAACCTTTTAATCATCTAATATATATTATTATATTTATTTCGTATTTTATATAAAAGCTGATAAACTTATAAATATTCAAATAATTTAAAATACAATATAACGCGGCTGATGATTGTAAAACGAAAATTGCAATTATACCGCGAATGTTTCTTTTAAACAAAAATCGAAATTTATTTTAAAGAGAAATAGCGATTATTTCTAACTTTAAGGATGAAGTATGATAGGAGATGAATTGTGAAGAGTAATGACAAACGGAAAAATAAAAGTGTCCAGGGATGGGAATCGAACCCACTGTGTTCCGCTTACCGGGCAGATGCCATGTCCACTAGGCTACCCTGATTGTGATTTGAATTGTGATTGTATGAAATTGGTTGAAATTATTTATAACTGTGTGACTATTTACAAAATTAGGCAATTTTCTACTGCTCTTACTGCAATGATAAATTAAATAATTGGAGGGCCTGGCTCATCAGTTGTGACTCTCCCAAGGGTTTCGCCAGTTCAATCTACCAAGCTGGGAGTGTTCACCACTGATGAGCTAGGCCTTCCAATTAATTTATACTTGAAGTAAGGGCAGTAGAAATTGCTTAATTTTAAAAGGTATTATACCCGTCTAAAATAGTTTCAAATTCTTGTAACAGATGGCGCGCTAATGTATCATAATTATCCAATTTGACAATTTTTATATCGGCTCAAGAATATTATATATATTGTATAGTAAAATAGGGCTGAACAGAAATGGAGTTATAATTACTTTCCAATATAACGAACTTAAAATTTCTACATGATAATAGTTGCAAGATTATTTTCCAAGCTTGTATATCTTTCTATAGAGAGGTTGATACCTTGAACAGCATTTAGCACGAGAGCTAGCTTTCTAACTGTAAAATAAAAATAATCTCTGTGAAAGCTTATGTTATAGACTCTTAATAATACCGAAATTAATCACTAATTTTACTTTAAAATTATAGTGAATCAATACTATTGACAAAATCTACATGCGAGGTTACACACAGATAGTACACAAATTTAAAGTAAAATGTAGCTTAACACAGCGTACACTCAAGAAGTACAACCACAACAAAATTGGAGGCCGTATATAGAAAAAAACACGATAAGTTTTAAGAAAACCAGTAATTATTTTTTATCTTAGCTTTGATTGGAATGGACCGGGGTTTTACATAGTTATGCGAGGAGATCACCAGACACGAACCAAGTACAAAGAGAACGCTCTAACCTTCTCTAACCAACAAAAATACTTGGAAAAGCTTCATTTATTATTTTTAAAACTCATTTTACACTCATGGACAAAAATTAAGGAAGTGGAAAATATTTTATGTCACATTTGTCTGATTTTTTAAGGAGAATAGGGACAAATTAGATCACACCTGATTATCTCGTGTGTCTTCAATAAAGGTCAATGTTCATGATAAAATTGTGAAAAAAGTTTAAAAGTTACAAATATTTTCTCACAATGAGTTTCTTTTTATAATTTAAAAAAGAAACTCATTGTGAGAAAGTATTTGTAATTTTAAAAGGTCTCTGTGTATCAAATATCTTTCAACCTATTGTCTGAATCCCAATATACATGCTAAAAAGTACAACTTCCTTAAGTTTTATCCATGTATATATATTATAAAATTAATTTTATATCAAAATGAAACACACATGCAGTTTCAATGAATAAAATTACTTTCTTTCATTTGAGAAAGATTGTGCAAGAAAACACAAGAGAACAACTATTATACATATTTCACAAAAATAACAAATTTCTGGAAGTTAATGAAGAATAGAAAAAATTCTATCTCGCACAAACAGTGTAATTATACGTGAAGTAACATTAGCATTCGGAAACTTTCAAATTGCTCATAATTTTAAGGATCACCCTCTTTTTGATGTATATTGTTGTGGATCTCTTTAAGAATTTCTTCCCTCTTTTATATCACATTGATATTATATATTCGAATAACTCAATTTTATATAGTGATGTATTTATGGATATTTTAAATACATATTTATATTTTATCTTAATTATACATTGTTATATTTTACTAATAAATCTTTTATACAATAAATATTTATAGAAAAATATAGGGATTAAGGATGAAAGGAAGACTAGTATGTCTCTTTCTTGATTTATCATAGCTATTTGAATTATAGTAACTGTATATATTTAATAGTATAAAATATGTATATATTTTATGTATATATCTATATATTTCTTGTACATATATACTCTTTTTGAAGAGAGAGATTGAGCAATCCATATTTAAAATTATATTCAGAAATAAATTTTCACAAATAAATCGAACATCTACTGTCCTTACTGCGATTAAAAAATATTAGGCTTGGCTCATCAGTGGCGAATCCTCCCAGCGGTTTCGTCAATTCATATGCTATACTGAAGGGTGGAATCCTATAAATGATATTTAAGCAAACTAGGGCCCTAAGCTTTCAGGACATTAGATTCACATTTAAATATTTGTATCGAGCAATGCTCTTCCGCAAACAATAAGTACGAGTTAAGCATAAATTAATAAAAGCATTAACGCGCCATCTATATATAATGAATTATGACATTAAGACACGAATGTTTCTTTGCACATATAAATAAAACTTCTACTGTCCTTACTGAGATGAAAAAAATATTGAGAAGACTTGTCTCATCAATGGTTAACTCTGACCGCTTATCAGAGCTCTAATACTATATTGTTTAATAATACTATATTACTACATACAAAATATTCAAAATTAAATATGTATTGAGAGTTATTTATATAAAATAGGTATGTGCAATTTAAGTCTCTCCAAGCAACCGCATATAAGTGATTGGCTTGGGTACATGAGTTATAGATTATAGGCATATATTGTCATGTTAAAAAAATAGACGCGAGGAGAGGTAAACCCAACCCGAACTCTATTTTCTCTAACTGTCTACCTTAAATTCTACTCGCATTTATATATCTATATGATATAATCAAAGACTTATATAAATCAATACAATCTAAAAATTATGTAAAGAAATCAACCACGCTACAATATATACACAATATACTATACATTTTTGTACCTAGATGAGAATCCCTTCATTTAATTGTACATTAGAACGTCGTATTAAGTTTAACTAAAACTAAGAAAACCTCTTACTAGTGTTGAAGTATGAGCCGCTACACAATTTTTAGCAAATTTAGAAAAAGGCCAACCTGTATACAATGGTTATTGAGGGTTCTCAATATAGCTGCTGTCTCTCTTTACCTTGAGAGACGACCTAGTCTTTAGTCCAGCTACTTGACCAGCTCCGCAACTCCAAGGAAAAGGCTCTAAGGATGACTATCAACAGTCCAAAAAACTTATCCAGAAACTATTTTTTATTGAAAAACACGGTCAATTTATACATTAAAAGAAATTTACATACTTTTTCTCTCTTAGGTTTCAAGTTACAAATATATATGCATAAAAATAAAGTTGACTACTCTAGTAGACGTAACAATAGTTATGGCCTATGGCCCTTATCGGTAAAGGGGCGGCTTCACTTACATAACATCATATATGAGGAGTTATGATATATGGACGAATATATCTAGGTATATGAATATTCCTACAGCATCTTTATATTATACATATATACCTTCTGATTATAGCATATGTTTACTACACATTTTCTTATGAAATATTCGAATTTTATTTACAAATCCATATACTCTATTTTCCCCGAGTTAGAGAGGAAACTTAGTGTCTGATCATAGATGGTTTTTACGCCCAATAAACTTGTAAGACTTCCATGGCTCACCTGAAGCACGGGACCTGCTGTGTGCTTCAAAGCAAAAGCTTAGTAAAAGATAGACGATTGGTTCATCGAAATATTTGTCAAATAAAACTCTTATTAAATCTAAAATGAGCCTTATTTTAGAGAAATATAGATATTATTGATTATTCTATATTCAGAATATACAAAATAGTTAGTAAATTAGCACTCGTATGACATAGACATATTCTATCTATTATAAGATAAATAAAGCTTCCAGGGCTAACTTTCTTGTACAACTTTTTTATTTTCAAGCTTTCAGACTTGTCAGTCCTTCAACAGGATTATCACGTTAACAAATTAATAAAAAATATTATTTTTATAAACATACTATTATTTGAATATTTCAAATACTGATTATATATTGCGAAAAAATATTACATTATTTCTGCTTGAAAAACAACTTTTTGAAAATATACATGCATGGTGAATGATACGTGCTGGTTGAATGATATCTCGTGACGTCCTATTAAATTTAATATATTCGTGAACTATTGTGTTATATATAGACAATTAAATATATTTTATTGACACCCTAGTTAATTGTTATAAAAATCAAAGATAAATTAAAGAAAGATAAATGTGATTATTTACAAATCGGTGATAAAATATAAAAATCTGTTCTCAGGAAGGGATGCTTCACCACTTTGAGAGAGTCCTTCTCCAGGACTGTTATATATATAATCATTCTATCTATGGAATGCTATATAGCCAATACCATTTCAGAAATGGTCGTTGTGCTGGCACAGTTTGTCCCACAAGAGGAATCCACTAAACATCTCACTTAGAGGCCACTGGAAAGATTATGACCAAGTGAACAGGCTAATGAGAAGTGCAATCTGAGAGCTTCAATCCATTAGTTGATAGGGTGTATCATGTTGCCTCTCATCTCTTTAAGATACCATCTCTCTCTCTCTCTAAGATGTTTACCTCGTTATGGATTAGATTCCGTGCTTCATGTAACATAGGTGGGTAATCTTTATATCTTTATTCTACATGTGTTCATCGTTATTGTGTTCTTTTTAATGCTTCATTCTACATATTTATTCACTCTCTAAATATCTCCCCTAGAGGAAATATTTACATTGCTATAGCATAGGTATTGGATCTCTTAGTTGATGAATCACGCTACGTATTCATTTACCCTCTAAATATCTCACTTTGAGAATATATTAGTATTGTTATAGTATAGATATTAGATCATTTTTAATAAATCACGCTGCATATCTATTTATTCTCTTGATATCTCACAAGGAAGTAATGTTTACATTGTTATAGAATAGGTATTAGTATATTTTTGATGCCTCATTTTACTTAGTTAATTACTCTCTAAATATCTCACTTGAGGGAAAATATCACATAGTAATAGAATAGGTATTGGAGTCGCTCCGATATTCCTCATTTTACATAGTTATTCACTCTCTAACTTTCTTCTCTGGAGGAAGTGATTACATTGTTATAGTATAGTATTGAATACTCTTTAAATATTCACGCTGTATATCTATTCACTTTATAAATATCTACCTTATAGTAAATATTCACATAATTATAGTATTATTGAATCCCTTTGGTTCTTCATGCTAACATTTTTATTTACTCTCTAAATATCTCCCTTGGAGTAAATAGTAATATAGTTGTTTGCGCCTAGTTATGTAAATAACTTGCTGGGCTACATTGATTTATAATCATGTGAATTTTTCTTTCTTTCTTTTAATTATGCAAATATATATGTATATAAAATGAGTGAAAGATGCAATAAAGTCCGTCAGTTAGCTAAACTGAGTGAGGCGTCCTTCCTCTATTCAAACAGCTTGCTACATCGCATTCTTGCGAAGGGACAACATTCTCGGTAGTCAATCCGCCGGTCTGGTCTCATAAAGTACAGTCATCATTAAGCTCTGCCACATAACGTCACTCACCTGAGACCAGACTATTTAGGCTGAAGGAGCGAAAGGAAGTCCTGGCTAACATTGTCAGGAACCAAGCTACAACATATGGTCCTTATCGAGCAGGATACTAAGGATAAGAGCGTGATTCTACTGAGAAAGGAACCTTCAAAACTGAAAATATGTCTAAGGCAATCAAAAGCCTAAAGGTCAAGATCCGTTCACAGATAAGACGAATGGATAGATACCTGGCATCCGTAGATGAAGACATATCGGGAGGAGATCTCCATAATTTAAAGCTGATAGATGAAGGTGTTTCAGAAATAAAAACGGAAACAAAGATCTTATTTGACGAGTTATTTGAACAGGAGGAAGTAGATGAAGAAAAATAACTCGAGAATTATGAAATAACTCAAGAGAAAATAGAAAAACTGAAAATAAGGCTTATGCGTGCATTAGAAGGAATGCAAAGTACAGCTGAGGCCAAACAAGCAAAAAGCCTCGAAACAGTGAAATTGCCCAAGTTCGAGTTGCCTCACTTCTATGGAGATGCGAACTCTTGGTTCAATTTCAAGGAGGTATTCGGAATAGCCATAGATCAAAATCCAGGGTTAAATGATCTACAAAAGCTGCAATATTTAGGCTCCGCAGTGAAGGGAGAAGCAGCCAGACTGATACGTGGGTTCCCAATATCATCAGAGAGCTACAAGCAAGCATGGGATACTCTAGTATCCAGATACGACAACCAAAGAGAGTTGGCTTATGCGCAACTGAATAAAATCTTCAAGATCAAGCAAATGAAGAATCCATCAGCAAAGGCCCTAAGGGAACTCTTGGACACATGTAACGAGTCTGTACGCAATCTAGGATCCCTCGGATTGCAAAGAAATGAGTTGGTAGACGTAATATTGGTACAGTTCTTGAGGAACAGAATCGATAAGGATATGAAACGACAGTGGGAGTTGACCCAGGATGAGAGATCATTTCCTTCATATGAAAACTTCATTTTATTTCTTGAAAGACAAGCTAGAAGTCTGCCACAAGGATCAAGGAAATATCAAAGAAAAGAAAATGAGATTCAAAAGGACTATGCAAATGTACACACTACGATTAATACAAATGCTCAAATATGTATAGTATGTAGAGCAGGTCATAGAATCTACGGCTGTACTACATTTAGTACAATGCCTATCGAACAAAAATGGAAATTGGTCAAACAACACAAGATGTGCTACAATTGTCTAAAAAAAGGTCATGCAAGAAAAAAATGTTACCAAGGACCTTGCAAGAAGTGCGACAAAAGGCACCATACATTACTCCATAATCTTGACACAGAGGTAACCAAAACTCAGAAGGATGCGAAGTCCCAGATTTTTACACCTGTAAGTGAAATCAACAATACCAGTGTTGAACAGGGAAGTGTGAGACCATCAATCAAGTGCTCCTTGCGACTGCTCGAATAATTGTGGAAGGTGCAAATGGTACACAGCAGATCTGCCGAGCACTTTTAGATAGTGGGTCACAAATTAGTTTGATCACAAAAGAAATTTGTGAGAAACTTGGGCTCAAAGGAGAAACATCACGAAGTTCACTTAGGGGTATTGTAAATAATCAAGTCCAGGGGTCATCTAAATCTGTTGACTTGACATTCAAATCAATTTATAGATCCGAAAAGTACCAAACAAATGCTCTAGAAATGGAAGTCTTAACAACTGAAATTCCGAACTTCAAATTGGCAGAACCGACCAGGATCATGCAGAGAGGGCTTGAGTTGGCAGACCCTCTGTTTCATATTTCGGCACCTATCGACATTATTCTAGGTGCAGATATGTATGCATATTTGATGCATGGAGAGAAAAAAATGGTGGGAAGGAACCAGCCTATAGCAATGAAATCAAAGCTCGGTTGGATTCTAATGGGCAAAATAGACGGCTCTCTCTCGTCGAACTATAAAGGTGGACCGTGCAGCTTTTGTGGTTCAGGCGGCATCAGAATTAGATAGTCTGGTGAGGAATTTCTGGGAGGTGGAGTCAGTGCCGTCATTGCGGGACCAGAAAACCTATTCCAGAATCTGCCAAGGAAGTTACGGTGTGAAACTACTATTCAAGAAAGTTCATCAAAACAGCTCCATTCCTACCTCTAAATCTCCAATAATTCCACTAAGAGGAATGTCTAGTGAGAATATCTTGCACAAAACTGGCCTGGACAGCCGGAGGGGTTTTCAGGAGACCAATCACCAAGCTGGCCCCTCTTCCCTTTACGCCTCGAGATCTGAACTGAAGTTCAGCGGTGGGGGGGATTATGTTTGCGCCTAGTTATGTAAATAACTTGCTAGGCTACATTGATTTATAATCATGTAGATTTTTCTTTCTTTCTTTTAATTATGTAAATATATATGTATATAAAAATGAGTGAAAGATGCAATAAAGTCAGTCAGTTAGCTAAACTGAGTGAGGCGTCGTTCCTCTATTCAAACAGCTTGCTTCATCGCATTCTTGCGAAGGGACAACATTCTCGGTAGTCAATCCGCCGGTCTGGTCTCATAAAGTACAGTCATCATTAAGCTCTGCCACATAACATCACTCACCTGAGACAAGACTATTTAGGCTGAAGGAGAGAAAGGAAGTCCTGGCTAACATTGTCAGGAACCAAGCTACAACAATAGTAATAGCATAGGTATTAGAGATCCTCTTTAATAAATCACGCTGCATGTCTATTTATTCTTTTGATATCTCACATGGATGTAATATTTATATTAATAGTATAGGTATCTTTTAATCTTCACGATGCCTCATTTTACTTAGTTAATTACTCTCTAACTTTCTTCTCTGGAGGAAGGGATTACATTGTTATAGTATAGGCATTGAAGTCTCTGTGATGCCTCATTTTACATATATATTTACTCTCTGAATATCTATCATATAGAAGCTGTTTATAATGTTATGGTAAAGGTTTCGGGTTATCTTTATTGCCTCATTTTACAGTAATTTACTCTCTAAATATACAGTTACACCTGTATATAGCGCCCTCTCTATAGCGCCCGATTTTAAATACGTAGTACAATGCGATTTACATTAAAAGTGACCTGTCTATAGCACCCCCTCTTTATAGCACCCTATTTTAGTTAGTCCCAAGAGGGGGCGCTATAGACAGGTTTAACTGTATCTCATTGAGAATAAGTTTACATATTTATAGGTATTGTATTCCTTTTGATATATATATATATATATATATGTAATGATTTGTGAGTTTGATGTCGACTTGTAGAATCCTGTCGACTACTGAAATAAGAGTTGAAGTCCTGGTAGCTCTTGTTGTTCTGTGTTGACCGAGAGGAACAGTCAGGATGTAGAGTTTTCCAGTACCTCTCTGCACCTTGGAAGACCTTTAAAAGTTCTCACAAAATACAGGCAGTCGTGGTCGAGGCAGAGTGGAAAGCTGGGGATATCCACACAAAAAACGAAGACACAGTTGCACTAAGAAAGTTCCGTAAACAGATAAAAGCTGAGCTAGAAGCGCAAGATGGAGATAGACGAGTTCTTCCTAACTACATGTTGGATGAGATCGACATAACATACGACCGACGCGGCTTGCACTAAGGGTGAACTAAACTAAACTGAACTGAGCTGTCTGAACTGTCAATAGACTGTAAGGTGATGATTTATAGGTTAAAGACGGGGTGACCTTATGTGACAGGGGCGTTTGAGAAAGGGCGCCTTTACCTGTCCAGGTGTGAGAGGGGTCTCTGCATTCCACCACATGTGACAGTGTGGGTGGCCTGTCGTGGGAATTGTGAATCTACCTGATTTATGACTTCCATATTTAGACTCTGTTGTTTTGGCAATACTATATGTTCGATCTCTGCCCTAGCTCAACTCTTAAATCTATTACAGATTTTATTTATTTATCCACTTTGTACAAATTACATTACATAGGGTGATGTAAAGACACAGATTAATCATGCGCATAATTATTTATACATGTGTTTCTATATACAACATGACAATCTTATTATAAGTTATATACACAGTATGGGGTTGTTGGTTCAAATTACCATAGATGGGCCCCGGGAGTGAAAGGGTTTATCCGGGTTTAGGCGGGTAAAGCCTCTCTAACACAGGTAAGTAATTAAAATTTCTTTTAATTAATTTAAACTGTGAGGGTTAAAAAGGCTATAACAAGATGATATTTGTTGGATATATAAAAGTGAAATAAAAATGACGTTTTGTTTGATTAACAAAAAATATGATTAAAATAAAATGATGACATAATAATTCACATTCTAAGAGAATATTGGTGGGCGTTGGACAGGGTTAGTAGTTAAAGAATAAGCAATTGTGAGATTTACACATGCAATCAAATACTTAGGTCCAGGTGCAAAGCGAGGATATGGACTTGAGCGTCTTCCTAGGCAATGTTTCACCTGTGATCCTGTATAGGGTAACAGTGCTTTGTCACAATTGTAGTGTTATTGGGTTGAAAAGTTGTTGAAGAATATGTAATTGTTAGAAGTGCCCATGTAAACCAAATACTCAGATCCAGGTGCAAAGCGAGGATATAGACTTGAGCTGTCTTCCTTGGCAATGTTTCACTTGCGATCCTATATAAGGGTTACAGTGTTTGTCACAATTTTAGGATTATTGGGTTAAAAGTTGTTGAAGAAAAGTTGCTTATTAATATGATTGAGAAAGGAGTGAAATAGAGCCATGCGATAAGTAGAATTGTAGCGACAGTAGGTGATCTGACTTGACTCGAAATCAAAGGTTGAATGTGGTCCGCTAGAGCTGAAAAAAAAGTTGAAAGTTGAAAAAAGTGAACGCTTTGTGTATGCGTTGGTGATTTGCTCTGCGGATGAAATGAAATAAACTCTCGAAGCTTGTTCAGACAAGAAGTTTGGATTTGTAAGTCTGGGGAACTGTGTTCAAGGCGTTTGTTGAATTACGAAATCAAAAAATAAATTGTCAAGCAGTGCTGTCGTTTTTCTACATTGATGTGACGCAATGACTGAAAAGATAGTGATGAAAAATATAGGGGATTGGTTAAAGAATATGATTGTTGAAAACGATTGTTGTAGATGCCCGATAGTGGATGATAAACTTTGTCAGATAATAAAGGTATTTAAACAACTAAAATATAGTGAATATAAATATGATTGCGGGTACAAAAAGTGTAAGTGGACAAAATTAAACCTGTAATATATAAAATATATAATAAATAATAAAATAAAAATAATTTTTGAAACAATTAGATGTTTTACAATACTAAAATAATATCATGAAAAATAAAAGTAAACTTGATTAAAGGTTTTTTTTTTTTTAAAGTTACAATTTGGATGAAAGTTCAGTCAGGAGACTTGGTCTTTGGTGGTCGTCCTGCTGATGTGGAAGTCGCTCCATGTAGATCTTGTAAAAGCTTGTAACTTCTGGAAAGTTGTTTGTCGCTTGTTGCCTTGATCATTGTCGATATCAGGCCGAAGGTGGAGAACTTGTCACAGGGTTTGGGTACATCGTTGCTCGGTTTCCATGACTTGCGGGAATTTCGGGGCTGTCGTTGGCGCGGTCAGCTTGCTCCCGACGTTGGCGATCGGTTAGCGGGTATGCGGAAGTCCGTTGGGGCGGCGTTTTTTTCCGTAAATATCTTGGTGAGAGATTGCTTGGACGTTTCGTTGGAATGGTCGGGCTTGTTCCTCCATCTTCGCTCTTTCTCACTTCCTATCTGAACAGTCTTCTTACCTCTTCGTTGTGTCATCCTTCGTTTTGGTCATCCTGTCGGCTCATGTAATGATTTGTGAGTTTGATGTCGACTTGTAGAATCCTGTCGACTACTGAAATAAGAGTTGAAGTCCTGGTAGCTCTTGTTGTACTGTGTTGACCGAGAGGAACAGTCAGGATGTAGAGTTTTCCAGTACCTCTCTGCACCTTGGAAGACCTTTAAAAGTTCTCACAAAATACAGGCAGTCGTGGTCGAGGCAGAGTGGAAAGCTGGGGATATCCACACAAAAAACGAAGACACAGTTGCACTAAGAAAGTTCCGTAAACAGATAAAAGCTGAGCTAGAAGCGCAAGATGGAGATAGACGAGTTCTTCCTAACTACATGTTGGATGAGATCGACATAACATACGACCGACGCGACTTGCACTAAGGGTGAACTAAACTAAACTGAACTGAGCTGTCTGAACTGTCAATAGACTGTAAGGTGATGATTTATAGGTTAAAGACGGGGTGACCTTATGTGACAGGGGCGTTTGAGAAAGGGCGCCTTCACCTGTCCAGGTGTGAGAGGGGTCTCTGCATTCCACCACATGTGACAGTGTGGGTGGCCTGTCGTGGGAATTGTGAATCTACCTGATTTATGACTTCCATATTTAGACTCTGTTGTTTTGGCAATACTATATGTTCGATCTCTGCCCTAGCTCAACTCTTAAATCTATTACAGATTTTATTTATTTATCCACTTTGTACAAATTACATTACATAGGGGGATGCAATGACACAGATTAATCATGCGCATAATTATTTATAGATGTGTTTCTATATACAACATGACAATCTTATTATATGTTATATACACAGTATGGGGTTGTTGGTTCAAATTACCATATATATATATATATACGTTTCAATCTATATATTCATTTACTCTATCTAAATATCTAACTTTAAGTAATTATTTACATAGGTATAGTGTAAGTGTTAGATTAGATTAAGTGCTTATCATGCTTCCCATTTATAATTACAGTTAAACCTGTCTATAGCGCTCCCTCTTGGGACTCACCAAAATAGGGTGCTAAAGAGAGGAGGTACTATAGACAGGTCACTCTTAATGTAAAATATTTAAATTTAATGTTTAAAATCGGGTTCTATAGAAAGGAAGGCGCTATTTAGAGGGGGCGCTAAGGACAGGTTTAACTGTATATTCAGAATATTACATCTTTATAATATTTTATAGAATATAATAAAAAACTTATATATATGATGGTCTCTTGTCCATGGAGCAGATCAGATCGGTCCATGCAACCTGATCATAACACCGGCCAACTGAGGTACCTTGTCCGTATGGATGTTCTCTTCTTGATTGATGTCTGCCATATAGGGCTGCAAGGATGGCTGGTTATATAAAATGTACATAGTTCTTGGAACTCACCTAAATAGGGTTCTATAGAGAGGGGGTTCTATAAACAGGTCACTTTTAATGTAAAATGTTTACATTTTAAAGTTTAAAATCGGGCGCTAAAGAGAAGAAGGCGCTATATAGAGGGGGCGCTATAGACAGGTTTAACTGTATATTTTGAGGTATCGTTTTGGTATCTAAATGATCGGTTTATAGGCATCAGGGACCGGCAAAGACAAGAGTTCAACACGTCAATACGTATACGTGAATAGGAATTTACCGGCATTTCTTAATTCTTTTTAGATTAATTTTCATATATATAATCTTTATCAGTTTACCTTTTCCTTTATTTTTCTTTTGCTTATCCCTAGTACACGTGGTACAGGCCATGATAATCATGGTGGGTAGAAGTAGGCGACTGCTTTTACTGTAAGTGCATCACATGTCTACACATGTGAAAACAGTTCGACTTTGCACTTACAAATGTGCCAGAGTCCCGATTGGTTACTTGCAATCGTTGGTGGGGCTGAACTTTTGCAAGAATCTAGGGCCATGGGAACATTTCTTTTATCAGAAAAAAAGTATCTATTGCGGGAATCGAACCCGGGTCGTAGCGGTCGAAAACCAATGATTTAGACCATCCTTCCACCTACCCCCCTTTACTTTTACGTTTACTTAATATAACGAATTCAAGTATTCTGCCGAAATGCTCCTTCCTATAGCATCTTAGTAGCAAGATGACGACTCCATGGCCATCCTGGCGTTTGCCAAGACACGCATTTACAAGTACTTCCTCGGCGTGAAACTGAGGAGAGTCCAAATAGACCCCCTTCTTGTCTGGAGAAGGACTCTCTCAAGGCGGAGCAGCCCTCCTTATTTATAATTACTGTATATTTTTATAGTTAAACCTGTCTATAGCGCCCCTCTTGGGATTAACCAAAATAGGGTGCTAAAGAGAGGGGGTGCTATAAACAGGTCAATTTTAATGTAAATTGCATCGTACTACGTATTTAAAATCGGGCGCTATAGAAAGGGGGCGGTATAGAAAGGTTTAACTGTATATATTGAGGTATCGTTTTGGCTTCTAAATGATTTTTTAAAAATTGACTCTATAGTATTCAATAAAGATTTTTATATTGTCTTAATTCATTTAAGACATATCCATATTATTTTGTATATACCCGGTCTTAACCCCATTAGATTTGGGTGTTTAGGTTTGCTGAAAATAGCTTTTAGTTCTAAGGAATCGGTGAAGCTAGAGGTGGGGCCTGAAATATCGTCAAAAATTTGTTCGAAAGGTCTTGACCAAATAAGAAGAATGAATTTGTTCTCGGAAAATTAGACGTAGAGCTGTTGTTAAACTTAAGGCATATATATAGAAAGCAGGTATTTGTGCAATAATTGATGTAAATATTGTAATGAAACAAAAGTCCTATTTAAAAAAATGGAACATTCCTCTATTTGTGATTTAATAGCGAAAATCATTTTTAGATTATATATTTATATAGGTAATTTCTGTTATGATACATTAGCGCGCCATCTGTTATCAAATTTCGAAACTATTATAGATATGTATGATTCTTTTTAAAATTAAATAAATTCTACTGCCCTCACGGCAAAGGAAAAATTAATGAGAGGGCCTGGCTCATTAGTGGTGAATCCTCCCAGCGGTTTCGCCAGTTTAATCTATCATTTTAATTTTTCCATTGCAGTAAGGGCAGTAGAAATTGTTTATTTTTAAAAATAATAATGCGCGTCTATAATAGTTTCGAATTTTGGTATAATTTCTGTGTTTAATAAAATATTTTCATATAGTTTTCTTGAATATTCACTGCACGAATTCTACTAAAGCGGAAAAATAAACAGAACAATCAAATATAATATAAAATTAGTATTGTAATAAGTGTCCAGGGATGGGAATTATCATTATCCTCCACAATTCATCCTTTCATACTTCATCCCTAAGGTTAGAAATAATCTTTATTTCTCCTTAAAATAAATATAGATTTTTTGTTCAAAAGAAACACATGCGGGACATTTCCACATGTCGTTCTACAATCATAAGCCGCATTAAAAATTAGTATATAAGTAAAACAATTTTCACTGAGTGATATTGACATTTCAGAAAACGACATACATTTTCAAATTCAAAATAAATTCTTAAAATATATATATATAAATATATAACTAAAATATACCCATAATATTATTCAGAATTTATAAATGAAGAATTTTCTTTTTGAAAATAGGGCAAATCATGAATAGATCTTCAATTAAAAGGCATATATTGGATCAAATATCATTTATTTTACCAATATTTCAGTTGACTGAACGCCAATATTTTTCAAGGTATTATAACATATTTATATGTCTCTCAATTTATGGCGCTGAGTTTGTTGTTAACACATAAATATGTTGTAATACTTTGAGAAAGGTTGGCGTTCAGCCAACTGAAATATTTGTAAATAAATTATTGTTTGATCCAATATATGACTTTTTAATTGAATATATAATATATATATATATATATATATATTCATATATTAAAAATAAATAAGGCATATCCTGACCAGGAGCACATGTGCCTTTTAGAAGGCAGAGCGCCATCTAGTGGAACAGAAATCAACTAACCATTAATTTACCCTGTTCCCATATTTTTGGCCAGCCTATTTTATGATAAATCAAGATAAGTCATCCTCGAACACGTTTCGCGTTGTTGGCACTTGTCATCGTAGAGCAGGGTGTACCACTCAAGAAGCCCCTGGGACCAAAAATATTTTTAGTCGCAGTGATACAGCCTGCTTCACGCTAACGAGCGCTAACAGCCCGAACGCGTTCGTGGATGGCTTTTCTTGATTTATCAAGAATTTGGGTTGGCCAAATATCAGGGAACAGACGAAATCAATGTTTATTTGATTTCTGTTCCACTAGATGGCGCTCTGCCATCTAAAAAGCACATGTGCTCGTGGTCAGGATATGCCTTCTTTATTTTCAATATATATAAAGATGAAATATACCCATAATATTCTTTAAAAATTTCAAATGAAGAAAATTAATTAAATAATGAGGAATTATTATTTGATAGTTTTCTGTAGTTATCATTAGTCATTGAAATAAAATTTAAATCAATATTAACTTAAATGAAGCAAATTCCAATTTTTATAGTATTTTATTAGTAAATTAAATTTAATTGCCATCTATCGTTAAAATTTACACAAATAAATTTACTGGCAATGCGTTTCTTTTAGATATCATCAAATATTATCTAAATAGTATTTTATATTACGATAAAAATATTTTGAGAGAAACTATCCAAAACATAAATAACACGAAGTTAAACGATTGAATAGAACGTTAAAAATAATAAACTAGATAACACAAAATTACACTTAGTTTTGATATAACCTACAAATAGCTATATGCATTCCATATATCACCCAGATTTCATAAAGAAGAGGGAATTCTATCTTAGATATACCATGATATCCGTTGTATGGACCACAGAATGACCAGCAATAAACTACATTTCTCAGTCGTCCCACGATTTTTTCTAAGTGGTCCTCTCCACTTTTCTTTATCAATAAATTGCTAGGGAACGAGAGTAGAACTAGACCACATGGTAGGATGCTCCCTGGGCCCGAGGCTGCGGTTATACTGAAGAATTTATAGCCTCGTTAAAGTTGGCTTTAATAATTCCGTCTCGTTTAATGGGCACACATTAAACATCTAATTTTGACTTATGACCAAAATTTCGGAGTTGTTGGCTTAAGCCTCTTTTTAACTTTTTTTAAAGAAATATATTCTAGTTAATGTGTGTCCCAAAAAACTATTTTTTATATTTCTTTTAAGGTGTCTGTTCTCGGATTTCCAATTTCATTTTTTAAAATTTAGTTCACTCCTCCACAAATATTATTTATAATATTATTAAATGAATAAAGCTTCCAGGGTTAAGTTTCTTGTTCAACTTTTTATTTTCAAGATTTCGGACTTGTCAGTCCTTCATTTGTAAATAAAAAGTTGAACAAGAATCTTAACCCTGGAAGCTTTATTTATTTAATAACTAGCGGATGTACCCGGCTTCGCCCGGGTTTTACCCGAGTAAAGGTTTGTCTAACGAACATTTGTTAAAACAATTCTCTATAAACTTATATAAAAAATAATAGATATATTTTGATAATTTGAAACTCGTAAATTTGAATCTCTCGATAAAGTGAACATTTTTTCCAGGTCCCTGTGTGCCGTGTCATCCTGAATTTTGTCTTTCCTAATTTTCTACATTACAAAATCATCGTTTTATCTAGTGAACCTATTTTTCCTGTCCCTTGAAAAATACTCGAAAATTTGAAAAAAATCAATATTAATTGGTTCCCTCGGTAATTGGAAGTTAAAGGAATAGTATCTTTGCCTTGGAATTGTATCAATATTCTTGTCTCAAATAAATTGCCGTGTCATCCTGAGATAATCTTACTTCTGATAAATAATCTTTAAGATAATAAACTTAGTGATAATAAAACTTATAGATAAAAAAAAACGTATCATCGTCGCAATGGTGGCGCTGCTTGCGAGTTAAATCTACAAATCTGCAAATAACTCTAAGGATATTCAAGATATTCAAGAAATTATTTTTCCAGAAACCTTCCCAGTACTAAACTAAATAACTTCCCAAAGTTTCATGGCGTTCCAATGAGTGGTTTGGTCAGGCATAAAGGACAGACACACACACATACATTCATATATATATATATATATAAAATAAATCGGGGAAAAACGTTTATTTATTTATTATATTTTTTGTTCCATAAAGATTGAACTAAATATTATATAATTGGGTTTGTATGCTATGAAATTTATTTAGACTATATATTCTCATATATTATCATTATGAAAATTCGAAACTATTATAGACGCGTATGATTCTTTTTAAAAATTAAAAAAATTCTACTGCCCTTACTGCAATTGATATGTTTGTCGATGAGCGATTGCTCGAAGTATATTATATATATTCATAATTGTACATATTTATACTGTCCGCAAAAGCTAATGTCTATTTTTCATTTAAAATAGTCATTTCAAGAGTCTAGAATCATTATCAGTATAAAAAGAAAACCGCAAATGCAATATTACAACGGTATGGTAGATTAAACTATCGAAACCTCTGGGAGAGTTTACCACTGATGAACCAGGCTCTCCTATTATTTTTATCATTGCATTAAAGTCAATAGAAAATAATTTATTTTCAAAAGAATCATACGCGTAAAAAATAGTTAAAATTTACAATAATATTTTAATCACAAATGTTAAACTAAATATATATTTGTGTTGTATGCTATGCATTTTTTTTCTTGCCTAGATTCTTATATATTATCATTATCAAAGATATATCAATAAAAATATATATAGAATAATTAAATATAAACCAAAAAATCAATGCAGTAAGAGTTCTTTAGAAATAGGTTTTCATTTATATGCTTTGAACATATGGTGCTGAAAATTGATACAAGTTTTCATTGTTATTGATTCCTGCGGTGATCTGTATAAGACCGGTGGTCGTAATAAAGTTGTATATGTGTGATTTATATATTATTTTAAAAAATGGAGGAAAATTCCATAATATTAGGTATAAATAAGTAATTAGTATATATTGGATAAAAATTGAAATATATTGATTTTACCAATATTTCAAGGGGCTATTCGCCTTTCTTTATCAATGTTTTTCTGTGAATCAAACTGAAAATTTGGCAGTGTCATTCTTTCTCTACACGAACAAAGTAAGAAACTAACAAATGGAAAATATCGTTGTACATTATATAAATATAATCTGTAACTTTTATAACGATGAAATTTAGATTTCGCAAATATCTAAAATTTATGGTTGTGTAATAGTAAAAAGAAAAGCACAAAACTCGAACTGAATTTCACTGTGTGAATATATGGTGCACTCACAGTAAAAACAGTAATAATTCCTACCCACAATAATTATAATGGTCTATTTCACGTCTGTATGGACTCTAGGGATAATAAAAACAATTATACCAATTAGGTTTTCATTTAATTGTCAACGTTATTTTCAGTGACTCTTTGTCACTTTGTTACCCTGAGGATAGTGACACTGTGACGTCGGGAATTAAATATTTGATTGATGTAACTATATTTTTACAAACTTCTAACTAATAATTTATTCTCTCATCCACAACACACAAATATATATTGTCGCGCGCTTGACCCCTCCGGTTCTTCGCGATTATGCCGCTTCCTCCTTCGCCCATCACCTACCAGGGCTCTCGTTGCTTTCCCTCTGCAGACCACCCAAAGACCTCCTGAGAACTCTCCACTCTCTAGTGAATCTCATTTCCTTTGGCAGTATCTCTCGGCCTTTCCACTGGTGAGGGGACACGAGAGACTTACCAGAAGAGTAGCGACTGTGGCGTTGGCGGGAGTAACAACAGTAACCGGCAACAATATTTCTAACACTCCTTCTTTTATTAACATTTCTACTACACATTACTGATAACTAGAATAACAATCAACGGGTATTTACATTGCGTTACCTCCTAGGGCAAATATAAATGTGTATTTACAAACATTTGCCCCAGGAAACAGGACCACAGCAGTCGGCGATTCCCACATTAATTCCAGACCGGAAATAGGCGAAAGCGTCATCTATTGGCAGAGGTTGTAGGTGTTTTCAGACCTATATACGTGACAATATTATATCTATTTAATGAACGGTGAAATTCAATTCATATAAAGGTGTCTTACATTGATCTTGTATAGAAGAGAATAGCTTACCTTCCCTTAAGATATTTAGTTTCAATCACAAAAAGAAATTCGATAAAGAAAGGCAACCTTTTCCTCAATATATTGGAAAATATATTTTTATTCTAAACACAAAGTATGTTAATATTATATATATAGTTAACAATCTGGATATCAATATTCAATAACATAATAATATGAAAAAGCAAATATAGATTTACAGACTATGCAACTAAATATATGTAAATATTATATATATAGTTAACAATCTGAATATCAATATTCAATAACATAATAATTTTAGAAGGCAAATAAAGATCTACAGACTATGCAAATTTATATATGTAAATATTATATTCAAACATTATGTATATCATTCCTCAATATATGTAACATAATAATTTTAGAAAGCAAATAAAGATCGACAGAATATGCAACTAAATATATGTAAATATTATATATATAGTTAACAATCTGAATATCAATATTCAATAACATAATAATTTTAGAGAGCAAATATAGATGTACAGACTATGCAACTAAATATATGTAAATATTATATATATAGTTAACAATCTGAATATCAATATTCAATAACATAATAATTTTAGAGAGCAAATATAGATCTACAGACTATGCAACTAAATATATGTAAATATTATATATATAGTTAACAATCTGAATATCAATATTCAATAACATAATAATTTTAGAGAGCAAATAAAGATCTACAGTCTATGCAACTAAATATATGTAAATATTCTATATACAGTTATCAGCGTCCTGCGTTCGTAATTCTGTCACCGTTTGCTTTTGATTCAGTGGTAGAATGCTCGCCTGCCACGCGGGCGCCCCGGGTTCGATTCCCGGCTGATGCATTTTTTTACAATATATACAGTTATCAGCGTCATGCGTTCTTAATTCTGTCACCGTTTGCTTTTGGTTAAGTGGTAGAATGCTCGCCTGCCACGCAGGCGCCCCGGGTTCGATTCCCGGCCGATGCATTTTTTTTTACAATTTTTAAAACTCATTTATATTATTAAAATATATGTGTTTTTCCTGTCTATGTATAAAGGAGATTATATATAAGAGATTATAAAAACAAGGTAATAAGACCAAATCCAATGATAAGGTACAATTTGGATTATTAATACAGGGTCCATTATGAAAGTAATGAGCATTTACTGGCAAAATACATTTATTGATCGTAATTTGTTCAAATGTTCAATATTCTTCAAAATACATTCCTCCTGCATCAATACACTTGCGGAGACGCGTTTGCCACGCCTGAAAGGCACCCTGAAACTCCTCGACAGGAATGCTTCTCAGGAACGTTGTAACATGGTGTTGGATGTTTTCCACGGTTTCCCAATGTTTTCCTTTCATCTCTCTCTTGAGTCTAGGAAACAAAAAGAAGTCACATGGAGCTAAGTCGGGACTGTAAGGGGGGTGAGGGATCACCGAGGTGTTGCTCCGGGCCAGGAAGTTGGTAATGATGAAGGCTGTGTGGCTGGTGGCATTGTCATGGTGGAGCTTGACCGTGTCTTTAATGTCAGTCCTCACGCGTGCGATCCGGCGTTTCAATCTCCTGAGCACCTCCAGGTAAAAGGCTGAACTTACAGTTTGTCCCTGCGGTACAAACTCACAATGGACTATTCCTCGGATGTCAAAGAAGACAATGATCATCGTTTTGATGCGCGACTTGCTTATTCGCGCTTTCTTGGGGCGTGGGGATGATTTTGTGTGCCATGCACAGCTCTGCCTTTTCGACTCTGGGTCGTATTCAAACATCCAGGATTCGTCTCCGGTTACTACAGAGTTCAGAAAGTCCGGTTCATTTTGAATCAAATCCAACAATTCTTGACAGCGCAAAACTCTAAATTCTTTCTGGTCTTGCGTCAACACTTTCGGCACAAGCTTCGCACAGACCTTACGCATTTGCAGATCCTCAGTCACTATCCCATGTATCACAAATGTGGACATGTGTAATGTGTCAGCAATTTGCTGGATGCTTAAACGACGGTCGGTACGCAAAACTTCGAGCACACGATCCACGTTCTCGTCGGTTCTTGCCGTTGTTGGGTGTCCTGAACGGGGTTCGTCGGCGACCTCCTCCCGGCCCTCCTTGAACGCCTTGTGTCACTTCCCAGACTGTGATCTTGAAATGCAGTCGTCCTTGAAGGCTTTTTGCAGCATCTGGAATGTTTCGGTTGCATTTTTTTCCAAGCCTCACGCAAAACTTTATGGCGTATCGTTGTTCAAGCGAACGCTCCATCGCGCAATGTTACAAAAGTTGAAAACACACTTCAAGCGGAGGCATGTTTCTCCCCTCACACTGCTCGAACTCAACTGACGACCGGATGGATTGAAAGGGCATATCCCTCCACCACATTCCCCACGGTTTTACCGTGCTGCCATCTATCGTCGCGTCACAATAACATTATGCTCATTACTTTCATAATGGACCCTGTATATACAGTTATCAGCGTCATGCACAATTCTTTCTCAATTCTGTCACCGTTTGCTTTTGGTTCAGTGGTAGAATGCTCGCCTGCCACGCGGGCGCCCCGGGTTAGATTCCCGGCCGATGCAAGAATGACATCCACGGCGCCAATTTATAATTGTAACGAATAGTATTTGAATAAAAGCATTTAATCGGGTAAACCTCGGGCATTGCCCGGGTAATTCGGCTAGTTATATATATAGTTAACAATCTGAACATCAATATTCAATAACAAATTTTAGAGAGCAAATATAGATCTACAGACTATGCAACTAAATATATGTAAATATTATATATATAGTTAACAATCTGAATATCAATATTCAATAACATAATAATTTAAGAAAGCAAATATAGATCTACAGACTATGCAACTAAATATATGTGAATATAATATTCCTATTTATTAT
Source organism: Cordylochernes scorpioides (assembly GCA_030710605.1). Classification (NCBI taxonomy): domain Eukaryota; kingdom Metazoa; phylum Arthropoda; class Arachnida; order Pseudoscorpiones; family Chernetidae; genus Cordylochernes; species Cordylochernes scorpioides. The sequence continues at coordinate 159,078,904 of CP092863.1, forward strand.
TCTGTATATCAATCTTCATTATATATAAGATAATAATTAAAAAGCAAATGTAGATCTACAGACTATGCAACTTTATATATGTAAATATAATATCCATAGTTAATATTCGATATATCATCTTCAGGATATATAGCATAATAATTTTAGAAATCAAATATGCATATCCAGATTATGCAACTAAAAGTTGATGAAGGCTTATCCTATCTTCCGGAAAAAATTTCATATAAATTCGTTAGTTATCAATTATTTTTTAATTTGAATTTTTGAGAAATGTATTAAAAATATATACAGTTAAACTTCTCTATAGCGCTCCCCTCTATAGCGCCCGATTTTAAATACATAGTTCGATGCGAATTACATTAAAAGTGACCTCTCTATAGCACACCCTCTCTAAAGCACCCTATTTTGGTGAGTCCCAAGAGGGGGCGCTATAGACAGGTTTAACTGTATTTAAAATAAGGCTTATTTTGGATTTAATAAGTTTTATTTATTCATTATTTCGATGGACTAATCGTCTATCTTTTACATGGTTTTTGTTTAGAAATGCACAGCAGGTTACCCGTTTCAGGTCAGCCATTGTAGTTTTTCAAGCTTATAGGGCGAACATCTATGATATACATTTACACTAAAATAAATATTAAAAAAGTAAAAATAATATATATGTGATAAATATTTTATTCAAGTAATTGAGAATAAAAACTGCTTGATAAGTAAATAATATTTCTTTTTACTTTCCCTTTATAAATCTATTGTTATTGTTCCTTTGGCCGGCTCAGCTTAATTATTTTGTAGATTATGCAAATAGGAATTGATTTTCTTTTATTTAGCCGGCTCAAACCTCTCGTACATACTTTTTATTTTATTATTAAAGAAGTACGAAGTCTATCAGACTATTGTGTTATATTAGAATTATTTACATTTATATATTTAATTATTTACACGATGAATTAGTAGTGATTTATAAATTTGTGTACAAATTGCTTTAAACTTTCCAAAGTTTTCATAAGATTGAGTAAATACAGAAAGATGACATTATGTCAAAGTAAGCAAGTACAATTTGGTTAGTCAGAGGGCAAGCCAACAAAAGATGCTCCGGTATTTCAACATCTAGACAGCATTCACATGTTGGATCATTTTGTACATATGTAAATATGTAATCTTTTATTTTCTTCTTTACGCCTCAAATCAGGTATGTCATTCTTAATTATCAAAATACGAAACTATTATAGGCGCGTATGATTCTTTTTAAAATAAAACAATTTCTACTACCCTTACTGCAATGGAAAAATTAATGGGAGGGCCTGGCTCATTAGTGGTGAACCCTCCCAGCGGTTTCGCCCGTTTATTTTTTCCATTGCAGTAAGGGCAGTAGAAATTGTTTTATTTTAAAAAGAATCATACGCGTCTATAATAGTTTGGTATTTTGATAACAGATGGCGCGCTAGTGCATCATAATATAATTCTTACTTATGTGTGTGTTTATCGTACCACACAATTAAAGTAAATTGTAATTCTTTATTATATTTTATTAATTTTATCACCACCGCAATATTATAACACATCATACTATATATAATAAAGTTGAGGAAGTATTATATTAATGTACGTAGAAAAAATGTATGTAGAAAAAAGTAAAATCTGAATACAATCAGTATTAAGAAAATGAAATTCATTTCCAGAAAACCTAATTAAGACAATTTGGCTCATGAACAGATTCGAAAGAGTAAATCCGAGGTAAAAAAAAAGATACAAGATAAATAAATAAAAAACACTGGAATTTATATGTGATACATGCACTAAGAATTTTCGTTCTAATAAAAATACTCGTAGAGAGACATCTTTCCCTATTGTGAATCAGAAAGATGCATTATGTTCATCTACTCTTAGTAAAAAATCTTTACTAGTGAAAATGAGGAATGAGCAATAATATCAGGTTATTTTTCATTTAATTAATCAATCAGGCACGATATTGAAATATTTGCGCCTATTACAGAGGAAACAAACAAAACAACAAACAAATTAGAACTTAGAATCAAATATATTACGAATTTACATGTATTATTCAACACATTTCATAAATTTTATATAGACAAAGTGGCTGATGTAAGAGAGTTGAATGGTTTATATCAGGGAACAAACGATGTCTCACTTCTGTAAAGTTCAGACAGTCATAGATAAGATGAAGAGCAGTTTGTTCAGTTTCTTCCAGCGACTATTGGTGTTTCTAATAGACCTCTTTTACGTAAGTATTTTTGTAATTTTCCGTGTGATGTGAAAATATTTGTTTGAATTTATTAAAACTGGTGTAATGGCTTATTCTTCATTATCACTAGTAAAGTGATATCACTAGTGTGTACGACAAATATATTCACACCAGAGTCGAATTCACTTACAGTTATCAACCCGAATAATATGCTAAATTAACATGCTTGACCTATACATAGACATATAGACGGTGTGTTATTGCTTTGTATTAATTTATGCCTACCTGGCCTTGTCTTTATTGTTTGCGAAGAAGCATTACTCGATGCAAATATTTATATGTAGTTCTACTGTCCTATAAGCTTATGCCGATAGTTTTCCTGAATATCATTTCTGAGATTCCACTCTTCAGTGTGGCATATATAATCAGAATCGTCCAATACAATATTAGAGCTCTAAGAGGCGGTCTTGTAGATAGAATTGGCCAAACCGCTGGGAGGATTCATCACTGATGAGCCAAACTTTCCCCAATATATTTTCATCGAGGTAAGGACAGTGGGAGTGTGATTTTTGTGAAAAAAAAAGAAACATTCGTGATTTGAATATAATCAAACGGAGTTAAAACAGGTTCTTCCTACTCCACAATTATAATGCAGAAGATTATAATAAAAGATTTTCCTAGAATAAAACTAAATTCTTCATACCGTCTGTTATTTTTAAAAATAAGAAATAAAAATCAATAATTATATTTTAAAATTACGTCTTAGAGAGGATATTAAAAAGCATTGGAAACTTGCCAAGTATTGAATGTGTATAAAATTAAAATACATATTTTCTAATGAAATTTTTATATAGAAATCTGAATTTAAGAATATAATAATTTGTTTATTTTTATTGTATATCTCCTATATATTATATTGCTTTTAATAAATTTAGAAGATGAATATAGTTTAACGAAATAATATTTATACATATTTTTTTATTTATTTATATATTGTTACAAAAGCACGAAGTCCAAAGGACTATTGTGCTGTGCTAGTATTATTTACATATATAAGATTAATTATTTACACGATGGATTAGTAGTGTTTTGTAAATTATTGTACAAATAGTTCTAAACTAAACAAAGTTCTCATAAGATAGAGTATATACACAAATAGAATTTGGTAATGTTTCAAAGTATCTACATACAATTTGATTAGTCAGAGGGCAAGTTAATTGAAGATGCTCTGGTGATTCAACATCTAAGCGGCATTCACATGTTGGATCATTGATAACATTCAGTTTGAATAAGAAACTTAAGAAGGGTCCTTTGCCTGTTAAGAATTAAATAGTGAATTTATCAGAAGAAATGAAATTTGGGACAGCAATTGGAGAGAATTTCTTGAACAGTTCATTAGATTGAGAAAGATAAAACTTAAATTTTAGATCCAGATATAGTTTATTTAATTCTTTTTGAGGGGTTTTTGAGTGTTCGATCTGTGAGAGAATTTGTTATATTATACTTTGTTTGTGATAATTCAAGATAATCGGACAGTAAAGGAGTTTTCGCTAGTATATGTGTGATGTAAGAAGATGAAGTCCTATAAGCATGAATGCATCTAATAAGAATTTGATATTGTATAGAATTCAACTTGGATCTTTTTGCTGCAGTGATAAAAGGAAACCAAATATTTGATGCATAGCTTATTGTAGAGCGTATCATAGCTTTATATAAGATCAATCTACGCCGAGTATCAATGCCCCAAGTACGTGCACATAATGAGAATAATATATTCTTAAGTTTCGTAGCTTTCATAATTTATATTGTCAACATGTGTTCCAAAATTAATCTTATTCCTTTGTCTATGAATTTTAAAAATAACTCCCAAAATTTTAACAGTTTCTGATGGTTGAATTATTTTTCCATCAAAATTAATAGGTAATTTTTCATAGTTATGTAGATAGAGTATACCTGTTTTGTTTGGACTTAGTGAAACAGTTACCTTTTCACACCAGGCTTTGATTTTTATTAAACATTTGGTAATATTGTACTGAAGATCATAGATGTTTGAACTCCATACCACAAATGTCACATCATCCGCGAAAGCAATTACTCTAACAAAACTTTCGTTAAAAGATAAGTTGAAATCATTAAGTAATATATTCAAAAGAATAGGAGAAATAATACCACCCTGGGGACATCTCTAATTTATCTTTCTTATACACTTTACATTAGTATATTTAAACTCTACACTCCGGTCTTCAAAGTAAGAATCGATTATTTTTATAAGTACCGCTGGAAAAATTTGCCTTGTCCAATTGTTGGAGAATTACCGGATGCCATGCGTTGTCGAAAGCTCCGCTGATGTCCACTGTTACTATTGCCGTATTTTCTGTTTCTCTTTTCTGAAGACTTAATTTAGTTATTTCTTGTAAAGCAGATATTGTTGATTTTTCTTGTGTAAATCGATGTTGAGCAGGATGCATAACATTATTACTATTAATATGATTTAAAAGTTCAATATGAATTACATATTGTCTCACGTAGTAATATAAAAAAATACAAATGTAAGAATAATAATGACAATATATTTTATCTACATATGTATCTACCTTTTAAAGTATAAATGAATAGGCACACAATTGAATATATTTGCTGATTATATTAAACAAATTATCAGAATTAATATTCTTTATTGAATAATGTACAATTTATTGCTACATTAATATAAATAATAGATACATTATCTCATTATTATAATTTATATTTAAAGTTACAATTACAATTACAATTATTTTATTTCCAAAGCGCCATATCCCGCAAGAGATACTTGCGCCAAACAAGGAGAAAAGTTTATTTACATAAGTTATTTTTATTATTCAACGCATGAAAACATTAGAGATCCAGATTTTGTAGAAAGTTTAGAATGTATTTACAAAATGAATTGAACTTTAAATATGATTTTTTATCGGAAATCAAATCGTTAAGTTCACAAACAACTAGTTCATTCTTCTTTCTATAATCCCAAAATGCTGGGCAATCGATCAGTAGATGTCTTGAGGTTTGTTCCTCAATACCACAAAAGCAACTTGAATCCTCCACTGCCTTTATTCTATTTAAAAACTTTTGAAATTTCCGTGGTTTGTAACAAATTGAGTATAAGTTATACGTCATATACATTATTTGATTTCAATTTAATGTCAAAATATTACAGCTGAATACATCTAAAAAATAGTACAAAAGTACTGAGATCAGGCGGATAAATGAAGAAAAAAAAAGGAATCTCTTGTTCATGAAAAAAAAAAATTGTTGTAAGAATAAATATCAAATAATTAGTGACTTTTTATTATAATACAATATAATGCGGCTGATGATTGTAGAACGAAATTTGAAAATTATCCTACATGTGTTTCTTTTAAACGAAAAATCGAAATTTATTTAAAGGAGAAATAACGATTATTTCTAACCTTAGGGATGAAGTATGAAAGGATGAATTGTGAAGAGTAATGATAAACGGAACTTTTAATTATTCCTAAATTATCCAAAAACAATTGTTGATTAATCAAGAAAAGCTAACCACGTATGCGTTTCGGGCAGTTGGCCATCACTAGCGTAGTGTAAGATGTACAAAAGAACAGCGTTTTTGGTCGTTGAGGTACAACTTGCACCACGCTGATGAAGGCCAACAGCCTGAAACGCGTACTTGGCTAGCTTTCTTAATTAATCAAAAAAGGGGTTTTGGATAATTTCAGAATAATTAAAAAATTATCACTGATTAGTGTACATTTATTCCTACAGATGAGTCAAGCCATCAGCAACTTTTATTTGCATGATCAGGAGATACCTTTTTCTTAAGTATATTTCGATATATAATATATATAATTGTAGAACAACATTTAACAATTATCCCGAAAATGTTTCTTTGAACGAAAAATAGAAATTTATTTTGAGGCGAAATAACGATTATTTCTAACCTTAGTGATGAAGTATGAAAGGATAAATTGTGAAGAGTAATGATAAACGGAAAAAACAAAGTGTCCAGGGATGGGAATCGAACCCACAGTGTTCCGTTTACCGGGCAGATCCCATGTCCTCACTAAGGTTTTCTCTATGCCTTCAAAGATATAATTAACTACATTTAGAGCAGCCCTCTCTCCTTCTATTGTTTAAACAGAAAACCGAATTGCTATAAGATCTTACAATTAAAATATGACAACATACATACCTCCTGTCAAATGGAAGAGTTTCATTACCTAATATCGAATGATGTTTATAAAAATGTTACGGTAAAGTACCATTTAACACAAAGCAATAAGACGCCATCTATATATACTTATATGTGTATATAAAACGAAAGGATTTAAAAGCACGAATGTTTCTTTTATATACCATACAAACTTCTACTGTCCTTACTGCGATGAAAAAAATATATTGAATGTAATTCTACTGTCCTATAAGCTTAAGTCCATAGTTTTCGGAAACAATTTCTGAGATTCCACCCTTCAGTGCTGCGTATATAATCAGAATTGTCCAATACAGTATTAGAGCTCTGAGAAGCGGTCTGGTGGATTAAATTGGCGAACCCGCTGGGAGGGTTCACCACTGATGAGCCAAGCCCTCCCAATATATTTTTTTCATCGCAGTAAGGACAGTAGAAGTTTGTATGGTGTATAAAAGAAGCATTCGTACTTTTAAATTCTTTCATTTTATATATAAAGTAACATATATTTTTTATACCATGAATTTGTAAATGAATCTTCAAATCCATTCGATATAACCTTGTCTTTTATACCTAGAATTAAAGAGAGATATATTTTCCTATTTAAAATAAAAAAAGTTTATAATATAAAGGAAAGATAGAATATTATCACCAAACACTTATAAATAAATCTGAAACTTCCATTTCAAGAGTTTAAACTTATGGAGGATTTGGGCTCCTGAGATCCGGACGTCCCTTCGGTAAAGGCCTCATCTGATGTACATATTTCCTACACTGTTTTAAACTTGGTAAACTCTATTTTAACCGTTGACTAGATGTCAATAAACTGTTTTTTATTTTTGTAATTTCATTAGGAGTCAACATCAAACTAATGAAATTGCGACTAAAGTATTTTTTTAATGAATAAAAATCACTAATCACTAAATTAAAAGGTAGATATATAAATATATAGTAATACAATCGTATGCTATTTTATACTTGCATGAGTTAGAATTGTGGTTTGAATAAAATTGAACAAATAGGAACGAATATTTTACTTTTCATTTTATTTTTTTGGTGTTCTTTTATTGGTTCTTTGAAAGAAAAGAAACGGCTATTGGTTTCTTGGATGCCAACAAAACATCGAAATGTGAAAAGGCAAAATTTTGTTCAATTTTGATTCACAAATAACTCCTATATGGATTTAATATGTATTTGTAAATCCTTAAAATACATATATATTGATTATATTATATTTTTATAGATACTTTTCATCTTATCTCTCTCCCTATATATATACATTGACTGCTCTCCACCTTATCTATGACTGTCCGAACTTTACAGAAGTGAGACATCGTTTGTTCTCTGATCTAAATGATTTAACTCTTCTACATCAGCCACTTTGTCTATATAAATTTTATGAACATGTTGAATAATATATGTAATTATGTAAATATTCAATTCTAAGATCTAATGTGTTTGTTGTTTTGTTTGTTTCCTCTGTAAAGGGCGCAAATATTTCAATATCGCGCCTGGTTGATTAATAAAATAAATATATAAATTTATATATACAGTGTAACAATTCGAGCGTGAGGTACATGGAAGAACAGGCCTTTCTCTCGTGGATATAAGATATCTCAGAATTTCAAATAGTGTTCTTTAAAACTCACTGGAAGTTAGAATTCAGTTAAGTTCGGATCTTTCAAATCTTTGGTTTGAAGTGTCCACATTTATATAATTTTTATAAACCAATTTGAACAGATTTAAACAATTGAAACGATCTTTTCATGGAGTTTTGCATAGAAGTTGTTTATAAAAAAACAGCTTATAACCTGAGAAATATAATAACTCTCAAAAAAAAAAAACAATGGTAGTAAAAGATTTCATGAGGTGTCACTCATTGAACAATTAGAACGATTTTTCCACCCATTGTAACATAGAAGTCGTTTTCATATATAAACAACCACCTTCTAACTAGAATAATATAACTACTCTCAAGCAATGGTAGTGAAATATATTATAAAGTGCTACTCTATTTTTAAACAATTAAAACAATTTTTCCTATTATTGTTATTGTTGCATTAAGTTGATTTCATAAATAACCACCTTCCAACTTGGAAAATATAATCACTCTAAAACAATGGTAGTGAACGGATTTTTAAAGTGCCACTCTATTTTTAAGCAATTATAACAATGTTTCTTATTGTTGTCATTGTTATATTAAGTTGGTTTCATAAATAACCACCTTCTAACTAGGAATATAAATTTACTCACAGAATGTTAGTGGAATAATTTATGAGGTATGTTATTACATATTAGGTTTGTTATTCCATATTGTTATTAAATTTCTTCAAATTTCTTAAACAATTACAATCATTTTTCCATTTTATTTTTGAATTGAGGTTGTTTTTATAATTAACCACCTTCTAACACGAGAAATTATCTACCTTTAGAATAATTGTGAAATAATTTATGTGATGTGTTGCTCTATTTTTAAACAACAAAAGCTAATATTTTCAAGCATTGTTGTATAAAGGTTATTTTAATGAATAACTACCTTCTAACCCGATAAATACAATCATATCTTCAGAAGGTGGTACTCCATTTATAAGAAATAAAAGCAAATTTTTCAGAATTGTTGTTAAGAAGTTGTTTTTTGATAAAGGACCACCTTCTAACTTGTTAAATATAATTACCTTCAGAATGTTAGCAAACACTATTTATGCTTTCTTTACTTTTAACGCAATACATGTTTCTGAAATATCTATTGTTGCATTGAGGTAACTTTTATAAATAACCACCCTTTAACTCGATAAATATAGTTACCTTAAGTATGGTATTGAAATAATTAATGAGGTGAATTTCCATTTGAAGCAATACAAATAATTTCAAACAATATTGAATAGAGATGATTTTTATGAATAACCATCTTCCTACTTGGAAAATATAATCACTTTCAGAATGATATCAAATACTATTTAGGCTTTTCTCTACTTTAAACACATGGAATGTTTTAAAAAATATATTTATGCATTGAGGTTGCTTTCAAAAATAACCACAAACACACATTCTAATCGATAAATACAATCACTTTCATAATGATAGTCAAATAATTAATGAAGTGACATTCCACACACACCACCACACACACAATTTCAAACAATAAAAGCTATTTTTCAAGCATTATTTTATAGAGGTTGTTTTTATAAATAATCACCTTTCTACTTGAGAAAAACAATCACATCTTTAGAAGGTGGTACTCCATTTATAAGAAATAAAAGCAAATTTTTAAAGAATTGTTGTTAAGAAGTTGTTTTTGATAAAGAACAACCTTTAACTTGATGAGTATAACACTGGTCTTCATTGAAAAAATATATTGTCGATAATGCATCAGTTTCTGACTTAATTTGAGGTGCTGATCACGAATACAATGTTAGGTTTTATGTATCTCATCAATTTATAGAGATATGACATTTACATATTTAGGCCACAATGTGGTACATCAGTTCATATAAGCGGTACGAAAAACACATTGAGAACGCAAATAAAAACTGAGAACATCATACCAAAAGGTACTTTATTTACTGTAATATAAGAAAACCGAATCTATACAAGAAAATATAAAATGCTACAGTCAATCCTTCATGAATTTAAACCTTTTTGATTTTCTTTTATAAGTGTATTCCAGCAGGCCGCGGGACAGATTCCAGCAGTAATCTGCCATCAGGTGGCAGTCCCAGACACCTTTCATTTTATTTATCATGAAGATAGAGGTTGCCTGGCCGGAATTCATATTTCTGTAAAAATAGACACTTCGGCCAGTTAGAGTTTTCAATTTAACGTTTCAACAATAATCTCCTGACGAAGACAAAAGATTTTTATTGAAACGTTGAGAAAAAAAAAACTCGTGTTGTGTTATTGATTATTCTTCAATCTCGTTTAAACGATCTCCATTAGGTCCCATTGTAATAAAAAAAACTCTAACTGGCCGAAGTGTCTATTTTTCACAGAAATATCATTTAGGGTTTTCTATACTTTTAACACAGAGAATGTGATTTTTAAAATATATTGTTGCATTGAGGTTACTTGTGTATCTACCTTCTAACCCGGGAAATATACTTCCTCTCATAGCTTGGCAATGAAATAATTAAGGGAAGGTGTTCCTCTAATATACTAAATGAAAATTCCAGAACATAAAGTTTAATTAGATCCATAAAAGAGGCAATAAAACCAACATTATTTCTCCACGGTAACATATTTAGTAGAAATATCTTCCAATAACGTAAATATATTTATGAGAGTAACGATAAAGTGAATTGATTTGTTGATTCTTTCAATAAATAATATATATATAATAATAATAAAAGTAGTTGATAAGCTAGATAAAATTGAACATAATAGTTAGAAATCTATATAATAATCTTTGTGATAATTATTACTATAATACTTTATTTATTTCTTTTTACTTAATTTATTATAATTTTATTATTATATATTTTAATTTCCAAGATCATAGTCTTTGACGAGTTAAATATTTGTTTTTGACTCGCGCTGAAATATCCTACGTTTTTGAGAACGCCCTTGTAAACTTCAGAACAATTTTTAACGCCTTGCCAAATGCTTTATTTTTATTTACTTCTCCTGACGAAGACAAAAGATTTTTGTTGAAACGTTGAGAAAATAAAAAACTCCAACTGGCCGAAGTGTCTATTTTTTTATATAAATTATATAATATGGTATTATTTGCTTTATATATTTTATATATACCTCTCTCTCCTCTATTGTGAAACTATATTCAGTCTGAGAATTTTATTCACAAATATATATTTTTAAATAAATCTTTTTGGTCGCAGTGGTTACAGCTTACTCCACGCTGACGAGCGCCAACAGCGCGAAACGTGTTCGTTGATGGCCTTTCTTGATTTATCAAGAAATTGGGTTGGCTAAATATCACGGAGCAAGCTAAATAAACGTTTAGTTTATTTTTGCTCCACTAGATGGCGCTCTGCCATCTAAAAAGCACATGTACTCGTGGTCAGGAGATGCCTTCTTTATTTTTAAGAATATATTTATACAAAATAAAGTTGGAGCATCGAAAGAAATTCCTATAACAAAAGTGGCACCTCCTCTTTTATTTTGCATTAGAAATGTATTACGTTATCAATCTAGTGGCCCCTCCTATTTTATCATCTTAAACTCGACCGATTTCATAACTCCTTTAGTAGGATGTTATGAGATCGAAGCCGCTATACTCTACTGATGAGAGCCATAGCCTGAACAATGTTGTTCATTTTGGCCTTTGTCTAAATGCGACAAAAATCGTTTTGGATGCATTTTCTATCAACGCTTAAAGTATTTTTCTCTAGTCATAAACATAATGCATATCTTACTAATGCATATCATACAGGGTATATTCCAAACCAATCCAATACAATAGTAGAGGGGTCTAGAGATTAATTTGGCGAAACCACTGAGAGGGTTCACTACTGATGAGACAAGCCCTCTCATTCAATAACTCATATCATTGCAGTAAGGTCTATAGAGATAATATTTGATGATATTCAAAAGAAGCGCATTGCCAGTAAATGTATTTGTGTAAAATTTTAACGATAGATGACAATTAAATTTAATTTAATAATTCATATCTCTAATGTATATTTAATGAGGACTATGCCTTTTTAAATTTATATTCGTACTATATTGAGATATATAACTAACTTTAAATAATAAAATTTACTCCTCAATGTTAGCGAGAAAGAAATATGTATTTTGAAGAATGGATTTTAAAAGATGGAAAATAGGGTTTAATATAATAACACACTTTCTAAAATGAATAGTTTTGAAACACTCTCTTTCTATTTCCTATATATGAAAAGTATACTATGTAAGATAAAATATTAATATTCAGAAATATTCTAATAATATTCCTGAGTCTACCGGATCTAGATAGGAATTTAATATTTTGTATCTTGAGTATATTTTATAGGGGAGAGATATCGAAGATAATAGAAAGAAAACTTTCAATATATAAGGTTTGAAATGTATAAATATAGTTACATTTTTCAAGTTTCAATTTGATTCAAAAATCTCTTTGTATATACAAATATATGTTGATATATTTATAGGTAGGAAAATTATAGATAATATTCTTACATTCAAATATTCATTGACACAAATAAAATTACACACACATACAACTTTTTTAAGTCCACCAGTCTTATAAAGATTCACCACAGGAAGGAAGCATTGATGGAGCTCCTATACTCAAGGCAGCACAGAACCCAGCATTATTTGATACACACATACAGCTTTATTAAGACCAATAGTCTTATATAGATTCACCACAGGAAAGAAGCATTGATGGAGCTCCTATACTCCAGTTAGCACAGAACCCAACAATATTTGATACACACATACAGCTTTATTAAGACCACCAGTCTTATACAGATTCACCACAGGAAGGAAGCACAGATAGAGCTCCTATACTCCAGTCAGCACAGAACCCAACAGTATTTGATTCACACATACAGATTTATTAAGAACACCGGTCTTGTACAGATCCACCAAAGGAAGGAAGCCTAAATGGAGCTCTTATACTCCAGACAGCACAGAACCCAACAATTTTTGATACACACATACAGCTTTATTGAGACCACCAGTTTTATACAGATTCACCACAGGAAAGAGGCATAGCTCTTATACTCCAGACAGCACAGAACCCAACAACAGCCTCCAGGTGCGACGCATGTCCAGTGTCCACAGAATCCACCGTGCATAGGTTAGCGTTTCACTGAAAAGGCGAGTGTGGAATCAGTCGCATTTAAGTCTTTGCTTTCTTCATCCAAATGGACCACGACATTCGGCGGATCAATTCTCTAAACCCTCCAATACTTACACTAAATAGCTTCATATTAAGTAAATATCTTTGATTTATCTCTACCTTTATGCCTTTAAAAATAGATAGAGATGATGATTCAAAATATACTCATTACTTATAGGAAACTTATCCCGTCAATATAGACACAAAATCAATGAGCATTCATTTATATCTATTTGACGAATGTGGCGATCACACCTTATTTTAATAGTTTAATATGTTCTCTATCGAAGAAAGATTCATTTTTTTATTTAGACCATAGAATTGTCCTAGACAATTTGCCTTCTAACCATCTCATTGGCAAATTTCGAATATTTGTGAAATCTCGCAACGCTCCGTTAATGTCATATCTGGACTTACGAGAGACATTAGCTTTAAACTATGTGGTCTCCTTGTGAGCATTCTGAAAAAGCTAGAGCTAAAATTGTAGCTTTGTCACCAAAAATGTCAATTTAAAGAGACAGCTATAAGATAGCGTATAATATTTGCATCCATTTTGACAGAAGATCAATAATTGCTCTATATATAGATATCAAAACTCTTCGTAAAATAACTTATATGTTTTATATCATATATGTTTCCATATCATTTAACTTTTTTTCTAATCGAAAATATGCACTCACAAAGCCTTTAAGACACCAGTCAGATTCTCCTCTCTCATTGCCGGTTTGCAACGATATCCTCAAGATGATCAATCACTATCATGTAGTGGAGGAGATAAATCCAAGTTCCTGCTTACTGCTTTGTAAAAGTTATACAGGGACAGAGCAACCATTCGACTTGATATGGCGCTGGTTAAAATACTTTGTACTGAGGTAAGTTGGCTGTTTTGAGAAGAACGTCTCTCTTTCTTCGTTAATATACTGGTACACAAAGATGTAATGAGATATTTGAATTTCTATTTTCTTTGCAAATATGGCATAATTTAATAATATCAAAAAGCTAGGAGAATATAAGAATTTTAAAAATAATTCAATATAAAATAAATAGGATTTATGCGTGTCAAGGTTCCATTGCCAGTTATATGGGCAACAGTATTTCAAAGAAGAGCTTCAAAATCCCACCGCTGTTATCTTGCCAAGATCAAATAGGATTTAAGGTTTGGATTATCACCTTTGGTAACTTGATTGATTTCCCTTCGATCTTTCTACCAAACGCTATTACTCTTTTTGGTTATTTGAATCTTTCACTTTATTCGAAATACATATATAATTTCTAATACCATCTATTGATACAAAATTTTAATAATCTTTTGAAAATATGCGTTGTAGTTTTTTTAATTGTTTTGAATATAGATGGAAAATTTTCCGGAAGGATATTGATCTAAAAGAGACAAAAATCGTCTCTCCCGTCAAAATAGACGTCAAAACAAGACGCCATCTATTGACCGTCGCCACAAACTAGCGGTCTCGGGTCGGGGACAAAGCCACGACATCAGCTTTGGCAAACTGAAAAGCGTCCACCTAGAGACCCAGCTGACAAGGGCCATTAGCCCGAAACCATGGTCTCTAGGTGGACGCTTTTCAGTTTACCAAAGCTGGTGTTGTGGCTTTGTTAGCAACACGAGGCCGCTAGTTTGCGGCGACAGTCAATAGATGGCGTCTAGTTTTTACGTCTATTTTGACGGGAGAGGCGACCCTTGTCTCTTTTAGATGTTTTGAATAGTTGTAAAAATGCAAATATCATCTATGCATACTGAATTGTTGCTGCATAAATTGTATATAAATAGAGGCACCATTTCTGGTAGTCAGTCAGTAGGATGTATCAATTGTGATATTCAAATAAACTATATTCCCTTAGTCCGTGGCCCAATCTAAGCAACTCCTCATACCGGCTACGCTCTACCTAGAGACACCACATGCGTATTATATATTATAAAATATTATCTCTAGAGACCTTAATGAAACAATCAAACTTATT